>CM074972.1:11162749-11213333 GCA_037577455.1 Pangasius macronema
TCTAGTTTTTACTCTGAAAGCTTTCAGTGGCTTCATTTTGATCAACTTATACATTTTCTTCAAGGATTTCAGAGGATACTGAAAGCCGCTAATCACACTAGTCAGGTTGGCTACAAATTCTTCACAAGTCATTTTCCTCCCTTTGTGACCGCCATTAAGATCAGCATTCAGTATGATCATGGCCCAGCTCAGGTGGTACACTGCAGGCTGTAAGCTGAGCGGACGTCCAGCCCACGTAAGGTACCGACGAGAGAAGTGCGTTATAAGTAGATGCTGAAGCTCAAGTTCATCCTCTGGCCAAAGCACTCTGAGGAATGATCGGAGAGCCTCGTTCAGAGAATTCGTTCCAAACTTAAAGTACGTCACGTATGCCTTCACTGTTGCCTCAGCTAATTCCAGATCCTCACTCAGCTGCCGGATAATCTCCGGACATCTGAACTCCTCCTGGTGGTAGAGCTGCTTGGCAAGGATCTGGCCTTTCAAACGAGTTCTTCTCTGTTTCCAAAAGAGGTTCACTAGCTGGATTTTATCAGAGATATTCTCTTGGAATTCTCTCATAGCTTCTACCTGTTTTCTTACTTGGGCCATAGCTTCTGCGTGCTCTGTTGCTCCAGCCGCAATTTCTTCCTGATCCGTTGCTCCAGACGCAACATTTTCCTCTTCTGTTGCTCTGGACACAACTTTTTTCTCTTCCTCTTCTGTTGCTCCGGATGCAACTTCTTCCTCTTCCTCTTCCGTTGCCCCAGACACAACTTCTTCCTCTTCTGTTGCTCCGGATGCAACTTCTTCTTCTTCCTCTTCCGTTGCTCCGGCCACAACTTCTTCCTGCTCATCACTGTTTGGCTTTGTTAGCCAGTTTTTAAGCAATGATGGCAAAAAATAATAGAGCTTCTCCATCGTATTTTAGTCCTTCGTTCTGCAGTGAGAATGTAGCGATAAATCAGCTGTAATAAGAATGAAAGCTCGCGCTGTGTGCAGCCTGTAATATAAGCGCCCCCTTTGTGACGTCACAGTACATGGCTCCGCCCCAAATCGAACCGCTGTGTGCTCGAGCGAGCATTGGGAACAGTCCCCGAGACTTCACCACAGTCCCGTACGCTGCCCGCGCTGTTCTCGCGAGTTCTCGCGAGAGCGTCACGTAGTCACGGTGTCACGCTCTCAGTAGACTGTTGCTGAAAACAATCAAAAACAATCGGCTGCAGCGCGATGAGCAGCGAAAACTTCAGCTTCAGTTTTCCCTTTTCACAGAGGGAAATTTATCATTTCGTCAATGCCTTCAGCAAAAAAACATAAAAACAAATTCAGATGATCTACAGTGGTGAAATCAGCTGTGTATAAAATCTCGTGTATGTGGATTAGAGACATTAATCAGCTCATTACCTCAGTTAGACAATTGATCCTACTGGGTTTAATGGCTGCTTTTGAAACTGTGACCCTACACTCGCAGAAATAAAGGCNNNTTCCTACATCTTTAGCTTTAGTGTATTTAACCTGGAAACGGGAAAATAGTCCAGCTTTAAAAATCATTTCAGCTGCTGTAAGGAGCACTGATCTGCCTTTTTAGCTTTACTTTAAAAGCTGATTACAGAAGGTGGTGTACGTCGAAACTATCGTGGTTGTGAAATGATCAAAGTACCTGTTTGGACAATACCTTTATTTAGGGTGTAAAGACACATTTTTTGAGTAGCTGCTGTTGTTTCTAGTCATGACACTCTCGAGGTCTGTTTAATGAAAAATAGAAAAATTATGAAATGAAAAATTCTGTAGTTATTAATTAAATTATTTCACAAAATATTAACTTATTCATAATTTTGTTGCATTTACCTGTTTTATTATTTATATCATATGCATATTTATTTATTTCATTTTGACTAAACGTTTTGTAAATAAGGGGCGTGGCTTCTGCACAGCACAATGTAAGGAGCGCCATAACCCTGTAAGGGCTCTTCACATTAAACACCTGTCTGGAGGGATGTGGAGCTCAGAGATTGTGGTCTACTCAAAGTNAAATCCCACCATGGCACCCTGTCTTTCATGACTGAGCACCAAATGGCTCCATGGTAGCAGGAAGATGGAGTAATGTGAGTAATGTGTGTAATGTGTGTAATGTGTGTAATGTGTAATGTGAGTAATGTGTGTAATGTGTGTAATGTGTAATGTGAGTAATGTGTAATGTGAGTAATGTGTGTAATGTGAGTAATGTGAGTAATGTGTAATGTGAGTAATGTGAGTAATGTGTAATGTGTGTAATGTGAGTAATGTGAGTAATGTGTNCTCAAAGTCATACTGCCCCCTGCTGTTCATCTCAATGTAGTGCAAATGCCATTCAAGCATAAAATCCCACCATGGCACCCTGTCTTTCATGACTGAATCCCAAATGGCTCCATGGTAGCAGGAAGATGGAGTAATGTGTAATGTGAGTAATGTGAGTAATGTAAGAAGGGAGTGATTTGAGATTCAGCTTTTCTGTTGTATTAATGGCTCAATAAATGAAGCAACAAATCATGGCAGTAATGACTTCAGCTGATATGCAGAGATTTGGAAGCTAAATATCTTCATCATCTTTTCCATGTTTCTGGTGACAATCTGAACTTATTGTGAAAATCTAGGTTCAATACTAGCTCTAGTAAAAATGTATTTTTGTCCCCTATCAGTATCTTATTCTTTACGTGTTGATGTCAGAATGGGGGCAGATGTTGTGCAGTTGTGCAGTCTGGTTTCTTATTCTAGCAGAGCCATTTTCACTTCATTAAGGCCTTGTTAAAGGGTCGATGAGTTGTCTCAGCTGTATTAGTGCTGGAAGGAAATAGCATGCCTCGTACAGTGTACTGATGATAAAATATACATGATTAATTCTGAAGTGAGCCGCATTGCATCTCAGATAAAAGTAAGAAGACAAACCACAAGTGAAAGATGTAGGCTGAATCTCAAATTTCCCCTCCTCCCAATACATAGAGTATAAAATAATGTCTGCTACAGTCGGTTGCAAAAGTCTGCGTACCCTTAGGACTAACTGAAAATAACCACCAGGTGTGAAAGATGTTCCTTCATATCCTGTGAAAATGAAAAACATCGTGTATCATGTATCATTTCAAAACTCTCCAGCAATGATATTCTTCATGACATATCTATTAAAACGTTTAGAAACTGTTTTAAACATTATACACCAACAGTGTTTTATACCATTTATCTTTTAGTATAACTTAATTCTTAAAGAAAACAAAGACATGTTTCAATGATGATGAAGCATTACTCAGTGAAAAATAAACACACACCACTGGCTTCACTGGTTAAACTCTCGGAAAAAGGGTCCCTTGAGAGTTCATTGGAAATTTAAGCTTTCTTAAGGCTTTACTTGGATTGCTTTCCGATGATTGATTTACTCATTTACCTTGAACCTTCAATGGTTCTCCTGGGGAACAAACCAAATAACCCCCCCCAAAAAAAAGAAAAAATACCCTGCTAAACAACTACATTGTCATTTATTTTATTTCTTGAGGCATCAGTTTCTTTACTGTCATACAACATATAAAAATCAAGACTTTTAAGCATTCGGTTACATTAACAATGTACGTTAACACATAGACACGTACGCGCTTTAATGCAGATGATGTCAGCATAATCTGACAGACACAAAGTGTACTGATGGACGGTACAGAGCCAATAGGAAATGTTTTCATGTTGGTATATTAAGGGCTGATTAATGATTATTTTTGTTGTAGCCTCTCAGTGAGGTTTGTATTACATCTATTAAAAAACTCTGTACAGTTAAACAAATTGTTCATGGTTGAGTAAATATGGGGCATATATACGGGATATCATTTCTTATCATTTCTTCATCAAACCAACACACACATTTTCTCCTCACACATTTTCTGTGTCTTCCACAATGAGGTCACAACATCAGCTATAATGTGTTGTGTTGTAGTATACATTATTTTGCAAGGCGTTTCTGAAAGAATCTAATACGGCTAAGTCTTTTTTTTTTTGCATAAATAGTTAAAGAATAGAAATAAAGGAGTAGTATGCATTTTGATGTGTGATTAATAAGGGATTGTTAAAGTTTTGGTGAATTTTTTGTGCTTGGGTGAAGTAATGGAGTTTTTGAAAAGTGTGCTTATGAAAGAATGTAATGTAGTTATAAGGTATAAAAGAAAAAGTATGATGTGTCATTCGTTAATAAATATAAATGGCAGTCGTTGGCAAATTGCTGTGATATAAGAGGAATAAAACACTTCATGATGTGCTGTTATAGGAAAATAATCAGCGACAGGGTGATGTGATGTGATGTGATGTGATGTGATGAGATGTGATGAGATGTGATGTGATGTGATGAGATGTGATGTGATGTGATGTGATGTGATGAGATGTGATGTGATGTGATGTGATGTGATGTGATGTGAAGCAGAAGGGACTACCACCCTAGCGTTATTCATTTTTCTGTAACAGCACATACTCGAGGTGTCCTGGGGTCCTGAAAACTTTCTCTACAAGTAATACGAAGCACTGACAGTGGAGACTCCTTCCATAAATGATAAGTAAGCATAAAATCTACAATATTTCTTGCTTTATTTTAATCCGTGGATTACGAGCCCGTCCATGTGAATGAGCTGTTACTATAGAAACAATAACGTATTAGAGCAGAGCTGCTGTTAGAGAAAA
Source organism: Pangasius macronema (assembly GCA_037577455.1). Taxonomy (NCBI): domain Eukaryota; kingdom Metazoa; phylum Chordata; class Actinopteri; order Siluriformes; family Pangasiidae; genus Pangasius; species Pangasius macronema. Next base: position 11,167,412 of record CM074972.1, read on the forward strand.
ATAATCAACATTTTCTGACCAATCAGATTTGAGAATTCAACAGTTTTGTAAAATGATAAAATTTTTTTCGAGATCGTGTTGAACCGTGTCATGCTGATGTAAACATTTGGATCCTACATTAAAGGACTGACTGGATGCGAGTTTGAGGAGTGGTTTGAATGTTTTTCGAAGGTGTTTATGTGAAAGCGAATATTTTTGCAGGTCTGAATAACCCTTTAAAGTCTGATCTGTGTAGAACCATACATAACTTCGAGTGGTTGTTATTGTGTTTGGGATACATTATTGTGAAATTTTAAGAAACCTGTCTGTTTTGCCCTGTGTGTTTTAAGGAAGGGTGTGTGTTGTAATGTGGTTTAAGAAGCGCTGCTGAGGTACATGTTCAGAGCTGGAGTGAAGATGAGGATGGTGCCGACTACAGACACAGTGAGGAAGACCCACAGGAAGATCCGGTCCAACACCTGAGCCACGAACTTCCAGTCCTGAACCACCTGAAAACACACACAATGACTGCTTTAATTAAACCAAGCAAATGCTGACTGTATTATTTATTATAATAATAATAAATTTCCTGTCTCGTCACTTCTTGGTGAGAGCTCTGCTGCCACTCTTCCCCATGTTAGTTCCTCCCTAGTTCTCTCCTGGTTTGCAATGTTAGCATTACTTTTGACCCTTCCTTCTCATTTGATGCCCACATTAGATCTACTATTAAAGCCTCTGCAACGTTTTAGATCCTGACTCTCATACTCCGCAGTTCAATCTTTTATTCATGTGTTAACTCCCTCCTCACTAGCATCAGCTCTTCCTCTCTCTATAAGCTCCAGATGGTCCAGAACTCAGTTGTTTGCCTGCTCACTAACACATGGTCCAGGAACCATATTACACCCATTCTTCAGAACCCCCATCGGTTCCTGTAAAGTATTGTATCACCTTCAAAATCCTTCTGCTCCACATACAAAGCCCTCATTAACCTTTCTCCTTCCTACCTGTGTAACCTTCTCCATCCACACAAACCATCCCGTACCATTAGTTCTTCCTCGTCTGCCCCCCCTCCAACCTTCGCAGCTTTGGTGATCAAGGCACTCGATCTCTTGGTTAATCAACTCCATCTGCATCAAGGGGAACATTTCAATAAATAATCAACCCATACCTCTCTGATGAAGTGCTCCTTCCTAATGTGTCTGGATATGTAGCGCACAGAGCTGGTGGCTTTCTCCAGCATGGCCATCCAGGACTCGTCCTCCTTTCCTCCCACACTCTTTTTCATCCCCTTTTTCATCCCACGCTTCAGCTCCGGACTCCGGTGTGGCTCCATGTCAGCATAGAGGTAGCGATCAGTGTGGCCACGCATGCACAGCATTCTGGGTAAGCTCTGCAGGAAGAGCCTCCTGACCCATGGCGCCATGGGGTGGTAAGTGGCCGAGGAGCGGTGGTGCACATTGATCACGAAGACCGTGACAATGATGGAGAAGGTGACAAAGATCATGATGAAGAGCAGGTACTCGCCAATCAGCGGGATCACCTTGGATGAGGACGGGATGATCTCCTCGATGACCAGGAGGAAGACGGTGAGCGAGACGAGCACAGACGTGGACAACGAGAGCTTCTCACCTTCATCCGATGGGAGATAGAAAACAAGCACGGTGAGGAAGGAGAGGCCGAGGCATGGGATGATCAGGAAGAGCGTGTAGAACAAAGGCAGGCGCTTCAGGATGAAGGAGTAGGTGACGAATGGATATGAGTAGATTCCGTCACGACGGCTCCCTCGCCTCCCTCTGGCGTCCAGGATCTCCCACTCACCGTTGTCGAAAAAGTCCTTGCGGTCCACATGAGGGTCGATCAGGGTCAGATCCACCATGGCGCCATCGTACGTCCATGAACCGAACTTCATCGAGCAGTTCTGGCGGTCGAAGGGGAAGAAAGTGACGTCCATTGTGCAGGAAGACTTGTAGCTGGCTGGAGGAGTCCATGTCACTGTACCGTTGTATTTGACGATTGCTTTGGTCATCAGTGAGCCCTCGAAACGCCCATCAGCACTGAGAGAGGAGACAGCGAGAGAGAGAGAGAGAGAGAGAGAAAGAGAGAGAGAGGGAGAGAGAGAGGGAGAGAGAGAGGAGTGAACACCTGAATAAATGCAAACCCACACAACTGTACATATAGGATCTCTTTTTAAAGGATCTGTGCTACAAGCAGTTGTATCTTTTTTTGTCCTTTTGTTCTTTCCTTTCTGTTGCAGGTGTCTTCCAGGGAGTCATACTTACCTACACATTAGATCCAGCCAATCAGGACCCAGAGATGCTATTAAGGACTTGCCTTTTAAAAGCCAATCAGTTCGGCTGTTTGGTCTCTTTGGTTGATTCTCCTTGACCATGTTTGCCTTTGCTCTTTGTGCATGATATAAGATGTTGAATGCTCAATTCTGATTGGTCAGATTGTGTTGGTTATATTTCCCAAAACAGCGGCTACGAGAGTCTTATACGTTATCTTTTCTGTAGTAACAACTAACACAGGGTCTTGTATGCTGGACATAATTGATTATATGGTGTTGTATAAGGAGATTTTATTTAATACAAGTAAAAAAGGCTCTTAGGTGCCTATTTCAACTAATATTGATTATATTAATAATGATGGAGGTGAAGATGCAATTATATTGCAGCGGGACATGCGCTGATTCGTAGTGAACAGAACAGTTATAAAGGGTCTTACTTTTCATAGAGGACGATGTCAGGCAGCCAGATAGTCTCAGAGGGCACTCGGATGGACGTAATTCCCCCATAATTCTCTGGGTTCCAGCTCAGCTTATAGTCCGTCCACTCCTACAAAACAAACACAGAGCGAGAGGTGCATATTCACACAGCATTCACATATGGGTGTCTTTAGAACCTGGAAGCCTTATAAATGAATAAAGTGTATTCACAAAATGCATGAACGGTTAGAAAAAGCAGTGTCTTTACCTGCCACAGCCAGACATTAGTAGTCATAAGCTGGTTCTTTTCATCCTATAGGCAGAGACGGAGAACATGAGTGTGCAAGCATTGCAGTACAAATGTAAGATGAAGCCAAATGAGATTCAAATTGAATTTATTTTCATGTTGGCACACGGACATCAAAATTTGTCCACACATCAAAACCACTGGTCCAGAAAATAGTTTTTAAAGTGATGTCTTTGGTCTGGCATTGCTGTATAAAATGCTATTTTAGTCCAATTTGTCTCGGGAATGGACCTCTTTTCTATGTATCAGACAGGTAGAGATGCGTTAGTCAAATTAGACTGGAGAGAAAATCGAGTTTATCGATCCTACAGTCTTTGGGAGAGATGGGCTGAAGCCTCAGATCACACTCAGCGCTCGCTGGTCTCACCACCAGCAGAAGCCAAAGGGTTATAAAGTAATGTTTAAAGCCATTTGTACCAAAATTCAAATGTTATTTTACATTTGAATTAATAATGCATTCACGTTTAATTATATCAGGTTTGAAGTTTAAAATATCCATTATAATAGAGTGTTTGACTCTTTATTTTGTTCCCTCTTTTACTGAAAGTCAGCACAGTTTATTTTATATCATCTTTTCATTATGGTTTTGTTACCTGTCAATCAAGACTAATCAAGACTAATGGGTTTAACCTAGTCCTAACTGGCCTCAATCACCAGCTGTCGATTAAATTAATCTGAATGTAGAGGTAGATGACTAGTTTTAACATGAGAATGCAGACTGGAGTAAAACATGGAGTTGATGTAGTTGTTAATTTGGCAGATGAAACAGATGTGAACCATGTTGGATGTCTCTATGAGGAAAAAAAAAGTTCCCCCCCTTAGACATGACAATTCATTTTTCTAATTGTTTTTATTCCACCCATTGGTCTTGATTGGCAGATGACAAATCCGTGATGAAAATATAATCATTATGGAATTAATAAATGAATAAATGACCTGTTCTGAAAAGTGTGAAATAATAATAAAAAACAATGGACATATTTTGAAATGTTACCACCTGGAATTTACAGTGGATGTCAGCGATCTAAGCAAAATATGGTGCATCAGCGAATTAAATCCCAACTAAATGTAGTACAAAATGTGGAAAAGTCCAAGAGGGTGTGAATATTTATGCAAGACACAGTACTATATAATAATAACTCCTGAGAATGCAGTGCTTCAGTGTTGAGCATGAATAGCCTCTGAGCCTCTCCCTCATGATGTCTAAGTGTTTCCTCTTCTCATTATGTAATGTTCATTTGCTCGGTGTTGTCTCGTGAGCACACAAAGCAGGTGGCTTGTGTCAGCATCCTACAGTCAGACAACCAGCAAAACATTTTTATTGCCAATGCAATATCTTTTGTCATGTATATTTTATAAAACAGTAGCCCAAAAAAAAGGGGGGGTGAATACTTATGCAAGGCACTGTATACATTATACTGTACACTGATAAGAAATGGATATTTGGACATGCTGTTATAGACAAATAATTAAAAACAAGGTGTTTAAGAGATGAATGTCTGTTAAAACCTAGAAGTTGATTATTTTCTAATAACGGCAAGTCCTGAAGTGTTTTATTCCTCTTACACCACAGCAAATATGCCAATTTATATTTATTATAGAACTTTTTATAGATCTGTTTATAGTTACATTTAATGTTGTGGAACATCTGCAAAACAAGTTAGTTCCTGTTCTCGCTTACATTCTAGCAGTTATAAACAGTTGTTGTTAATAAAACAAAAAAAAAAATGCAGTGTGTCCTGTTACCGAGAACCGGCAAAGCACAAACTCTTCTGTCCTGAAGACTTTCCCACGGTGGAAAAGTTCCTAACACTGGCACTGGAGGCTTTTATTATTAGGCTTAGGCTATGTGGAGCATTCATCACACGACTGAAACATTAACATATTAGAACAAGCTGCTGCTCTAGAAACCAAATCAACACCATCTGAACCAATCAGAATCAAGGATTTAACAGCGCTGTGGTATAAAAATCATCAGAATATATACAAACTGGCCTGGACTTGAGAATGTCGGCTCCATTAGAGCAGGAATGAGATCTGCAGATCTCCACGTGCCATCGATTCAGCGTGTGTAAGCACATTAACATAATTCACTTTCCTCAACACGATCCGAGCCGAGCTGAAAGGTTTTCCATCCCGTTTCTAACTGTTGAGTGCTTTATACGATGTATGTGTGTTTGTGTGTGTGTGTGTGTGTGTGTGTGTGTGTGTGTGTGTGTGTGTGTGTGTGTTTGGGTGAATCTTAAATCATACACATAGACGCAAATTGGTGCTCTTGAGTCCCAGACCATAAACCAAACTGTCTATTCCACTGATGTAATATGTTTGTGTCTATGTGTGTGTGTNTGTGTGTGTGTTTGCTGATAAAACACTTCATGTGGAAATGGTAACACTTGGAACGAAACTGTGTGTGTGTGTGTGTGTGTGTGTGTGTGTGTGTGTGTGTGTGTGTGCATGGTTATTATATGAAATGTCATAGTATGTGTGTGGGTGAGTGTGTTACTATATCCAATGCGTTTATGCCATCCATCTTTGCCCTGGTTAGCATCAGTATTTCACACTCACTTCTCTTCAGTACACCTCCCAAATCAATTACACGCTTCATTTCTCTCCTTTTATGTTCTTACTAGAGACCTAATCTTAAAAAAAAGTACCTAATGCACCTTTAAATGTTGCAACCATGGCCTCAACATCTATGTTTTGCAATACCATTTTCCTCTCAACTGGCTGCTTCACTGGTGCATGTGCACAGGATTATGGGATACAACGAAGAGAACAAAGCATAGTTAAATTTCCTGATGTAATGTTTCAGTCGCTGATTGTGTGTTTGTCTGTAAACAATATGGTTTAATGATTTTCACTCATAACCTGCCTGAACAAACCAAAACCCTGACCCTCAAACAGAGAGCTCAACGTGTGTGTATCTGTTTTTTAGATTGTGTGTTTTGGGTAGAACACTGATCGTGTTAGCAATGTGCACTCGTGTGTAAGCAGTGTATGTACACATCTGGAACATTTGTCAATATTTTCCACTGTGTGTATTTGTGTGTGTGTGTGAGAGAGAGAGATAGAGAGAGTGTGAGAAACTCTCACCACGTCTACCAGCTGCGAGATCTTGAGGCCGAAGCGGACAGTGATGGAGTCGTTGGCGTGCAGGACGGGTCTCACCCACTTCTGATAACCATGAAAAAGTTTCCTCAACAACAAGTCCTCCAGTTCAGCTAAAGACATCAGCTCCTCTGAATCTGAATCTGAATCTACCAGAGAGAGAAAGAGAGAGAGAGAGAGAGAGAGACATGTTTTACAGAGAGTGAGAGAAAAAGGGATACAGTGAGGGGAGGGAGGGAGAAAGAAGAATACCAGAGTGACAGAGAGAGACAGAACATAAGACACATGAATACTTTGGGAAGAGAGAAATAAAGAGAGAGGGAGAGGTAGAAAGAAAGAAACACAAAGAAACTAAAAGAAAATAGGAGACATAGAAAGAGAAACTGTTTTTTGAAAGATGGAGAGAAATAAAGCTTGCAGGAGGCATGATAGAAACAGAAAAAAACATTTAAATGGCTAAAAGGTATCAGCGAAATGGAAGAGACAAAGAGAGCGGAAGAAAGAAGAAGCCACAGATGGTGATGGAAAGAATAAACATATACAGCGATAAAAACAGAGAAAACGTGAGAGAAAAAGGGAGACGTAAGAAAGACAGAAGACATAACGAGAAAGAAATAGAGAAAAATAGACAGAAGAAGAGAAAAAGAGAGAGAGATCAAGAAAGTGACAGCAAAATGGCAGAAGACAGGAAAAAAGAGAACGACAGATGGTTATAAGAAGAATAAACATACAGACAGACCAAAAGCATGAGAGGAAAAAGGCAGAGAGAGAAAGAAAGAAACATAAAAAAAGAATAAAAAATAAAGAGAGAGAAACAAGAAATGAGAGACAGTCGCAGATACCTGTGCTGAGAGATATGTACAGATAGAGATATATACTTTAAAGACAGAGGGATAAAAAAGTATGTGTGTGAGAGAGAGAGAAAGAGAGAGAGAGTGTGTCATAGAGACAGAGAGACGTAAAGAAGGAAATGAAGATACAGAGACAAAAGAAAAACGGAGAAAGAAACAGATGGTGATAGGAAGAATAAACAGAGAGCGTAAATGTGTAAAAAAATATACAGAAATAAAAAACAGAAAGAAAGAAAGTAAAGAGAATGTGATGGAAAGAAAGATACGAGTGAAAGAGACAAGAAGAGGGGGACAGTCACAGGAATAGAGAGATACCCAGACAGAGATTTTTATTTAGAGAAAGAAAAGGAGACACACACTGGCAGAGAAAGAGATATTTTTATATACCATGAGACAGAAAGAAACAGGGAAAGATTGTTGAGCGCCTGAACAACATAGAAAGATAGACATAGAGAGAGATACACAAAGATAGAAAGACAGCCAAAGCACGTCTAGCAAGCCATCTAGCTATTAAACATTTATGTTAAAAAAATGCCTCAGAAATCCTGTCAGGTTAGCTCGTGTTATCTATAGTAGTCTCATGTTAGCAGTAAGCTCATCTTAGCTAGCTGGCTAATGGTCTCAGACAAGAATAGGAATATCTATGAATATGTCCTGTCAGAAATCCTGTCAGGTTAGCTCATGTTAGCTGTTAGTTCATGTTAGCCATAGTTTGCTCAAATTAGCAGTAAGCTTATGTTAGCTAGTTGGCGAATGGTCTCAGACAAGATTAGGAATACTTCAGAATATATCCTGTCAGAAATCCTGTCAGGTTAGCTCATGTTAGCTATAGTTTACTCAAATTAGCAGTAAGCTCATGTTAGCTAGTTGGCTAATGGTCTCAGACAAGATTAGGAATACTTCAGAATATATCCTGTCAGAAATCCTGTCAGGTTAGCTCATGTTAGCCATAATTTGCTCAAATTAGCAGTAAGCTCATGTTAGCTAGTTGGCTAATGGTCTCAGACAAGATTAGGAATACTTCTGAATATATCCTGTCAGAAATCCTGTCAGGTTAGCTCATGTTAGCTATAGTTTGCTCAAATTAGCAGTAAGCTCATGTTAGCTAGATGGCTAATGTTCTCAGAAATTTTTATGAATATTTGTACTGTGAGAAATCCTGTCAAATTACCTTGAGTAAGCTGGCTGGCTAGTTAACCGAATATTAGCATTTATAAATGTTAAAAATGACAGCCATTAAAAGACACAACCATTTTATGGTTGTAAAGGCACACACACTCAGATCTGCTTTTATTGTCTTATATAGACTCAAAGACACACTGACATTTCCATATATGGACAGAAACAGAAAGAGATCAAGTGCTGCTCTCAAGTTCAGCAGCCACATATGTTTCCCTTATACGCACAACTTACATTTTGCTTCAGGTTCACATGCATTATTCTCTCAAGCATATATAAATATCTGATTGGCCGAGGATTTTAATTATGCAAGCGTCTGATTGGTTGGCTCCCAGGAGGATGAGCTGAGCACATAGTAATGGAGTGACAGCTGGTCCGGTCTCCATCGAGCTCTCAGGCCGACTCAGTGACCTCTGTGATCATGATCGCCTCAGACAGGAGCTCCCAGCATCACACACACAAACACACACACACTCATATGACATCACACACTCAGCTCACATGCTCCTACTCCTGCAACTCCTCACAACAAATTAAGGAAATGAACCAGACTTTTTTTTTTTTAATAAAAGCATAAGCACAGAAGACTGGAGCTCATTAAGCAGAAGGCCTGTTTTAAAAGAATTACAATAAAGGCGTCGAGTCAAGTTACAACTACAAATCACAGAAATTCGATTGTTTTGCCCTCGTCCACCTTTAAGTACAGTAACTGTTCCACTGAACCTGATCTAGTGAAGAATTTGCAAAATTCAAACAAGCACAGAGACCATGCCTCCTTCACTGAGACTGACAAACTGATGCTGCTACACTAACTGACTGCTGCACTAGAGATCGAGGATTAATATAGTGTCCATAAAGTGTTTTTCTCCTTCCTCTTAGTCAACACATCATCATCACCATCATCATCTGTTTATGGGAAGAAAATGTGGCATTGTCTGATGGGAATCTTAATAGTTTTGATTTACAGGACCTGTTAAACAGATATGCACACAAACACACACTCAGACTATGATGATGAAAAGGGCCAAAGGAGACAGTAAACACACACACACACACACACACACACACACACACACACACACACAAAACCCAATTCCATAACAAGATAAATATGGGCTCTCATCGCAGACTGGCGGCATCCTCGCTAAAAAATTAATGTTCTGCATTGTGTATGTGTGTGTGTGTGTGTGTGTGTGTGTGTGTGCACTTATTATAAATGGAAAACAGTTGAGGAACCATGTGTGCATTTATATCTGCATGGTGAATTGACATAGAGCACAAAGTGAGTCGATCGAAGGGATCAAAAAGGCTGCGGCCTGCTTCACACTCCCCCTAAAAGCTTAGAGAGAGGGAGAGAGATGGAGTGTTTGGCTCTCTGTCAGATTAATCAGCTTTAGCAATCCCCATAGACCCCCCTCCATCCATTACAGCAGTCTCTCTCTCTCTCTCTCTCTCTCTCTCTCTCTCTCTCTCATTTATCCTTCCCTCTTTTTTGGCACCTCCACAACGAGGGAGAGCTGCTGTGAAAATCGGTGACACTGTTAATAAAAAGGCAACCCTACAGCAGTGGGTTGATTAGTGTGTGTGTGTGTGTGTGTGTGTGTGTGTGTGTGTGTGTGTGTGTGTGTGGATCGAGGTCGTTTCAGTCCACTGCACTGAATCAAATGGCTTTTAAAGGCCAGTGGTGCGACTGTGAGCTGGAAGAGACTTGCGCTTATGTGATCGGCTTGTCCATGACGGCATGGCATATTCGCAGCCCTAACACACAGATATTACGTACAACTAAGAGGTGAAGCTTGTAGGGCTATGATTACTAACTGGTATTTTACAACTCAGTGTCACTGCAGGATTGAGAAAACCACCCGGCAATTAAAAATTGGCGCAACAGAAAAGCATCCGCCCTATAGTCAGGAGAGCTCAGAGACTGATGATGTTACAGCCAATCCATGGCCGGGAGTTCATAGAAGCAAAACTGGCTGTGCTCTTTGGGTGAGCGAGGCATACACTCCCTCTCCTAGCCAATTGTTGGCATCTGTGAGCTGACTTATGCAGAAGAGGGTAGATAGCATTTTCCTCAGTGTGTGTTACTCAGCCCTGTGACACAGCGTAAGCAGCAGTGTGAAAAGGAAATGATGCAGTTTGCTGGTTTTACGTGTCTCAGGGGAAGCACGTGGCAGCCTTCACCCTCTCTCATTGGTAGCTTTCGTGTGATGGGGAGAGCTGGTTGGTGGGTACGGACTGGCAAGACCAAACTGAAGAGTCACTAACTGTTTACCGACAAGGAGCCATATTCAGATTTGCTGACTTAAATCCCAACAGTTATGTCAATATTTATGCAGGGAAAGTTATACGTATTGACATAGGGGTTACGCAAGTGCTTAAGTCAGTTTCTTCGCTTCTTGTAGCTCTTGTTGAGTAGAAGCATCCGTGTCCACGTTGATTCAGCTTATACCTAACTTAGGCTGCTGAGGTGTCCTGATTTACAGATTGCTTAGATAATGCTGAAGGATTGTATATCAAAAACAAGCACTTATAAACTGTAACAGGGTGAACCTCAGGAACCCCTCCTTTACATCCAGGTAGTGGGCATGTAACTAATCGCTCAAATGATTAGAAAGTCACTGTTATTTGGTGATCCAGACATATTAGAGCATCTCCTTCAGGCTTAGTTAACCGAGGTAGTGAAGCTTTAATGTGATGTTTTACTGAAAGAGCCTTCAGAGAGAAGGAGAGAAAGAGAGAGAGAGAGAGAGAGAGAGTGCACACATAAATCAGGAGAGGAGAGAATTGCTGAGCTGAGCAAAAGACGAGAGAGAGAGCGAGAGTGTAGATTTTTATGTGTGTGATGAAGGACTTCCATTTAACTGGATGTTTGTCTGTGGTATGTATTTGTGTGTGTGTGCTGAGATATCGCTACATGGCTACATATGTAAGTCTACTGCTAAAGTGGGTGACTGGATCCATCAATCCTGATGAAGCTGATTTACAGATTGGTGTGACACTAAGGTTGTTTGAGACAAAGAGGTCAAAGGTCAGACACTTGTTTGCACAAAGAAAATTTTTTTCCCAAGTTATGTGTTTATTTTTTCCCATTTGTCAAATATGGAAACAGCAATGTGTCATAATGTATGGGGCAGAATGTAGCCTACGATGCAAAAAAGCTAAAAATTTAAATATTTAAGTAAATAATATTTAAAAAAAAAAATACAAAAGAGTTCAAGATATGTATCACTGCTCTATCGTTGTTCATTCCTTGAAAGATTGTTCGATTTCCGGGTCATGAGCTGAAAAGATGGATGAACCAAGAAGGCATCAAATAAAGGTTTAGGAGGCAAACGATAAAAATGCAGCAGATAGAAACTCGAATCAGGTGAATGTACAGATTCATTAAAAAAACCACAGCAGATCTCATGTATCAAGGTCCACTTTTGATATTGTGTATAAGTATTTTTAAATTGTAAATACATAAATATGACGATCATGTGATCACAAATATATTCATTTTTCATTTTTACATTATCAACAAAGATCTAGCTCGTGTCTTTTTAATTATTGTGTTGGTGCCACTTTTGTGGCATAAGGCATGTAAACATGATGTACTCTCTCTCTCTCTCTCTCTCTCTCTCTCTCTCTCTCTTTCTCTCTCTCTCTCTCTCGCTCTATCTTTCCACCTAATCCTGCAGCATGCTATATTTCTGCGCTGACAGACCAAATAAATGGTCTCCATTTTCCAACATACTACCAATTACCTCCACAAGACACATATGCGCACACACACACACACACACACACACACACACACACCCATACACACCCCCTGCACATGCGGCTTCATCAAAATGTCAATGAGAACGCTGATTGTGAGCCGTGACATCAGCAAGGCCAGAGGATGATCATAAAATATGACCTTAGACGAGCTTTGCTGCTTGAGTCCAGCTTTGTTTTGCCTCTCTGTCTTCCTTATCCTTGAAATTAAATGCGCGTTGTTATGATGATGGATCTCTCTACTGAATAATGGCACATTGTATAGACTGTCAGGATGCCTACATTCATCTGTTTATTCAAAGGCTGGTCAGGGTGGCGGTGGATATGGAGCCATTCTTCCTAGATGGGACGCCAATTAATCACAGGACACCATGCGCACTCACACACACACACACACACACACACACACACACACCTACGACCAATTTAACATCCTCCTACTGGCATGTTTTTGGGAGAAAACCAGAGAACCCAGAGGAAACCAACATGGACATGGGGGAGAACATGTGAAACTGTGAGGAGGTGAATTTTAATTTCTCCACAAAAATGAAATCTGAATCTGCATTATATATGTTTGTTCATATAATCACACATATATATCAACTAAATTATTATACATTATTGTGGTGGTGTTTAAAGGTTTTCAGCTGTTACTCTCTAACTCTATTTTGTCTATATACACGCACACTGTGACAAAAATATACACACATATACAAATATACACATATATGTACACTACATTAATTTTTTTTTAGCATTATTTTGTTGCTAGACGAACACACAAGGCATGAAATATAAAAATCTGATGTTTTCTACACTTTTTCTGTGGCATCACCCAAAAGCAAGCAGTCTTTCAGTTGTCCAGCAAATTATTGCCACAACACACACACACACACACACACACACACACACACGCACGCCAGCACGCCTAAAATGTCAACGAGAGCATTGTGAATTTTCACGCATCTTTGAAACAAAATCATGTCCATCACTTCCATCACTTCCTGTCCAGGTCGATAACCGCGAAGACTAATATGTCATGCGTTACAGTGCTGAATAAAAGCGCGTGCTTTACGCACCACCGCGCTTCTTGCGTGTGTGCGCGCAACCCCCCCCCCTTCCCCCCCTCCTCCCGCAAACCCAACCACGTGAACTTCAAAAATGGTTTTCTCCTACAAAACCACCCCGATACACCGGTTTCATACCTTCCGAGGTGGCCCCGGTGGCCGCCAGCGCGAGCGCGAGGCACAGCGCTGCGATCGGTAGCTGCATGGTGGCGCCGCGCGCGCGAGCTTCTGCCTCTTTCACTCCGTCATCCCGCAGCAGGAGGATCGAGCGCACGCGACCGCCGTGATTTCCCGAGTCATCACCGGGAGAAGCCGCGGAGTCGCAGCTGGAGTCGCTGCATGAATGATAATGATGACTGGAGAGAGGGCTCTCTCTCTCGCTCTCTCTCGCTCTCTCTATCTCTCTATCTCTCTCTCCGTGTTACCCTCGGCGTGTTTCCCCCGCCGAGCAAAACGCTGAGCACGCGCAGGAAAGAACCAGCGGGGATGCCGAGACTGACACACACACACACGCGCACGTGCGCGCGCACGCACGCACGCATCTTTATAGATAAAGTCAAACAATATTGTGCGTGTTTCATTTTGTTTACGTAAAAACATTAATCACACATACTCATGCAATGCCACAGGTGGGAGGGGCATACGCTGTCTCCTCCTGTCAATCACAGAGGCACTAGCCAATTGTGAGCTTAGGTATGTGGAAGAGGCTAGTGTCACTTTCTGATGCGTGACACACACGGGAAAGCGAGTCTATCTACCCTCTTCTACATACCTGAGCTCACAGACGCCCACGATTGGCTAGTGTCTCTGTGATTGACAGGGGAGACAGAGTATGCCCCTCCCACCTAGACAGCACAGGCAGTTTTCGCAGATATGAATGTGGCATTATCAGGAATCGAACTCGCGAATGCTTTTTCTTTACGCTAAGAACCGTTATCTATCTGAAGAATCTTTTTTTTTTCTTAGTGTCTATCCAACCATCAACATAATTAGGAGCTAGGGAAAGTGATATCAACCACACCGTAATCCCTAACGCTGTCTTTACTCAAACAATCCCGTAATCATGACTAAACGTGACTTAAAATGTTGCGTTTTGTACCCAGAAATCAAAAATCTAAGTTGGTTTAACCTATTTACCTACAGAATACATAAACGTAAGATGTCAAGTAAAATCATGATTCGTTAACATAGCTCTGGTCTTTCAATTCATTAACAACATAAATTTGTGCTTGTGTTTGTGTTGCATTAACGATAACTAAACACAACGTAAGGAATAAAACACTCAGGGGCATGCTGTTAACAGAAAAATAATCAACAACAAGGTGGTGTGATGATGCGGAATCACCGTTATCACCCAGAATCTGATTATTTTTTATATCAGCACGTCCTGAAATGCTTTTATTATTGCTCTTATGCCTACAATTACAAACTGTTATTTATTAAACATTAAGTTACCCTTAATGTTGTGGAACGTCCACCAAACAAGTTCGTTACTTCTATCTATCGCTTACGTTATAGCAGCTAAAAACAGTCGTCCCCTCGTCTTTTTTTCTCTCTCCTGGACAAAAAAAAGTAGCTTGTTTTGTTACTGAGAAATTAAAACCTGTTGTTTTACATTACAGCAAATAAATAAGTAAATCATTTTGTAAAGTGGTAACATGATTATGGCTTTGTTTATCAGCTACTGCTGCATATTGAGGAAAGAAAGAAAGAAAGAAAGAAAGAAAGAAAGAAAGAAAGAAAGAAAGAAAGAAAGAAAGAAAGAGACTGAAGCAAAACAGCATGGTCTCACAAATAAAGTGTGTTTCTGTGTGTGTGTGTGTGTGTGTGTGTGTGTGTGTGTGTGTGTGTGTGTGTGTGTATTGTGTATCCTCTACCTTTATTTGTGTGTTTCCCTGCTGAGCCACTAGGGAGCTCTACACTGATAGGCTTTGGATACACACACACACACACACACACACACACACACACACACACACACACACACACGTGTCAATATTGCACCCAGTGTGAAGAAGAGATTTTGATGCTGATGTGTGAAAAATGAACTTAATGAAGCTCAGACAGCTCATCAAATCGGATGAGAATACAGCACCTGATCTCCCTAACACAATTCCAAACTTACACACACACACACACACACACACACACGCACACACACACACACACGGATATGCATAGACAAGAATATGAAGAGAGCATGAAAAGGAAATAATGAAGGCCAGAATGAGAAAGGGAGAGTAAATGAGAGAGAGAGAGAGAGAGAGAGAGAGAGAGAGAAGGGATGATAAAAAAGAAGGAAAGAAAGAGTAAATTTAGAGGAGAGTGTAAGGAATGGGTTGTGAAATGGTTTAGGAAAGAAAAGAATGAAGGAGAGAAATCCAGCCAGAGAGAAAGAAGGAGATGGAGATAAAGAGAAATGGAGGCTTGAAAGCTGAGGCAGCAGTTTAGCTTTAGCTGATACTGACAAATAGCTCAGTTACACCACTGCAGAAAGCAATGAGTGTGTGTCTAATTGCCCGTGTGTGTGTGTGTGTGTGTGTGTGTTGCTTCCCAGACTAACCACATACCACTAGTTCCTCACACACACACACACACACACACACACACACACTCACAGAGCAGAGTAGTATCCCAAAAATAATTTAACAATCTAATTCCCATATTTTTGTGATCCTTATGATTCATGATCTCAGTAAAGCGATGAGACGTTTACAGGAATAAGAGTGTAAACGGGTGGAGGTGGGATGTCGGGAGATTCGTCATTGTGGATGAGTTAAGCAGATGCTTGAAAGAAAACTCCAGCCAGAATTATAAATGTGACAAGTGAACATGACAGAAGTGATACACGCTTTCAGAGCAACAATACCAAGGTCCTGATTTAGAAAGTGTGTTCAAGGGAATAAACTGTGCACATCTGATGTGGCTCATTTACTAAGAATAAAGTACAAATACGTTATCGTTTCTATAGTAACAACATACGCAGGGACGTGTATAGTGGATGCTCCACGTGAATGGATTAAAACTGTGCTGTTATGCTGAAGCTTTCTGTGAGATGATTTTGATTTATTTAACATTTAAGGGAGGAGTCTCTGATGTCAGAGCTTTGTAGCACTAGTACATTTTCAGACGTGAAAATCTTAAGAAGATTTTTGCACACGACAAGCTCCAGTTTTTTTTATTAGCTTCAAGAGAGAGAGAGAGAAAAGAAGCTGGTGAGGGAACGACTGTTTATAGCTGCTGTAACGTAAGTGAAAAGAGGAACTAAATGTGATAACAGTACAATATGTTGCTCATTGATAAATTGCGAAATGTAATTGCCAAATTGCTGTGGTATAATATAAACTTTGTGGTGGTAACAGTAAAAGCTGAATTATACTTGCTTTGATTATGCGTACGTGTAATCAAGATGGCTGCCGTGTGTATCATGCGCGTGTTTGGAGGTAGCTAGAGGTAGATTTTCCATTGAAATACCATAGGGGGGGCAAACTTTTGCCCTCAACTGACGTATTCATAAAAACACTCTTAATAACTTACTAATAATAGTTATACTGTATAATTATTGTCATAAATATTCAATAATATATAAACAATTCTAAATATTTCTCAAATGAATTGTGTAGACAGATTTCTTACTGAGGAATGTTAAAGGTTAAAGGCGTCAGTCATCCGTCCAGAGGCTCTGTAGGAAATGAGATGCTAATTACAGAAGTCTCATCAGGACATACAAATAAAACCCGGCAAATTAAACAGGTCCTTGTTAGATTGATGAGTTTTTCCTCACGACGTGGTGTGTAAGGGCGGCTGCACTTTAACCTGAGAGAGAGAGAGAGATGGAGAGAGACAGTGAGTGGGTCGATAACTTGGGAAAGAAAAGCAAGTGATGCGAGAAGACCTGTCGTGAGGGATTATGCTCGGTAACCTGACTCTGTGTGTGTGTGTGTGTGTGTGTGTGTGTGTGTGCGCGTGCATATTTGAGTCTGTAATCATGCACGAGTGGGTGTGAGCATACACGCGGTCTGTTTCTGATTCACGTATGGATATGTGCGTGTGTGTGTGTGTGTGTGTGTGTGTGTGTGTGTAGCAGCAGGTGCTCGCCTGCTACATGTCTTCTTATAAAGACCCAGGTGCGATGAAGAGATGGGCCTCCAGAGGGCTGTGTGTATGTGTGTGTGTGTGTGTGTGTGTGTGTGTGTGTGTTTGTGTGTGTGTATACACTTGTAGATTCCTTGCAGATCCTTTGGCATGACGATATAAGATCTTGTCATTACCTTTGTACTGTATTGTGAATCATGGATTGTGTAATGTTTTCACACACATTTCACACGAAGACTGATTGGAAGCTAAAAACAGGTTTTTAGTGTGACGTTTTGCCAATTCGCATGAGTCAACTCGGTTATAAATTGTTAAGATTAGGAAGGGGGAATGAATTACAGTGATTAAAACTCATAGCTTTGTATCACATTATAATGTAACAGTGTTATTAGCAAAGAAAGGTGTCATAATATTTGATGTCATGACAGCTTATGCATAGAAAGTGGTCTATTAGTCATTGAAATGTAGCCACTCCCCCAGCAGGACACTTGAATGGAAGTGTGAAAAATTGATGTAATCCGAATGGGGTAGAGAAAGCCAATTTTCCCTGGACTTTGGCAACATGGAAATTTGCCAGTGCCCCTTGGTCAAATCATGGGTGGAGTAAAAACAAGCCGTGCCTAAACGATTTTGACGAACACGACACAGATGAGGAAAATCCACAATTCAGAGACATTAAACATTAAACAGGCCAGGGTTGAACACAAGCAGAAGGACAAATGGCTAGTTTGATGAATAGTCAGAGAGCAGGGCAAGGGTCAAACACAAGACAACTATCACAACTAAAAAGGATTGGAACTCACACAAGAGAGCAAATCAATTGGCAAGGCTTTGCAATGAACATCATTTTATATAGCCAACAGGAAGTGTGTGACAACTGAGGAAGAGGCAGTGTGGCAGTGAAATGTCCCTGACAGATGTGACACTGGTCCATGAGCTCATCAATACAAGCCATTGGATAGGCATCAACATTTAGAAACAGCATTCACCTTGAAGAAGTCCATGCAGAAACTGATTGCTCTATCCAGCTTGGGCACAAGCACAGTGGGGCTGTTCCAGTAACTGTGGGACTCCTATATTACACCCATCACGAGTGTTTTCTTTTGTGCTTAATTAAATGATACAGCTGGTTGCATACAACCACCCTGGGGGCAATATGGTGCTCTGTAAGGTCTGTTCGCAAAGGCAGGGGAAAAAACATGTCCAAATCTTCGACATGCAGCTTGACAACCTCTGGGATGGTGAAAGAGTCTCTAAGTGGAGTCTGATGTTTTTGAGCATTATTGCGGTCCCCCAGACCTCACCTCTCTCTGCACCACCACCATCATCACCAGAGCAACAGGGGCAGTCCTCTCTCCACTGTTCTAGGAGATTGAGGTGGTAAATCTGCAAAACCTCTCCTGCCTATATAATAACTCAAAGGGGAAGAACCCCATGAACCTCTGGAAATGCAAATAATAGAGCCTCGTACCATGTAGGACAATTTCTGCCATCATTGTTTACGAACTTATGGATCATATAATTACGCATCTTATTAAAGCTGTCCACTAACCCATTGGTTTCAGGCTGGAATATGCCTATGGTTTGCTTTAATTCTGAACAATTTGTACAGTTTGCAAAATGAAATGAAATAAATTATGTTCTTTGATCAGTTAGGAACTTTATCAGGACCCCAAGGATGCTCCGGTGCCACCTGTTCGATGTAATTCTCTGGCTGCTTGGGTCAGGTCTCAGCTAACATCTGTAGTCGAGGATTCTCTAGGCAAATGAGAATGGCCAGTCCCATTTCTCCAACACCATTGAGCAGTAACCCTCTGGGTGCAGACCAACAGGCACAAATGCTCCAGATGGCTCTGCGAAGACTGACTATGAGCTGCCAGCTGGGCCTCTGCAGTTAGAAGAGCCTGAATGTGTTACAGAATTAGCTACATTATGATGCAAGGTTCAAGTAAAGTGTTAACATTTTCTTTTGTATGAAATGCAGCTGCATTTGAATTTCGCATATTTTGGGCTGTTTTTGTGTCTCCTTTCATATTCATTATTAATGGCAAAGAAAACACACTACATTATTGCCAGTACAAGGTAACGATAAGCATCTTTGTTCTATACCAAACTTCGTTTGTCCTAATTGTTGTAGCACTATTTCACATTCAATTTGCTAAGTAGAAATGTTTTTGTCTGAAATTGGAAAACAAATACTACATTGTGGGAAGTAACAGTAAGCTTGTTACTGGTGCCTTATTCCCTACCAATTGCTCTAGCACTAATTCACATTTAATTTGCTTATTAGAAGCAGTTTCAGGATCTTGATGTGATCTTACAAACTTCAAAACAGCCACACATTTTGTGTTTTCACAACTAATTAATAAGCTCCTGCTATACTTTTCACTCTTTTGCATCACATATATATTTAAAAACAAACCTACGTACATTAATGTCTTTCATTAGCTTTATGTATTCATTGTAAATGTAGCCTTGTACATTGTAAATGTGTTTTGGGACTAAAATATTAAACATTATAATACACTATATGGCCAAATGTTTGTTGACACCTGACCATCACAGCCATAGGTGTTTGTTGAACATCTCAATCCAGATTTATTCCTCCTTTGCTGTTATAATGAGCTCCACTCTTCTGGGAAGCTTTCCACTAGATGTTGGAGCGAGGCTGTGGGGATTTGTGTTCATTCAGCTANGTGCAGGACACTCGAGTTCTTCCACTCCGACCTTCACACACCATGTCTTCATGGAGCTCGCTTTGTGCACAGGGGCACTGTCATGTCAGGTTTGGTTCCAGTGAAGGGAAATTGCTTCAAATTGCTTTTGTGGCGTCAGTTTGAGGAAGTACCACATATGGGTTTGGTGTCCACATACTTTTGGCCAGATAGTGTACATATTTAACCTGCAGTGACACCACAGCTTTTAATAGTTCTGGGTTTTTTTTTTTGAGATTTTTCTGGAAAAAAATGACAGGAGCAATGACTCAGAAATAATAATAGGAAGCACACACACACACACACACACACACACACACACACACACAGACTGAGAGAGAGATGTGTATGGTGTATGATTCACCAACCTTGCCTCTTGCCCTTTTGGTGTAATTATGCTTTGGGGTGATTGGTCATTAATTCATCAAAAAAAAAGAAGCTTACTTATGCTGGAATGCATAAATTGAGTAGGAGGAGAGCAAAGTGACAATCTCAATTTCTAGGAACAAGAAATGATTTCTTGCTTCTGAATGAATGAAAATGTAACAAAGGCTACGACCTCTAACTCTGCTATTTAATTGAGTCTAATTGATTCACAAATCTGCATGAAGAAACACATTAAATACACGTTTTAGGATTTTCTAAATGTTCTACAGAAGCCTTTACAATAATATTAATCTAATGATCGTTTCTGTACTAACAACGTACACAAGGACGCTCTACATAAACCGATTTTTACAACATGTGTGAAATCGTTGATATGGTGAAATTTTCTGTGAGGATTTTTGGAAGGAGTCTCCAGTGTCACCGCTTTGTAACAGAGGCAAAGCTGTAACATATCCCATGATTTGTATATTAATAGGGCAAACTTGTGGGAATTACTATTTACTTACAGTTGAACAACTTCTTAAAGATTTACAATATGACTACTGTATCTCTACTATCTAAAGGCAGTGTTAGGGGGTTTAAGGTTAGAGTGATAGGTGAAGGTTAGAAAGAGTGGGATTGTTAAAGGACTTGCCTTTATTACTCACAGCCCATGGGCAGAGATAAAATATCGCTGTATAACTCCTTGTTGTTGTTTTGTTTGTGTGTTTGTGTGGGAGATAAATAAATTCCTGGCCGAACTTTTCGTACACTGACTCGTAAATCCTTTGATTTAGGTTTCTAATGCGGAGTGACTCATTCAGTATGAATAACTCCAACACACAAATCTATAGTTTAACTTCAAAATATCTCCAAGAGGAACATGGAAGGAGCAAAATGGAAGTTTGCTAACACTTTGGATAAGGCTGTATTCATGAAGCTGTACTTATAAATCTTTACATGGAGCTTGTAAGGACTGAGGGATTAGAAGGAATGAGGGCAGATTGGAAAAAAGAGAATTCCTCCAAGAAAACTAAGTGTTTTCTGATGAGTTCTTGATTAGCAGGAAACAAGCTGCAGGTGTCAGTACTCAGGCGAGACGTAGTGCCGCCAAAGACGAGGCTGTTGTTGGAGTTAAAGCTTTAAACAAGTTGGAATATTGATTCAGTTGTGTGTTACTAACTATACAACACCCCAAAAAGAGTAGTTTATGGATATTTTGATTAATTGTGGGAGGAATGTGCTATGAATATGCTAATGAAAAATGAATGTTCTAATAATGAATATTCATTCTTCTTGAATTCCATCAAAGTGTTTTCACGTTGCAAAAATGATTTTCAGTATTGCTCCACTTCCAGCATGTCAATCTCAACCAAACAAAATCTATAATAAAGATTCATCAAAGGCTGTTGGACATTTTTAGGGCAGGAGATAATCTTGACCCAAGTCTTTTTTTTTTTAATCAACATTGTGGTCGAGTTCATTTCAAACTAGGCCAGGAGGTGTTTATTCCCTCTAAGAGGAAAAATGTAGGGTGTCTAAATAAGAGGCAAGAACGGTTCATTCCATTGTGTGGTTAAGCTGAGTGAAAAAAAAAACAAGAAAAGGGACTAAACACAATGGACTCTTGGTGGTAATCTATTAAAAGTATGCTACAGTTAGACACGGGTTTCTCTTTTTCTCACACACACTCCTCTGTCTGTAATTTTGCTGTAGTCTAGAGTTCACAATACATCTTAAGTTACAGCATTTCTGTAACCGCGCTATGACATACGTAAAGAGCTTGTGGAAATAAAGCACAATATATATGCACTCCTTCACATATAAACAACAGTTTCTACCACAGATGTACACTCTGAGTCCAGAGGGAAAGGGCGGAGCTTAAGTAAATTTTGATCAGCAAATGGGAAAAATTTATGACATCATCACAAGCGTTTTCCAAACATTAACAACCTGGCTAGCAAATACGATTTTGATGATACTATAAAATATTTTACCAAACATTAACTAGCGCGCTAGTGAATTTGGCTAGCTAAAGTCAGATACAGCTACTGCTGGACAGGTTGTTTGAGCTAGCTACTTAGTGGGCTAGTGTTAGATTAACATGTAGGAATAAAATGTAGACAATCCAAGGGCTCCTAAGTACGCACCTTTATGTGGCTCTTCCCAAATTTCCACCCAATCAACTAGTTAAGAATTCCTAACAAGTGAGAACAGATTCTTTGATTTTCAGATTATGTCATAAAAACATTTCAACTGCTAGACAAACATCTTGAAAGACAGGCTTGAATAATAAATAATTATCCATGATCAAGCTCTTGTTTATTTTAGATCCTGTTTGGGTGCTTCCAGTTTGTTGTAGTTTATAATGACTGGTCTAAACACAAACATCAAATATGGTGTTCTTCAGGGCTCTGTATTAGGGCCGGTCAAATTTTAAAACGTGTAATTCAGCTTATAGATTTGCCATCATGAAACCATGTTTCAGTTGTATAACCAAGAACTTATAAAAGAGCCTTAGATGGGTCTTCTGAATTTCAACCCACACAAACTTGATAGAATTCCTAAGAAAATTTCAGAGCAATTTCTTTGACGTGAAAAACCGGTGTTCCTCAGGGCTGTGTATTAGGGCTGCTGTGATTTAGGCTTTGACATTTGTGTTCACTTCTAAGAGCAAGAACCTTTAGAAATAAATAAATAAATAAACCCCCTCGATCTTATTTTCTCCGAAAGCTTAGAGGTTAGCATGTCTGACTGCATCTTAGCTGAAGGGAGAAGCAAGCATTAGCATTAGTCTGCTATAAATAAACCAGTCTGTTTATCCAGTGCCAAACACTGAAGAGATTTTTGTTAAGTTTACATGTACAGTATGATCTGATTACACATAAGCTAGCTCAATGATTAACGTCTGCATGTAAACACAAATCATAAAGTGGGGCTTAGGAATCACCTGATTTATTAATACGTGATTCTCATGAATACAAATTTGTAATTTTTCCGGAAAAGTTAAGTTGATATTATGTTTGCTAGACATGATAAAGCTAAAGTAAATGTTAGGTTTCTTTAGTGACACACGTTAGGAACACAAGCTTCTTCACGAGTACATCTTCAGACCTTTATGAATTATTGAGCAACACTGTGGCTTCTTCCTTGTTACTTCCAGTCAGCTACACTGAGAAAGGCGTACACACACACACACACACACATTTTTTAAAAAGACCCTTCACCAAAACATGAACGTCTTTGAATCGAGAATGATGTGTGACATCACTGGTGTGGACGCACGTGTGTACATCAGAGATGTCTGTAGTTTTTTTGTGGTTTTAAAGAAGGTCATGTGTGAAAATATTTCTCCTTCAGCAGACACTATAACTATGAATCAACAGTGGTATTGTCTAGAGTTCTTTTCCTGTTCAAAAGATGTCTATGAAAATGCAGAAATAAGAACATAAACTGCAAATCCTTAAGTAACACACCTACCATAAAGAACTTTTTATCCTGTTCGGGATTGGAGGATCCGGAAACGATCCAGGGAACACTGGGCAGGAGACAGGAATACAATTTTACAGAAATCTCACATCCTTCCCTGGGTATTTTACTGTGTGTGTGTGTGTGTGTGTGTGTGTGTGTGTGTGTGTGTGTGTGTGTTTAGAGTGCGTGCAGACTTTTATCATGTACTTCAACATATTGTCATGTGAAGCGGTTTGACCCTTTCTTGAACTTTGTTAAACATACACTCGAGGTGATGTGAAACTGACAAAGCTCAAACTGTGCTGTCTCTCTGAGATCCGGTTCAAGTCAGAGAGAGAGAGAGAGAGAGAGAGGGAGAGAGGGAGAGAGAGAGGGAGAGTGCGAGGAGGAGATGCATTAAAAGATAAAGCGCCTTACATTATTCATAAATGCATTTCCACAGCTGAAGCATAACTTTACACACACACACACACACACACACACACACACTGACATTTCCTTAGACTAAATTCAGACAGGTTTAAAAAAATATTTGAATATAGACAGACAGTTTGTCTGTAGTGTTAATGCCAGAGACGTCTATATAGGTAGAGAGAAAAGGTGTGAGAGAGACAGATAAATATCTATAAAGATAGAGAAAGAGAGCGAGAGAGAAACAGACAGACAGATAGATACAGAGAGAGAGAGAGAGAGAGAGAGAGAGAGAGAGAGAGGGATGCCTCACTGCTCATTTAATTGACCTTCTGTCTCTCTAGAATCCTAAAAGGCTTTTCAGCATTGACTTGCCTCACAAGTGAGGATTCCTTTACAGAAATGTGTGTGTGAGTGAGTGAGTGTGTGTGTGTGTGTGTGTGTGTGTGTGTGTGTGTGACAAATTAAGGTCTTTTCATTGTGTAATAATAAACCCTGGTACTGATCCTAGAACTGTTACAATCATAATTTTATCCAAAATAAAAAAGGTTTGAGATTCATTTGTAATTTCTTTACCCACAGAAATGTTTATTAAGTTCTTATATTTTATTTTATTTATATACTAATTTCACTTTTTAATTAGTTTTTAAAAATGGGAAATGATGTTGTATGCTAAGACACAAATTAGCTTTAGCTGAATCAATTAGCTTTAGCTTTAGCTTATTCAAATCTGGCAAATAGCAATAGATGTATACAAACTAGCTGATGACCTACCATTACAAAAACCAGGCTAACCAGGAATTAGCATTACAGTAACACATAGACTAGTAATATAGCACAAGAGCTAACGCAAAAGCTAGTATTATAGTAGTAGGTTCATCCATGAACTAGCATTGGTTAACCCACAAACTAGCATCATAGTAAAAAGTTAACTCACCAAATATCATTATAGTAAACAGGTTAACCCACAAACTAGCATTATAAATAAGTTTGCCAATTAGCTTATTAGCTTAATAGAAAAACAGACAAACCCTCAAACCAGCATTATAGTAAATAGTTTATCCCAGGAATTAGCAGTACAGTGAATTGGCTAACCCAGGAGTTAGCTTTATAGTAGACAGGCTAAGACATGAACTCACATTAGAGTAAACAGGCTAAGATAACACATAAACCATTAATATCAAATTAAATATCAAATAATATCAGATAATATCATACTAGGTTCCTCCATAAACTAGCACTATAGTAAATGGGCTAACACATGAACTAGCATAAGAGTAAACAGACTTACCAGGTACTAGCATTAAATGTAAATAAGCTAAGTCCATACTAGCATTATAGTAAACAAGCTAAGATGCAAAGTAGCAAGATGTTAGGTGAAATATTGAAATATTCAGAAGATTTGACAGTATTTAAACCGTGAAATTCACCCTGACATCTGACAGTAATAACTAGTCACACACACACACACACACACACACACACACACACAGACACACACACACACAGATCCCACCTAAGCTCTAATTGAAGAAATAAAGACATTTCACATCATTTTAAAATCACTTCAGACCCACTCATCCCCCATCCTCTCAGCCAGACTTGCACTTTATTATTCATAAATGTGTCATAAACATTTCGCCTGAACACAAATGCGCTTCTATTCAGGGATGGCTGTGGTGCTCATTGTGGCTCCAGCTGTGCTCCGTGCTGCGTTATTACTCAGATGTACTGGGGAGGATTGTGTTTATGGAAAAGATTAGAATAATCATTAAGCTCCAAGTGCAAGATGTGTTTGTAATGTTGGTTACTGTGGTGTGTATTAATGGTCCAGAGGGCATAAAGCTCAATAAATACGTTTAGAGTGCACATAGTTCCTGTTTTATACAGCAGGGGAATATTTACTGGGTAAATTCTGGCGTAAAACTAGAACTTGAGATGTTATTTGGCAAGTTATACAGCTTTATGTCATGCAGTGTTGCATCTCTCAAACCTATAACAGTGTTTTTTTTTTTTGATTTTGTGTCATTGTCCTTTGTGTATCGATCAATGTTCTGTCATTACAATACCTAGCAATTGTTAGGCAAATACATACAGTCACTAGTTATACTACTCCTCACAAACATACCCAGCAAGACTAGCATACTGAGGTGTGGGAAATACTAATAACTGAAAGCTAAAGGTTTGAAAATAGCGGTTAAAGCACCGCTATGGGAAATAGCTATGACAAAGCACATTACTACACTGAAGGGAAAATTATGTGGAGAAAGCGATCTGAGATAGCTAACAAAAACATCCTAAAGGAAACTGTTGTTGCATTGAAAGCGTCACATTTTTATAATGTTTACGCTAAAATTTAATCTAAAGCGTCAACTCTTGTTTTATTTTTCTTATAGCTCAGAAGTTGGAAAGCTGTTGACGCTGACGTTTCTCAACCACTTTATCCTGGACAGGAATGCGGTGAATCTGGGAACACCGTGCATGAGGTGAGGTGGGAATACATACTGGATGGGACGCTGGTCTATCTCAACACACACATCTACACACTCATTCAATCCTAGAGTGGAGTTAGAGTAAACAAGCCACCTACAGGCATTGGAGGAAACCAGAGAACACGGACGGGAAAAGAGAGCAGTTGAGGATCGAACCAGCTTTGGGGAGGTAACGCTACCCACGGCGCTAAAGCTAACGCTACCAAAGATGTATACTCATGTATCGTCCTTCTACCGTCACACAGGTACCCTTACATGTCCTTTACGAGTACGTATGAAAACCAAATGCCTCTTTAAAACGTTTACACAACTAGGAAGCTCAGTGACATCAAAGCTAAAATTTTATAAAAATGTGTATAAATATCAGCAAGGAGTGAAGTTGAGAGCTGTTTACTATATCGTAAAGTTATATAATATCACAAATATCTGCTTATAAATCAGCTCAGGTGTGAGGTAGACACCCCAGATTGTTACAGATGAGGTAGGCACCCCAGATGTGTGTGTGTGTGTGTGTGTGTGTGTGTGTGTGTGTGTGTGTGTGTGTGTGTGTGGGTGGGTAGGTCGGTGGGTGAACAGACACACAGATCTGTCAGAAATATGGAAGCCCATGAGGATGGGGATGCTGTTGCTGTGACAAAAAAAATCTTTGGTTCCATATATAGTAACCACATACACACACACACACACACACACACACACACACACACACACACACACACAGAAAGAAAATGAGACAGCAACACACACACACAGAGCAAGAGAAAAACAGACAGAGCGAGAGACAGATAGAGAGAGAGAGAGAAAATGAGACAGCAACACAGAGAGAGAGAAAGAAAAAGAAAATGAGACAGCAACACACACACAGAGCAAGAGAGAGAGACAGAGAGAGAGAGAGAGAGAGAGAGAGAGAGACATGTCGTGTGTTGTCCTGTTCAAGAGGCCATTAAGTCAATGAGTCTCCGATTAGAGGTGGGTTAAAAAGGGGCACATATTCATGCATGAACACACACATACACACACAATTATTAAAGGCATCCTATCCCTAACACCTCACTGAAAAACTAATTATAGAGACCATGGTGAGGTTTAATACAGCATTATATTAAACTGGCTAAATGACAAACTAGCATTAGAGCATGAAGCAGCTTTAGAGCAATAGTTTATCCCAGGAACTAGCATTAACCCAGGAATGAGCTTTATAGTAAATAAACACACTAATACGTAAAACAGCAAGTACCTGCATTAAACAGAAGCAGGCTAAACCAGAAACTAACAAATTAGCATTAGTCTAACTAAACTACCTCATAAGCTGTATATACACATACTGCATATTAGCATTAAAGTACACACAAGATAACACATCTCTGATGGGAAATGCAAACACATTAACCTATAAAGTAACAACTGCAACAAAATGCAAATTTTATAGTTACTTAATTCCCTTAAATCCCTCAGAAATTTGTAATGGTTTTAATGGTTATAGTGGAAATTGTATTGGTTTTAATGGAAGCTGTAATGGTCTCTGTGGGTCTTTACTGGCTGTTTGTTGCAGTAATGGTTTTAATGGTTGGCTTATGGTTTGTAATTGTATTTGTAGTGGAAACTAGAATTTCTGTGATGGTTTATATTGGTTTTTTTTTTCCCCAGTAGAGATAAACTAGTATCAAAGTAAACAGACCCACAAACTAGCATTATAGCACTCAGGCTTGTAACTGGCATTCCAATATACATGCTAACCAACAAACTAGCATCACTATAATGAGTCTAACAAAAATAAAACATTAGAAATGAGCATTATAGTAAATAGGTTAGTTAACTAGCAATATAGCAAACACGTTTGCTCTAGCATTATAGGTCAGTAATTAGCATTTGCTGTATAAGCTAACAAATACACTAGCATACAACTAGGTGAACCCGGAAAAAAGTGTTACAGTAAATGTGGTAACTTAGAAACTAGCATTACTGTAAACATAACTGTGATGGTAAACAGATTATATACTAGTACTGAACGGGTTAGCAAAACAAACTAACATTACAGTTAACTGGTTAACTCAAGTTTTAGCATCACACAACAGCTGTTGCTGTTGATTTAGCACAAATTTTTTGTTGCACATCAAGCTAAATTAGCACTCAGAATGGTGGTAGCAGGTGTGTGTGTGTGTGTGTGTGTGTGTGTGTGTGTGTGTGTGATGCCCCTGAGACCCTCTCATTTCTCATCTTTCAACCTACTTATGCACTGCTCCCAATATTTATTCCTGTACGCTCATTTACATAAAATGGTTTTGACTAATCGGAGCATCGGATTATAAAATTCATTTATTCACAAGCTCTCTGATTGCGTTGTTTTGGTTTTCATCCATGACGAAGAATTAATTAGGGAGCTGGCGAGCTTACGGCTCTTCACGACTCAAACATTTCCATCTGCAGAGAGACCCATGTAACGTGCCATCTGACCAAACGTGGACTGACCATGAGTGGGAGTCGATCAGTATAGCATATGTGGTATTTGTGTGTGTGTGTGTGTGTGTGTGTGTGTGAGGTCCATCTGCTTCAACTAATTCAGCATTCAAGCTTATTATTTCATTATTTCATTTCATGACGTGATGATATAATATCAATATTGTGATAAATTATGACTGAGATGTTGCAGTTATCATGGTATCTTTTTAGAATTTTTTTTTTTTTTAATAATGTAATAATGGTGAACTGCAGCTGTTGTGAATGTTTAAATTTTGTGCTTAATGTTGTAAATTGTAAAAATTTTCTAGTGTTAAATATTTTAAAAAAAAAATTTTAATATAAAAAAATTTATTTTTGTAGACGTTAATTAAACTATCACTGGACATTGTTCTCACACACACACACACACACACACATATATATATTTATGGCTTTGAGAATCATGATGTGATATTTTTGTCCCATCTTCACTCCTGGAAAAGATAATGTCTCCTCTACAGGATTGTTGAGGATGATCGAATTCACCACCAGCTGCTCAGATGTCCATGTGTAGAGGCGTCCACCTTAAAGAGACACTTCATCCAAACATGTTACTGTCAATAATAATGTATAAAAGCCTTCAGGAAACAATTACTATTCTTTTTTTTTTTCTCCATTATGCTAATTTCATGATGTTTACCTCAGGTTTATAATGAAATGAGTAAAGCCCTTCAGATACAGCTCTCCACACCCATGATAATCCTAACAGGAGCTTGAAACAGGATTTTCTGGGATAGTTTAAATCCATTTTAACTATGAACCTAGCTGTGTGTAATTTTTAAAGCATGACACTGCAGACTCCTTCCATAAGTAAGGAATGACACGATAGACCATGCTGTTATACGAAAATAATGGGAAAAACGCAGGGGAGAGCGTAAACTCTTCTGTTCTGAAAACGTAATGTCTGCTGTCTTTGTGTCCGTGTGAGTGAGATGTTACTATAGAAATAATAACGTATTAGAAACAGTGCGTTAATATTAACCTGTCGTTCATGTTACAACCAGAGCTACCTGTGCTGTTATACAAAAATAACGGACACCTTCTGACCAATCAGATTCGAGCACTCAAACGCTCTGCGTTAAATAAACGTCTCCTCAGAAACCAAGTGGTATACTTAAAGTAACAATATATTTTCCACAAACTAAACGTGGGTCTTGATGCCAGTCTCGGCGACAATATCTAAAGTAATTAACACCTTCTGACCAATCAGATTAGAGAATTAAACAGCAACGTGGTGTGGTGTAAATAATAATATTTACATTTGCACTTCTATGTTCTCTGAACATGATGTCATTATTCCATACTCAAACAAGGCAAGTTACAAATAGCTAACAGCGGACGGTTGTAATTTCTTACGACTTTGCAACTCGAGCACCACCTTTCAATTGTAAATTTTGTGTGAATAAAGTATTATGAGTATGTACACTAATCGGTACAAACGTTGGCAGAAAGAAAATTTGCTCAAGCTCCAACTCACTCCATGATGTGAAGAAAAGTAATGTTTACATGAACACTAATCCACACGGCAGGAAAGTCAACCAGGAGTGGAGTTGCGTTTACAACTGCCTTAAGAAATACTTATGATAATGCGCGTTTAACTTCAAACGCTCTTCTAACGTGACTAAAGCCAGAAAAACATCACTGCAGGCAGCCAGAGCACACCCCAACAGTGATAGCACTTCATTCAGTATTCATTTAATTCAAGGATATCAGTGAAGAAAAACTGATTTACAAACATACAAACAGCTGCAAACAAGAGAATTGTGCTTTTGTAAAAGCTGAGAAAGGGATTATGGAGGTCTCAGAGACTGAGATGGGAAAAATTGTCCAGGAAATCATGCAGTCTTTTTTAAAGGGATTTGCATTTTTATGTGCAACGTGGACGGCTTTTATGTTCAACATCCTGCTCAGGTCCTTAGATGAAGAAATCATGATACACAATGAAAAAACAGATAAAAGTGATGCTACCAAACCGATGTGGCAAATACAGGTTTCTCGAGCGCTTTATTTACACATCCTCCATATTTTAGGCAAATATCATCCAATACAGTTTCACGATTTCAAATTCATAAGAGCTACGATATCTAAGATTGGTCAACAAGAAGAGGAGCTTGTAGTTACGACTTTGTTAATAAGAGGTTTGACGAATTTCGTACCAATCTAGTCATAAGAATTCCCATGCATGTTGTATGAAATGCGATTGTTAATCAACAACCACCAGCTAGACAAGACCTTCCACTAAGCAGTATCTACTTTTCTTAGGGCGTTTTCACACCTTCTGTAACCAGGACCGATTCTGGGTTCGTTTGGGGCGGGGCTCATGATTGCAATTGTGCAAATCCATATGTCGGTTTTGTACACACAGGTTTGCGGTGTAGTAGGTTCAACTGTTGGCTGTTTTTTTATTATTTTCATTTAGTACCAATATGCCTGTGAAGAACAGCACTGTAGGGATGCATGGCATGTCATCGTGCAGGAATCATTATCAGCCCATTATGAAACTCATTTATCCTTCATTCAACTTGGTTAGTACAAAGAGTTGTATGTCGTGACTCTCACCTACCGAAGGTACGTACTAGGTCACCAAACCACTGTTTGGTTGAACCACCATTTTCAAAAGGACCAGGAATTGGATCATGAGTGTGAAAACGACCTTCATTTTCCTGAGTAGAGATTAGCAGGTCGTTTGAATAGAATGAAAGTTTGACTGGTGTGCACCAGTGATTTTGGTTTGACCTGTCAAGCTGTTGGAAACTATAAGGGGGAAAATCCTTCGACATTTTCTTAAAACTTTGACAATTCTTAAAACTAAAGAATTTGTTCTTTAGCATGTTATCTAGAGTATGTTTCTCTTTTGCAAAGAGAACAGCATTTTAAAATCTGCTTCTTGGAAAAATTCACATTTAAAGATTTCATTCACTGACATTTTGAACTGAGTTTTTTAACTGATTAAGCATATTTTTGTTTTGCTACATCATATACACTATATGGCTAAAAGTATGTGGACCCCTGACCATCACACCTTTATCCTTTGTTGGACTTCCCATTCCAAAACCATGGATATTAATATGGAATTGACCCCCTCTTTGCAGCTATAACAGCCTCCACTCTTCTGCGAAGGCTTTCTACAAGATTTTGGAGTGGGTCTGTGAGTATTTGTGCCCATTCAGTCAAAAGTAGCAAAGGTGGCATCCTATGAGAGTGCCACGTTTAAAGTGAATGAGCTTTTCACTATGTCCCATTCTACTGCCAATGTCTGTCTATGGCCCAATACTTTTGGCCATACAGTGTAGCTTTCCAATAACTTGATCAAAGCATGACATTTGTGGTGTGAAGAAATCACACATAGTTAGCGAGGTTTTAGCCATCTTTACCTCTGTGTTTGTTAAACTGGCTCCTTATACAACATGATCTTTACTGGCAGATGCTGAGATAAGGGATATTAACATTAATAGAAACATTCCATGTTAGGTTGGCTAAATGTATTTATAGTAATGTCAACGTTTAAAAAAAAACAAAACGCTTTTTTGTCACATCCGATTTGGTTGCCCAGACCAACACACACCTTAGACATACTATAAACTATAAGTAAGTAAAACTGTCAGAATGTGAGGATATAAACTCTGTTTCTTGTTCACTCTTTCTTCATTTCTTCTGTGTGATTGTATTTGGAAACTCAGTGATGCGGGTGATTGGTCAAGTGATTGCCGTGACTGGTCGGGAACGTGAGATCCAGTCATCTATCATGCAAGGAAACTGATGAGAGGCTGGAAGAAGAGTCCCACTGTTCCAAGCACACACACCAGCACGAACACCCACAGGAAGATTCGGTCAATTACCATGGCAACATACTTCCAATCGTCCTCCACCTAGAAAGAAAGAAGGAAAGGATAGGAAAGAGGTAGTTAACAAATCATGATTATTATTACAGGCAATGCTAGCAATGGTAATGTCAGTGAGTGACACATCCCTGAGCTACTGCATCACAACAAAGAGAAGGAGAGAAAGTGGGATAAAGAAGTATGTAGAATTTCCATATCAAACACTCCTTCACAGAGTGACGTAAATGCCATATTTATAGATGGAAAACTAATCTGTATGCATTGGTTTATTCTAATGAGGATATTAGCTGTGTGTGACATGTTTGGATGGGTTTATCCACTGCTCTAGCTGGATGATGTGAAAGAAAGAAAGAGTGATGACAGAAAGAAAGAGGGATGACAGAAAAAATGGAGTTAAAAAGAGAAGGAAAGAAAAGTGGACTGAATAAAAAAGTGTGCGTGTGTTTGTGTGCACCTCTTTAGCCTTGTTGCGGCTCCTCATGTTCTCGGCGATGTACTTGACGCTCTCGATGGCCTGCTTAATTTCAGGCGACACCACTGAAAAAGCCACCACCGTGTTAACGGCACTCAGCTGCCGACTCGGTTTCCCACAATCCCCTTCGGGAGGCTCTTTCATCGGATGGCGTGGACATGGCCCTTTCTTCACCTCCCCCTCCCTTGCTTTCCCCTCGCCAAACTCCAAACAGTTGCTGCAACTGTTCTTCCTTTTCTTCCCTTCTCCTTCTCCAGATGATCCCTCAGGCAAGCTTGCTTTTCCAGAGGATTCTGACTGGTCCATGGGACGTCTCATCAGCATAACTCTGGGCAGGGCCCGCAGGAAGACAGCTCGCACCCAGGAGGGCATGGCGTGCGTGGTGGGAGTGCGGTAGTGCACGTTGAGTACGAAGACAGTAATGACAATGGAGAGCGTTACAAAGATCATGGTGAAGAGCAGGTACTCACCGATCAGGGGGATGACGAGAGAAGTGGAGGGGATAGTTTCGGTGATGACCAGGAGGAAGACAGTGAGGGAGAGGAGGACGGAAATGCAGAGCGTCACTTTCTCGCCACAATCCGATGGAAGATAAAAGACGAGAACGGTCAGGAAAGAGATAAGGAGGCACGGGATGATCAGGTTGATGGTGTAGAACAGAGGCAGGCGACGGATATAGAAACTGTACGTAATGTCAGTGTAGATCTCCTCACAGCAGTTGTACTTGATGTCGTGCTTGTAGCCTGGTGCATCAATGATCTCCCACTCGCCACTCTCCCAGAAGTCCTTGACGTTAACCCTGGAGCCAATCAGCACCAGGTCAATCTTGGCTTTGTCGTACGTCCATGAACCAAACTTCATTGAGCAGTTCTGGTAGTCAAAGGGGAAGTAGGTGATGTCCATTGGGCAGGAGGACTTGAAGATGGCTGGAGGGACCCAGGTGATGGTGCCATCATACTTCAGCAGAGCTTTGGTCTTGTCTTCCACCAAGAAATCACCTACAGCACTGGGGCAATAAGGTGGTTATTGACAGTACGCATATAATTTGAGAGATTACAGTACCCCCATTTTCTCTCACTTTCTAGAACTCTCCTTTAAATGTTTCCCAATCCTTTAAAAATAATAGGAATACTCAAAATGAGTATGCACGGTTTTAAATAAAGGTTCCTCAAATGTCTTTGGACAGACAGGGTTTTTAGCTTCCTAAATGGTTCTGAAAGGGAAACATTCTTTTGTAAACAAAACCTACAACTCGGTTACATTTGCCTGATTGAAGATGCTTACTTGTTGTAGAGCACAATGTCAGGCCTCCATATCTTATTGGATGGAACCCTGATGTACTCAATTCCATCAAATTCTGCTGGAGACCATTTCAGTTTGTAGTCGTTCCATATCTACAACACATAAATTAGTTAAACAAAATTTATTGACTGTAAACAGTACAGGCACATTCTGACACCAAAATGGTGAGGAAACATCATCAATACTTTGCAAATTCGAATCTCTGTCTTGGTGGGAGGGATGATATTACTCTCTCCCGTGTCATTCAGAGTAACACTGGCCAATCATGGGTATATGTGAAATCATGTATGCAGAAGAGGGCAGATAGCCCTTTCTTCTGAGTGTGTTATGCTGCCCTCTGACGTAGCATGAGCAACAGTTTGAAAAGATTGGGTGGCTGGCTTCAGGTGACTTAGAGGAAGCACATGCTGGCCTTCATACTTTCTGGTTGGTAGCTGTAGTGTGGATAGGCTGTGCTGGCTAGCAGGAGTTAGCCTGTAGGAGGGATTTGGCTAATGACCAAATTGGGAGAAAATTGAGTTTAAAAAAAATATATTGGCATTGTTAGGTGGCAGATTTCTTGAAGTGACATCCCCTACGGATTTAAGTAAAGATCCGAGTATAGAAGATGTACTTGCAATACCTCACTAGTTGTCGGTGAGTCAGTGACAGCCACCTGTAAGAGGTTCTATTGGCTGCAGATCAAAGCAATTTGGTGTTTAGAGAGATTAGAGAGATTCCTTTCAAACTGTGGAACAATTAGGCCTCCACTAAAAGGGTGGCAAATAACAACTGTGAGATTTTTTCTCTCAATTTGCCTATTTCTCAGCCACTAGTTCTCTCCTATCATGATAGCTACCAACATGTGAGTGGTGAAGAATAGCATGTGCTTCCTCTGAGACAAATGAAGCCACCACATCTCATACTACTGCTCATCCTCTGCCACAGCGTAGCTGAATACACTAGGATACATGACCTCACAGATGCTCATGATTGGTTAGTGTCACTCAGATTGACAGGGGATGAGTTAGCGCCATGAGTTTGGACTCCTGGCCACAGGGATTGTCAGGAATCGAGTTCGCAGTCTCCCAACAATAACGCTTTACTTTTGTGCCACTCATCCTGGCTATTAAACACCTAACAGTATCTTCTATGTATAACATTGGTAGTGTGGACATTTCAAAATCATCTTGGACAAGTACATCTCAATATATAAATATCCTTGAGTTAGACACAGTCACTCATCGGGTTATGAATTATTTATGTATAAAGACATGCCGTGTGTCTTTGTATGACAGTCACGCATCATGAGGATGAGGATGTGATTCATAGCCACAACATGACTGACACTAACACCGTGTCCACATAAGGCACATCAAAAATATGTTCATGATACAACAGGAGAGATGCTGTAGCTATTCCTTGATAGTAGGTATGTGAAGAAAAAGCAAATTTGAATAAAAAATAATAATCGGCTGAACAGCATCGATATATAAGGTAAGATCCGATTCAGATCGGAATTGTTGCCTGTAGACAGCATGGTGGGATTAAGGAATGACATCATTCTTTTAATTTTTTTAAAATAATTATGTCAGTGGATGTTGTGTGTGTGTGTGTGTGTGTGTGTGTGTGTGCTATATTACAGCTACTGTTCAGTCATAATACAAATCCTGCCATCAGATGATAAAAACCCTGGCATATGCTGGATGGGATGGCTCTGTACTCACAGTATAATACTATTTGCCGTGTGAGATGGGACACGAAAATGGTTTGTCTCAAGTGTTTAGACTCCAAGTATTAAGGTGTCCATTAAATTCACCTAAATAAAGTTGGCAAGAAATTAAAGTAGCTATATCTTTCATGTCCGATGTCCTTTCCCCTTCAGTGAATATACTTTTCCTCCAGATTTTTTTTATATTTAGTCTCCCATATTGCTGTACCAACGAATCAAAAATCATAAAGGCTACAACTAAACCATAGATGTTGACACCTCTGCATACAGTTTGTATTTAAAAAAATTCTACCTATAGTTATTTGGCTTGATAAGGATTCATGCTCTAACATATGCACATCCTACAAGTCAAACATGGCCTAATTTATGGTAACCCTGAACCACTTTGCATTATGTTAACTCATTATGCCAACTCAATAACTCTTTATTTCAAAATATTTTATCATAATTTATCATCATTTTCATACAATGCTCATTCATACAATTATCTAGTAACGTGGGAGCAACGCAATGTATAAAATCATGCAGTCACACGTAAGGAGCTTCGGTTAATGTTCACATTAAAAGGGCTGGTTTGAGTATTTCAGAAAATCTCCTGGGATTTTCACTTACAAAAGTGTTTCTAGAGTTTTCATAGAATGGTGAGCAGAACATCCGGTGAGCAGAAGAGGCAGAAAAGCCTTGTTGATGATACAGATCAGAGGAGAATGGCCAGACTGGTTCAAGCTAACAAGAAGGCTATGATAAATAATCAGAGAAATGTTGGCACCACTCGTCTTTTCGTAGAGTCTTACGTGTTGTGTGGTTTGGGACTCCTCCTACCAGTCCGGAATTTCCTATCTTTAACTGTACTGCATTGGCACTTGAAGAGTTAGAGTTATTTTTTTAGCAGCATGGGGGAAAATATATCCATTATTAACAGCTAAATGGATTTCCTCTAGCAAGGCTGAATAGCAGTTCATAAGTTCATGAGGTATATATACAGGGAATCTTAAATCTCTTGTCTTTCCTCTCTAACTGTCACATACACAAAATACTTCAGTGTCTACTATACCTTTTCTCTCTCTCTCTCTCTCTCTCTCTCTCACACACACACACACACGCACACACACACAAAAACACCTGCTGTCTCTATATATAAATATATAAATATCTCATTTTACAGCTTGGTGGGAAAAAGAAGTGCATCAAAATTTACTTTTATAGAATGAAATGTTGAATTTGTGTTACAATCGAACTGTAATATAATCCACTCAGCTACACTCCATCTGACTGTACACAGGGTCAAGCGAGACAAACCCGAATGTCATTCATTCGCATTGTGTTTCTCCAAATGTTATTATAGTTTGATCTTAATCACATTTCATCTAATATAAAAAGAAGTGCATTAGACAGCTGACTTACCTGACAACCCCACAAACACACACACACACACACACACACACACACACAATTTCCTGTCCTCACTGTATTGACTGAATTTATATAAAAACTTATATAAATAAAGTGACTTACTTGCATAAGTGTGACTACACCCGTTTTAACCATCGTCACCGTGGTTTTTGTTCGTCTAACACAGACCCAGAATCCAAAATTTACCAAAAAATGCATTTTATCCTGTTCATCTTCCAGAGAAAAATCCCAGCTGCATATTGGATTTTGTAAACTTTTTTTTTGTCATGAATTTACATAATAGTGTAAATTCACAGGTCAAACATATCCTGTATCACTATAGCAAGGAATAAAAAAGTTTTATCCAGTCAACTGTTTCTGACTTTTCTGTCACAAATTTATTTAAGAAAAATGTCATACATTTCCTCTACATGAATGACGCAATAGATTTCTCTGAACTTTAGCACACTACTCATTTGCAAATCCGGAAACATGCTACACTATTAGTCTCTGTGTGACCAAAACATGGGACTGGGTAAGCAAATTTCAAGTAGACTACCTTATACATTTCATATTCCTGCACTTTAAACACACACACGCATAAACACCATACTGTATAGATCACTTACATGTCGTAACCACAGGTTGGTCTCCATTATCTGATTGACTTCATCCTAGAGTAAAAGAGAAAGAGAAGAAGAACCAGAGACACAGAGAGAACAAAACGCAGTGTCTAATACAGGAAAAACACTACAAATCCAATTTTTATGGTAGATTATTAAACAGTTGAGCTTAACAGGCTTCGCTTTATTATTTATCATTAAAAAAAACTCTGAAGTAAAAACCCTTCCATAATTAAATGTCTCTGGTGCAGTACTAATCTTAAATTTCCCTTGACGCTTTCTTGCTAATAAACTAGCTAAACACCCACCCTATTAATTATCCAACATGCTAACTAGTAGGCTAGCTAGCTAAGTAAAAAAAATACATTAGGTGTCATGTTAAAATGGAGAAGCTACATAAAACAGAACCTTTATCATTTATCAGTGAAAATACTCTCTAAAATAAAATCTCTTCCAAAACTCCTTCCATAATTGAATATCTCCATTCCAATACTACCTGCTCTCCTTGACCTTCCCTCAACATCTGCTTGCTAATAAGCTAGCTAACCACTCAAATTACTGAGTATTAGCATGCTAACTGGCAGGCTTGTTAGATTAGCTGTTGTGTAGAAATGGAGAAGTGTGCTAAATAAACCAAATTCAGGAAAATACAAAAGGAAACATCAGTCTCCTTTTATGGAAGACTGATTTAAGAGTCAACTCAACTTTATTTAAACGAACATTTCATTGTCTTGTAAAGATAAAATGGCAAAAACTAAGCTAACAGCAAAGTGAGGGCTAGTGACCCTATGAGAATGCAGGCTAGAGGTCTGTTCAAGAAGGAAAGCTTGTGGCAATGGATAGATAACTGTGGAGAGGATAATTTAATCTGCAGCTCTAAGCACAGTGTCTGCTGGACATCCTGGGAGCTGAGAGTGGAAATTTCAGCCCTACTGCACTCTCTGACCTGCTGGTGATGGAAAATGTTCTTTCAAAATAAAAAAAAAGTGGTGCAGGAATTTTTCCTGGAAGCGGACAGTAATTGGACAGGGCTCTAAACATCATCTGATAGGAACTGGAACGTGCTGATTTTCTGGTAAGTTCTCTATCTGGAAAATTTAAGATCATATACCCAACATAAGAAAAGATGTTAATAAGATTGGAATTACAATAGAACAAAAATATTGACTTAAACGACTGACTTCTATAAAACTCATTTTATCTCCTCCAAACGGTTTGAAATTGTCTAATCTACAAAAACCAGTAGTTAAATGCTTTTATGTTAAACAACATTTGTCTTTTCAGTATTTTGAGTCATTTAAGTCAGTTCAATTAAATGATTCACTCATTTGTTTGGTTACTTGAAATCGCTGATGCGCTGCACAAGTCGAGCAAATCTCCACAGAAATATTTCGTTTTTTAAAGCAGTTTGGCTTAGCCATGTTTTGTAGAAAGTGTTTGAGGAGTTTGTAATGAGTGTTTAGAGGTTTTGAAAGATGAACTCTAGGCGTTAATGATACATAGTGTGGTTAAGGGTTTACAATTTTGATGGTGGTCACATCCAACCAACCAGATGTTGGATTGACCTGGGATTTGGTATGCTGCCTGTATGTGTGAATCTGTAAGTGAATTTATAATGATGACTGAAATACTTGAAAAAAATGGCCACCATCAACAGGGTTACCACTGAGCCATCATTGCAAAACTTCAACAGTATGCATTCTTACTTCTTTAATGTAACTTCACAAGAACTGGTGACTGGGAGTGCTACCTGCAATGGGTGCTTGGACCCCTGGGAGTGCTACTCATTTCTAATGATGACTGGGTTATTTCAAAAACATGGCCATCATCAGGGTTACCAGTGAACAATCGTCAAGAAAAAAAACATTGATTCTTAAGTCTTCTATGTAACTTTGCAAAAACTGTTGCCTGAGAGTGCTAATTGCAAAGGGTGCTGGGACCCCGTAGATTGCCACTTGTGGCTATATTACTGTTATATTAAATTTACTGATATTCCGGTTTAATAATTTTATTATAAAAATTTTTTATAATTCTTACCAGAATATGTAACGTAGACCGTAACGTAGTTGTAGATCAAAGTTAGAGTAGTTAGTAACTAGAAATATATTGGGATGTGGCATGTGGGAAAAATGGATTTTATCTCACAGACTTAAAGAACATGTTTTGTCAGGAAGCAGTCTTTTGTTTTTTGTTTTTTTTTTCAAGATTCAGCCAACTGTATGAAGCTTGTTCCAAAAGTATCAAATGTGAAAACCCAGATATGGTTAATTACCATAATTGCCTAAGTCATGTTTAACCAAATATGACTTGGGCAATTATGCTATGAGGCTAACGATATATAACATTTATATGTTTCTTGATTTTGATCTGATTCCTGTTGACATCAGTCTGAAGCTGTCAACTCATCAGTGACTTTTGGTAGAAGTGAAATGGAATATTTAAGAATACTGGATTGATTTTTCTCATTTTTCAACTCTGGCAGTAAACAGAGCTCAAAATCTAGGTTGGGCTTAAAATTCAGCTTTAAAAATAACCAAGTTTGTATCCTGGAGAACTTGAAGAATTTCTTAATGATTGCACTATGTACAGGTTTCAGTGTCAAGAAAGTTGCAGCCAAAAAAAACAAAAAACTGGGAGCTGTCAAGAAGCATAGAATAAATTTTTCCTGATATAAACAAGAAGCAGGTATAATCGTATAGCTTTAATATTGAGGACTTGACACAGCTCTTACCACTTTGACGAGCTGAGAGATGGAGACCTCAAACTCCACCGTCACTGGGTCTGACACGTTCTCCACCGGCCGGATAAACTGATTATACTTCCGAAAGAGGCGGTGGAACAGCCTGTCCTCTCCTTTAGACGACATACACTCTTGTGTGTGTGTGTGTGTGTGTGTGTGCATTGGAAGCAACAGGAGAGGACTATATTTATGGACAGCTCGATGACAGCCTGGTGTTCATGTACAACATCGATGGAAAACAAAAACAGACCATCAACAGGCTCACACAAACAAGCTAGATGTCATGTATTTTCTTTAAATATGTCAAATACATCTCCACCCATGCACTGCTAACACCTCCCCAATGTGCCCACTCTCTCCTCTATCTTTATCAGTTGTTAAAATTGTTAAAAACCTAGTTGCAAGTGTTCATTTTATTTAAATTTTTACTTGTACAAATAACCTGGAAAATATGTAGAACAAGATCAAACATGTTTGGAAAACTGCTTTGTGTTAGTCAGCCCTTAACTCCATCCCCTTTCAATCTGAAATCAGCAAGCACCCAGCACAGCCAGATAATCCTGCTGTGAGCGCACTGTACTTTGAAAAATCATCAAGAACCGCTGTAAAAACCTCCCTACAAAGAATTGCAGAACAGTTTTTAGCATTCTCAGCAATCATTATGAGATGGTTTTTGTGTGTTTACAGTGTTATAACTCAGTTTTCAAGCAGCTGAATGGCTGCGTACGCTTGAGAGAGATTTCATGACAGTACTTGCTAATGCTAACTCTAGGGACCTTGGAGCTGTGAGGTGGCAACATAAGAAAAGATCAATTCAGGAAAATTAAATCATTCTTTTTCATGTCTTAGTGAAGTGTGTGTCTGTGTGAGTATGAGTTCCGGGTACGTGAAAAGGTGTGTGAGGTGTGTGTGTGTAAAAGTCTGGAAAGACTACGTCAAGACTTCCCTTACACCAGCTCATCATCAAACATGTGAGAATATCTCGTTAACTTGTCACCAAAGCTCTAAAACTAGTGAAGTGTCGCTTGTGAATGAGTTTACTCTTTGAGTCAGGTCTTGTAAATGACGATATGTGAGCTATTTTTTCTATTTTTTTGGTAGATGTAGGCAGTGCCATTACTCATTCATTCATATATTCATTTTCCTCCTAACTGCTTCCATGGAAACATCTTTTCAACGATTGTGTGTGTGATGAAGAGTGTGTTTGACTCTCTCAGCTGGGTGGATTATAGGTGGTCATCAGTTATGGGGATAAATAGAAAAAAAAATCAGCACAATAAAGCAGAGACACGACAGCACAATAATATTAATACAGGGATGCTTACAGTTTTTGTCAATGCACATGTGCAATGCTTAAAGCTAAAAAATTTATTTATTTTTTTATTAATTAAGAATTCATTAAATTAAATTAATGGGGGGCAATGAACCATTTGAGAATCGAAAGAGTTGACTCTTATTGGTGAAAAGAGCCGAACTTTTAAGACTTTAAAAAAATTTTTTTTTAAATGTGACGACTTCAGAAAAACGCATATTGAGTCAGATGTATGATGAATTCTAGCGTTTTGGACAGAACAATTTTTTTTTTTTTTCAGAATCTCATTCTTTAATTTTCCAGTCTGAATGCAAAAGACTCACATTCTGAAGCTGCATCTACTGCTCACGTCCCCAGAGATCATCATGGTGAAGAAGCTTAATATGAGGATATGAGGCTTCAGAACAGAACAGTGGCTTTTCTTCTGTGTGACACACACACACACACACACACACACACACACACACACACACACACACACTTAAATTAATGGATCCGAACAATTCAGTGCACTGGCTCTCTGGGTTAATAGAGTTTGTCAGGGATAAAGAGACCTTTTGAATATTAATTATGAAAAGCTCTGATCCAATTAAAATGCATTCAAACAAATGAGGACGATGTGGTTTCAACATTTCAGAATTCCTCATCAGTGTATCTCATTATAGCAACATATTATTACACTCGTCCTGTAGATTCCGCTAAACTATCACATCAACATGATTTCATTTCACAACCCGA
Organism: Pangasius macronema; assembly: GCA_037577455.1. NCBI lineage: Eukaryota > Metazoa > Chordata > Actinopteri > Siluriformes > Pangasiidae > Pangasius > Pangasius macronema. The sequence continues at coordinate 11,210,552 of CM074972.1, forward strand.
TGACTGTGGATACGAAGAGGAAGCGAGGATCTACACGACCGTTAAAATAAAGGTTCCACAGTTTTAAACCTTCTCGATTCAGGCAGGTGAATAAATACTTCTATCATGTTCAATAAAAATGGCGGCTATGTCCTGAAATAACTTGGTTAGTGTGTGTGAGTGAAAGACAGATGTGATACAGTAAGTTCAACCCAGGGGCAGTCGAGGAGGGCGTGGTCAAAACCGTACGCAGTCTCATCTGCATCTCATTCAGCAGTACTGAGAGTTAGGACAAAGAGAGAAAATTTGTGTGTGTGTGTGTGTGTGTGTGTGTGTGTGTGTGTGTGTGTGTGTGTGTGTGACTCAGAAACTCCCCCTCCCTGTGTATCTCGATGGAGATGATAAGTGTGTTTCGTTGTTAGTGGAGACAAACCCATGAAGATAGAATCAGGCAGGAGGCCCTTTCCTTTCACCTAGAGACTTTGTCCTGTAGAAACATCTCTCTCTCTCTCTCACACACACACTCACACACTCACACATTACTGTGTGGCACAAACACGTGTGTGTGAGTGTGGGTGCCTTTTCCAGAACATGCGTCTGAGAGTTACAAAAGACTCTGACGACAGTGTCTGAGCGACAGCAGTAAAAAAAAACACACACCCGCACCGATTTACAGAATCAGATGAGCTGGTCACTGGAATTTATCAACATACACACATAAATACCAAATGAATGGAAATCTGTTCAACACTCACTCACTTTCAGGAAACTATCCCAGGGCACAATCACACACACACACGCACACACACACACACACACACATTCACACCAGTCCACCTACTGACCCGGAGGAAACCCATGGACACGGGGAGAACCTGTGAACCTCCTCACAGACAGGACATCCGCCACTTCCTCACTAGGAGCTTGTCTTGTGCTATAATCTGTGTTATCGTGTTATGTTAAATCCTTGCGTGTTAGCCGAGTCTCTAATGTGTGTTTAATTATATAAATAGTGCATTATATGGTCTTCACTTTCCAATGCAGCGTGAAGACTGTGGCCATGTAAGTTGAAGAAAAAGTGTGTATATATTATTGTGTAATATTGTATGTTGTATAATTATTGTATTATATGTATAATATTATTATATATTTTATTATACATGAAAATATCAACCTGCATGTAGGAGGCTATCCTTCAACACGCGACTGACCCTCTGACTCCATCACAATCCAATTTGAATTAGAGTGAAGAGAAAAAAAGACACAGAGAGAGAGAGAGAGAGAGAGAGAGAGAGAGAAATAGGGTTGAATAGGAAATTAAAAAATACAAGGGCAACAGAATGTGAAGACAGAAAGGGGTGATACAAAAAAACCCACGCAAGGGCAGGAAAAAAAGTGAACAGACAGAAGACAGAAGAAATATAAAAGAAGAGGAGTGACTGTTCAAGGTGAGACGGTCTTCTTCGTCGATGTTTTTATTTGAAGCAGTACGATCTGAAAGATTTGAAAGAATAATTTAAGGAATAAGAATAGTAAATAGTAAACTTAAGAAAACAGACTAACTGTTAATACAGCCAGATAAACAGCTAATAAAAAAATAATTAAATATAGTTTAAACATTTTTACTGATCAGAACAAATACGCTGAAAATCAAGACCTCTGTCTCTGTCTCTCTCCATTTCTCTATCTGACTGTCTCTTTCTCTCTTTGTCTCTCTTTCTTGCACCATCTCTCTTTCTCTCTCTCTCTCTCTCTCTCTCTCTCTCACTCACTCAGTGACATCATGACAAATCCTACATTGGAGGGATGCTCAGACAGAGAATTACATACTGCTAGATTAAGTACACAGCTCCATACACACACACACACACACACACACACACTCACACTCACACAGAGCAAAGCCTCAGGCAAAGTGGCTATTCTAATACTCTGAGCAGACAGAACCATGAGATACTAAACGATTTCACCAAAACTACCTAGAGCACAGACAGTATGTGTGTGTGTGTGTGTGTGCTTGTGTATGTGCGTGTGTGTTTATATACTATATATTTAAATAGATGATTTATCCTCATCTTCTCCTATAATCCTATAATCCTACTTCATCTTGGATTTGAGATCCATTTGCCCAAGAAAGAAAAAAAATTGAGGCTGTGACCCAAATATAACAGCAACCTTCTGTAGATAAAACCAATGATGGAGAACCTCATGGTACCCAAAAGCACTGACCTGCGACAGAACACTGAACAGCCTCCACGGAAAACAAAAACCAGCTCATGTCCTTTGCCCTTTGACTTTCAGCCGAGATGCAATAGCAGTGCTATTGCTCAGGGCATTGGCTATTTTAGAAAACAATTAATCCATAGCATCCTGTTACTGACGTGGCAAAGACGACACATCTTGCCCGACACTAGTCTCTCACTTCTTTGTGCAGACCACACATCATATCATAGAACTAAGCGTCATCAGCTGGTGGACCCTGGTTTGGATGTAGAAGTGTTTAAGATGTTGCCTTCACAACAACAACCTACCGTTTAAAATCCAAAATGTCCATCTTACAGTTTTGGCTCTTTATTCTGCACCTGACTTTTAGAAAATTTCGAACCTCTGATGGCTCCACCCCTTCTGCCACTGTACTGCATTAACACTTAGAAGGTGAAATTAATAAATAATCATTAAGGTCAACAGAATCTGGAAGTAACTTTGAGTGTTTGTAATTAGCAACCACATTCGTTCATGTTTTTTTATATTGCTTGGACGCCAAATGGGGGCAGTCGTGGCCTAATAGTCCGAGAGTCGGACT
>CM074972.1:11213421-11233521 GCA_037577455.1 Pangasius macronema
TCACTTCACTTCACTTCGTAATGAACTACGTTCAAATCATTGTGAAACGGATACTTCTGATTCGTTTGGTATTTGGGTTCACATTGCACATAATTACAGGTACCAAATTATGTCTGAAAAGTGTGTGGGGCTGAAAAAAAACATCCTCATGAATTAAAATAAAATTGTCAGAGAAGACAAGCAAAGCTTCTCCAAGAGTCGATTCAGAGCTGAATCACTGTCTCACTACACAAATGGGGGCAGTCGTGGCCTAATAGTCCGAGAGTCGGACACGCTTGGAAGCGGACCGAGACCATCTCGCTCAGACGCTCTCAGACCGGCCATTTTGGTGTGTGTGTTGTGTTCTCAGGGGCAAAACACACAAGGGTCCGAGTCAAACGCACCACATGCTGTATATGTGAAAGCAATTTAAACCTGCAGTTCTTAATTCAAGATCAAGTAAAGAAATAAAGATGTTAAACATCGGCACACTGGTGCTACACTCAGCATTATGCACCTGTACTGTAAATTGTTTTCTAACACTGCAGGTCTCAGTTCAATGCTAATAAAGTCCACACCATGCGTTCATCACGAGCTTGGTAAAGTTAATTCAACACGGTGTGGGACAATTCTACACGGATGCTCCTAGATATTAAGGATAAACCAAGCAAAACCCAAGTTAGTTAAAATGTTTCATTCATTCCTCTTCAGTAAGTGTAAGTGTCATTACTGTTTACACTCCACCTATTGTTATGACTTTGGGAGGTTGGAGGAAACCCGAGATCGAACTGGGTGCAAATTTTGCTATTGAGTGAGATTTTTGTCTAAAAAGTTACAAAACAAAGCAAAGGGGAAACAAAAGCTAGAAATAAACTCTCATCGACTCAGAAAGGCTGTCATTGGCAGAGTAATTATAGTCTCCTAAAGGCTAATTACTCATTAACCGAGCAGCAAACTGAAGTGCACGACTATTACAGAACAGTGCGAGTTATTAAAATCAGATTAAAATGTGTTATTAATGTGCTTCAGGACAGGTCGGTTTATTGTGCATGTAAAAGCAGGGTAATGGTGTGTATAATTTCATAGGCTTGACTAATTTTTTTTCCCAGGGACAGAAAAATAATGTGATACTTGATAAATAATTTTTGTTTGCTTGTTATAGCATTAGCACATACTAACAACACTTTTGATTCAGATATGCAAAGGACAGTGGGTTCATATGTGAAGTAAATTGTCATTCTGTATAATTATTACAAGAGACGTACTTTAACCTCTTATTTTTCCTCTTGTCCTGTAACTACACTCAGAAACGCAGGTACCATGCTGTACTTCTCCCTCATCACTGGGCTGATACCAACAACCAGCTACCGGTATGTATCAGGTACCTGGGGAAATGGATGTGGTGTACATTTCAGAGCAGTGCTCCAATGATGTAGCTTAACGTAAAGGTTTTTCAGGTAAATAATAACAGAGTAAAGGTACAAAACCTTCATGGTACCAACCAAGCAACAAAGATATTTTATTTCTGAGAGTATGCTAGGAATTTAGTAAACACAAGAACACTAATAATGTGTGTTTTTGATAGTCAGGAAAGGAAGTGGATAAAAAAAAAAACTTTAATGGTTTCAATAAATAAATAATTAATAATACATTAATAATAAATAACATTTCCCCCTTGTTATGTTGGACCTGTGCTCTTTACTAAGACATGATCCTATCGGAGAATTGTTTACTCTGAATTATTTTTCGTTTACATTTCCTGGAAGAATATATTTCCCCCCTTAAATAAACCCAGAGAGAAATAAAAAATAAAAGCGTTTGATTCTTTATTAAACAGAGTCATGTTATGCGACATCTCCAAACTTTTCAGTCCGAATTAGTTTCCAAAAACTAATTTCAGAAATCAGATTTTAGCACAATTTTAGGTGGAAGAACCACGAATGGCTTTGCGGTCCTTTAAACGTGCCTGTAGTGTGTAAAACCTCTCAGAAACATAAAAAACAGACAATGACAAATGAACCTCAAAACAAAACCAAAAGAAGCATCTGGAGTCTTACCGGGCGCCCCGAGGAGGAGGCAAAACAGGAGCAAAGTGTCTCTCCTGCCAGCAAGCATCATCTTCTTTAACACCAAATCCTTTCAGCGCTAAACTCCTGAACAACGCAACAGAAATCAAATCAAATCAAACATGAGTGAAGAGGAGTGGAGATGTTCCGAGCTGAGCGCCGCGGTGTTCCGCGCACCGGATGCTGTCAGGAGACCGACTTCAGATGATTCGATTCAGCAACGAGTCGACTCTTGTGAACCGGTTCTTGTTTAGCGAGTCGAAGGAATCGACTAACAAGCAAGAATTATAACGTTGCTTCTTGTTGTTGTTGTTGTTATTGTGTGTGTGTTTTTTTTTAAATGATGCCTCATTTTTTATTTTGTCTTAATTGATAAATCACAGCAAAGTGAAGAAATTTATGTGCATTTTTGTCTACAAGCAATATTTAAAAAAAAAAAGTGCATGTTTTGTTGAGGCTCCATGATTTTTTTAAACAATAAATGTGCTTCATTTTGTGTTATCAAGAAATAATTTGTATCTGTGATAATGTAGTGTCATCCCATTGGATATACTGCGTACAGCTCATTTGGTTTGGTTTTCCGTCCCGCTGTATTCACACATTACAGGCTTCCGAGTGGAAAACAAACTTCTGAACACTGTGTAAGCTTTTCTGGAGCAAGATATTGTACTTCCTAGATGGAAAAGTGTTCAGTTTTCTTGAGGCATTTAGTGTTAACTTAAAGAGATAGCTAGAAGTCTTAGCTTGTGAGGATAAAGACAGTGCGACTGTTTTATTAGCGACTGTTGTGGTCTTGAACGTGGTCTCCACTAACATGTTGTTACACAAATATTATTATCTGTAATGAGATATATAAAAAAACAACACTTGTGATAGACTGCTGTTCCATCCAGGGTATTTTTCCATCATGTGTCCGGTGTTTGTCGGCATCGAATCTGGATCCACCACAACACTGACTAAATTAAGCATTTGCTGAAGATGAATGAATGAGTGAGTGAATGAATGAATGCTATAAAAGTTTGTTATAGACAAATTTAAGTAGTCCATCTTGGTGAATCAAATGTATAGTGTTTCGAAGCTCGCAGTGTCTGATTCAATTCAAAGCTTCAAATGAATCGAATCAGTAAAGTGAGTCGAACTGGATGTTAGGGAGGAGATGTTCTTCAGCCCTGCGAGGATTTAAAAAAAAAAAAGTTGAGACTTCGACTGTAGGGAAGCTGAGCTGTGGTTTTTTTATGATGTCCATTAGGACATTTCAGTGTTGAACATGAGTTTTTTTTTTTTTTTTGCCAAATGAATTGTATACACGTGCATGTGTACTCAAAATATTATGAAATTATAAGTTGTGACAAAGCTGTGCATTGCAAACTTAAATATAGGGTTAGTTTTTAAAAGTAATTTCCAAAGCAAACTTTATAAAGAGCTACTGTGATCCTTGGTGTAAAATGGCTGAGTTTTGTTTTTGTTTTTTTAATACTTTAAAAGCATTGCTGTAAATGTACAGTAAATATTTTACAGCAAAATGCTGCTCTATTATTTTACAGGATTGTATTATAAACTGGTTTACAGTAAAATTTTTAGTTTTTTTTTTTGTGTAAATTTCCAGTACTATACTGGCAACTCTGCTGCCTGTAAATTACTGTAAATTTTACAAGACATTTTTTTACAGCATATCTACATCTATATATATTCGTGAAATTAAATTTTATATAAATTTATATATATAAAAAACTTTCACAAATGTCAGAAAAGGTTAAAGCAGGGATTTCAGGAGGTGTAGCTGTGTCCTTTCCAAACGGCGCAGTCGATAAGGCGCAATCAGACACGCGCTGCGTCTATTGATGAAATTCAGCCTCCATTAAAAAGCGCAGTGTTTATGAAGGTTAAACCCGCCTCTGATTACAGGAGAAAGAGCAAACACTAATCCCAGCCACCTGAAAGAGCGAACGCTTTCAACTGTGTCGGGCTGATTGCACACACACACACACACACACACACACACACACACACACACACACACACACACACACACACAGAGTCACAGAAAGAGCACTGCAATAGAGGAAAATATTCAAAACATTTCTTATTCAATTTTTCCTGATTTGTAAACTATTCCTTGTTTAATGACACTGTTTTAGTGTGTGTGTGTGTGTGTGTGTGTGTGTGTGTGTGTGTGTGTATACACTAGGGGGCACCACACTCTCCAAACCCCACCCCCTGCTTTTTCTCATTCTATCTTCTTTAATCATCCATCCTAATACAATCATTACAGTGTCGCTTTAAATCAGCTCACTGTCTACACACATTCATCGCTGTCCTAACACACTTTGTGATACATTATGGATAATACACACACACACACACACACACACACTTACTTTCTCTCTCTCTCTCTCTCTCTCTCTCTCTCTCTCTCAGGTGCATACATTGCTAAAAAGTATTAATATAAATATAGGAATTCATAAGAATGCAGAAATGAATAAAACTAAATGTATTATTAATTTTTGAAAAACCTTCCTATCTATGATGAGTCCTTGCGGTTGGCGAATGTGTGGGGAGCAGGTGCAGCTCACGACTCATCCTTATGTGATTCAGGTGTCAATCAAATCACAGGTGCATCACACACACACACACACACACACACACCTGAGAAGCCGTGAGAATCTGAGTTTAGGGTCAGCTCCAGTTTGTCTGGATAAATAAAAAGGAAATAAGTTTTATTCTGAAAAAAGGGTAGAAAAATAAGAGTTGAAGTGAAAGGAAATGAAAACGTAATATTTATGTCTCTGTATGAAATAGTGTCAGTGGTTTGGTTGATTTTTATTAAGAGAAATATTTATAAATGATGAATACTAGCAATAATATACCTGAGATGACAAAATATGGTTAGTATTAGTAGGTAATTCTTAAATATTGACACAGTACAAACAGAAAAAAAAAACAGCATCAAGTTTTTGACCCAAGATCCATTACGTCTTTAGTCTCAGTACAACATCACGAGTGCTTCTGGTCAAGCTGTGAAAATGAATTCAAAACAATCGTGTATTATTTAGCTGTGGTGTTTATCTTAAATACATTTCAAATGATATGACAATGAACATGTATAAAAAGTCAAAACGCAGCCCACAAATCAATGCGATTGAGAAAAGAGCTTTTCTTGCAAAAGAAAAGTAAATGAGCTCAAATTGGGCACACAGCAGCGCACTGGAATTAGTTCCATAATTGCAGTTCAGATTGATTTCTTGCTGAAACAACAATGAAAAGACACCTTTCTGAAAGTGTTGCGTGGATGTGGTAAAGGCACAAAGACAGGAATGAACACAAACACTCAGGAAACAAAGACAAGTGACAGCCTGGGAGGAAGTGATCCTATTTAACACGTGTGGGGAAAATGCTGCAGTTCACAAAAGCTTTAGTGTGCAGGTTTGGGGAAGGAGGCCAAAGAGTCCCAGGTGCTTCAGCTTGGAGCTCAGTACTCCAGACTCTGCTCCGTGAAGCCTCCAGTGTACCAGGAGTGCTTCAGCTCGCGCCGTAGGGAAGCTTCCCTGTGGTCTTGGCTTTGCAGATTGAATGATGTGGTTCATTTCCTCACACTTGTCCATTTGGGCAGTGGACAGTTTGTGCAGATGGAGCCAACACTGACAGAAGTTGGCTTGTTGTCTGCCTCTGACTGTGATCGAGATTGTGCTTAGCAGCCTAATGATACATTCAGCTAAAGCTCATAACGCAGAATTTGTAACCTCTGCCTAGGAAATTACAAAGAATGACTTGGAATGCCTAACAAAGTTGCACTTCCTATCTTTACATGAGTTATACTGTATATAAAAGCATCTGCTTTAGATAAATCAACATACAGGCATATTCGCTTATGCTCGAGTGCACTGAGGTAGAAAATGACGTGATTCCGAGTTCAGATTTCCGAGTTACGTCAAACGCAATTCTAAAGTCTTAGATAAGGGCTGTTAGCAAAGCAAATGAGTCTTTCAAAGAACACAAAGCTGTAAATGTAGACTAAACCCATTTATCTCAATACACATTTTATTAATACTAAATATAAAAAAAGTGAAATTCCTTTCTTTGTAAATGCCAACTTATTAAGAATTTAGGGTCAGAGCTCAGGGTCAGCCATGATATGACAAGAATTTTGCTCAAGGACCCATCTGAGGCAGCTTGGCAGTTATGAAGCTTGAACTTATGACTTTCTGATCAATAGCCCATTGAGCCTCCACTGCCTTTGTCTCGTTCTTGCTCATATGGCTGATGCTTTTATTTGATGCTTTGACTGAGAGAGGATGCAACTGAGCAGCTGAAGGTAAAGGGTCTTACTCAAGGACTCAACCATGGCAGCTTGGTGGTGCTGGATTCTGAACCTTCTGATCCCAAAGGCTTAGCCACCGAGCCACCATTTCCCCACTTTTACCAGGATAATTGGGGGTATCAAGTGCGGAAAAACGTGTGAGACTGCTTGCATTTGTTTGGACTGAATGTGAGTGGACTTGGATCATCAGCGAGGGTGGTTTTATCTGTAAAACTGGGATGTGTTGTGAAATACAGCACTTAATAAAACACTTTGGGGTGTGCTGTTATAGGAAAAGAATCAACAATGAGTTGTTGTGCTGAAGTGGAATTACTGTCACCATCTGAACTTGATTATTTTCCTACAACATCATGTCACGAAGTGATTTATTCCTCTTATACCACAGCAATTTGCTAATGATTACAAATGTTTTCATTTTAAAGAAAAATGACATGTACTTTTTATCCAGTTATAGTTGTGTTTAATTGCATGGAATCGGCTCCTGTAATCACTTACAACATAGCAGCTATAAATATCCGACCCCTCACTCTTTCTGCCTCTCTTTTTCACGTTCTTGAAGTTAATAAGATGCGATTACAGTTTTACCTCCGACTGTTACAAAGTCCTGACACTGGGACTCCTTTCATAAATGTTAAATAAATGTCTCCTTTGACCTTTTTAATCCATTTCTGTGGCACATCCACCATAAAAGTACCTATGTACAGGATTACTATAGAAACAATAACTCATCAGGACGAGCAAATTGATAAAAACCTGCTATTTGCGGTTGCACTACTATCAGAGCTGCTGTTATAGAAAATCAATCAACACTTACTTCTCTCAGATTAGTTGTTATTTGTGGAATCTTTTCCTTAGAAACATCAACTCCAAGAACCATTAATGTCTTTTCTCCTTTCCTCACGGTTGCTATTTTCACCTCTCTCACCCACATCTCTCTCTTACCTCTACCTTTTTCTCTCACTGTCTCTTTCTCTTCCTCTCATCTCCACAGCACACCAAAAATCTCCATAAATGCTCTTTCCCTGTTGGTAGCAGGACTGCTTGTATTAAAAATGGAAATATAGAAAACATTTCATCGTAGGATCTTTCCCTGGTCTGACAATTTAAATAATTCATCTCCCATTCATCCTTAATACCTGGCTGAGTGGTTTTATTCTATCTACTAAAGGAAAAATCTGGTATCTCACTCATCCATTACGTGGGAACTGATGAACCAACAAGTACAGGGGTTTGGAAAAACACACAAGAAAGACACACAGATACGCTTTTGCAGGATCAGAAGATTATGATCGCTAGTTAATCAGTGATATGTATCATGACCTCAGTATTCTGTGGTTCTATATGGTTAAAAATGGCTCACTGTAAATATGAGATGTGATAATATTGGGGTCTTGTAGGAGTTATGATAGGCCATTTCTGCTGCTGACATCAAGGTCTAATGCAACTCTGTGTGTGTGTGTGTGTGTGTGTGTGTGTGTGTGTGTGTGTGTGTGTGTGTGTGTGAGTGCCTGTATTTTTGCTGAGGCAATGTGGATCATATAATACTAAATCACCAGCAGTCTCACTGATATTCTCTCCATCTGTATATCTCTCCAATATGAAGCTACTGTTCTGGATGATACGCTTCTGTTCTTTTTTTAGGCATTAGCACGGTTTAAAAATTAGTCTTTATTAACGACCAGTGGCGCATTAAAGGAGTAAATAATGGTCAGGGCCTAATCCTATTTCAGCAAACGTTTCTAACCCTGTTGGTTTCCCACTTTATATACTCTGTGTACTGTTTAACCTGAACACGTCTGCCTCTTCCTCCACTCCAGCTATGAACCTTATGATAATGATAATGATTCTGGAAAAAAGCCTGAAATGGATCCACACGGCTCTCCAGAGTCCTCCATGTTATAGTCATCAGGGAAGATGTAATTTAGCAACTCTTGATTTGTGGATGCATTAAGGACAGTATCAGTGGTGACAGCTGTTGTGTAGAAGCTGGATTTAAAGAGATAAAAGGAGGATCAATCTGGCTTTACGTGTATACTAGGAGCCAGAACAGATATTAACCAGAGACAGTATGTCTGCCTCTCTCTCTCTCTCTCTCTCTCTCTCTCTCTCACACACACACACGCACAAGTTCAAACGAGCCATGGATGTGAAGATAGACAATGATGCGGTGATAGAGAGAGAGAGAGAGTGACCATCACCCCTCTGTTCTTCTGTCAGTGAGACCAGACTCTTGTCAGCTAATGCAGAGCTAATTTTTAAAAAGCTTTTTTGAATGCGTCAGAAGCACTTTGAAAGTGTTCTGAAAGCATTCGCTTAGCGCTGCCGGAGCATTATCGGAGTGCTGTTTGTGCAAACACAGCGCCGTCAGCAGCACGAGCGGGCGGATGTAGGGTTCTCTGACTCTCTAAGCACGGGACTGTGATAATGCTCAAAGCATCGATCCAAATCATTACAAATCACTTACACAGCAATTTGTATCGTATTTGTTTTCATTGCAGGAAATCAAAAGGACACAACAACATATATAATGCAGTTTATGGAGACGTGAGAGTGCAGTCACCTCTGGTGCTGTTAAAAAGTGTGTGTGTGTGTGTGTGTGTGTGGATTTGCACAGAAGGTTCTGTGTTCGTTCACTGGAAATAACAAACACAGAGGCCACGCCTCCTTCGCCTGGACACCCAACTACACTTATCATCATCTATTTATCAGTGCCACTTGGGTGTTTTTAGGCTGATCTGTATAAGTAGACTCTCAGCCTAATCTACCACATCAATTATTCAGTGTCTATACAGTTATTTACTCTCACAGCCTGTACTCTACTTCCTGTTTACTTTTATTCAGGTTTGGATTTGTTTGTAATTCATTTAACTATCACTCTCATCCTGACAGGAAGTACAATGTTGGTGCTAGACAGGAAGACAGGAAGTACAAAGTCTGCTACCCTTATCTTTTAAAAAAAATTTTCCCCAACCATGGTCCAGGAAAAGTATCTTTTTCGCACATACAGCTTTATTATTTTTCTTTCTGTGCCCGAAATATATGTGCGGAGTTCATCCTCCTCTAGCCCAGTCAGACTTCTCACGCTGTTTACCTTACCTTGCTTGCTTCACCTCTCTCCCTCTCAGCTATGTTGTGTTGTGTATCTGACAGAGACACGAAGCAGAAATGTGAGAATAGTGACAGAAAAAGGGGGGAAGCAGAAAAAAACATGACACAAAAACCCACAAGACATACAGGTAGCAAAAGGAAAAATCATTTTATTGTATAATATCCCCAATAACAATAAATTGGTTTTCATCACATTATTCCTGTCTCGAGAGTGATAGAAAAAAAAACTATTTCACAGCAACTTTGTCTGCATTAAGGCAATTAAAAAGCTAAATAATTTTAATTTCAAGCTAAATAAGTATTCAGTTATACTGTAGATCAGCTAGGTAAGCTGATATTTAAAAATGCTTCAAAGGTTTTTTGCATGTGTGTGAGGCTTAGTAAGAAATTACATACACTGTTTTCACATGCAAACTAATCTTAGCGTCGGAACACGCTCAACGCTTCTACAAAAGAAACAAGCAAACAAACAAACAAAGGTAGATATAAAATATTCGTTTCTGTGAGTTTTGAGAAAGATGTAAACATTACATTGTGAAATAGTTCAAAGCTGCAGTGTATAACACACACGTTCACACCTAGGGGCAATTTAGCATAGCCAATCCACCTGCTGGCGTGTTTTTGGACAGTGGGAGGAAACCGGAGAACCCGGAGGAAGCCCGCATGCGAAACTCCGCACAGACCCGAGCTCAGGTTCGAACCAGGGACCTGGAGCGGTGATGTGGTAAGCAGGCTGGCTATAAGAGCAGAAAAGTTGCATAGTGCAGCTTTAATTTTGGGAGTGCAGTGGAGGTGCGGCGCAGTTTTTGTGACTTAAATACAAATTTAACGACATTTGCAAAAATAAATGCAGATTGAAACGGCAAAACGTAACTCATCGCATGCAGAGCACTTTAGTCCATTTGCACACTTGGAACACACAAATTCAGTAATTCTTTCTATGAAGGTCCTGTTCATAATGAACTATGAATACATTCATAATTACTTCGAAAAATGCATTATACTCGTGGCTATCTTTATTACGGATTACGAACGGTCAACCCGAAGCATTATATAGGGTTCATAACACATTATAAGCACTAATACCAAAGAAACTAATCTCTACATTTTTTATTATTATTTTGACCCTTAATAAATTAATTTTAACAAAGAAATATTGAGAAATCATACTACATAACTTTAGTGCTCTAAATGTATATAAAATTGCCACTGATTTAATAAACAGTACTTGTGTAAATACTATTTGTTTTTATAATAATGTGTATAAAGCCTTATTAGTGCATTATAACATATTCATAGGTCATTATAGTGTACAGATTGCCTTCACAGAAAGTGCTATTAGGTTCTTATATAAGTATTGCAGTGTATTTTTCTGAAATATAACACAAATCCTTACCAAACAATACACAGTAATGTGTATATATTTAAACTGTAATTAGCGTAATTGAAATAAGTTAAAGTTTTATTCATTTTATTGTAGACATTCTTAAGATATGCTAGTGTTAGCCTGACCCTAGAAACAATTCTGAACAATTCTGGTGGAAATTAGGATTATTGCAGTAGGAGTGATGAACTGACTACACCAGGGGAACTGAAGGGCAGTTTAGTAGGCAGTAAAAAACATTATGTAAAATAAGCATCCAAAAAAAAAGTGTATGATTTCAGTGTCTAAATAATCAAAATTTAGGGGGGTAACATGTCTCTGTTAGTTTTCACAGTGCATAAATACAGTTCTGAATACCCTGATTAAGCGATATCAGTCATCACCTTCACGTAGCTGCAGATCTCGGCAGGTGCTGGATGTTTCGATCAGCGTGTGCACGTGTAGTGGATCTCTGTCTTTTATTCTGTATGCTTGGTCTCACTGCGACTGATATGTGCTCTGATATCTTCTGTGGTTTACCCGGCACCTGTTTATTAAACGCCATAGCTGAAACAGAAAAACAAAGAGTAAGAAAGTTTAAAAGATGTTATTTTGTGTTATCATATTCTATGACTCGCTCACTCACTCATCTCTTGCTACAGGTGTGTTGTAGCTCTGGAATAGCGGCTGGACGAAGAGGCCGAGCGTTCCGATCAGACACACCAGGACGAAAACCCAGAGAAACAAACGGTCGATCACCATGGCGACATACTTCCAGTCCTCAATGACCTGCAAATTCAGACAAGTGCATGGTTACGGTGTTGCTAGGTATCGCTCTGCTAACCCATTTTGTTGCTAGGGTGTTGCTAGTTGGTTACTCTGCTAACCCAGTTGGTTGCTAGGGTGTTGCTATGATATTCCAAGTGGTTGCTAGGGTGTTGCTATGATATTCCAAGTGGTAGCTAGGGTGTTGCTATGATATTCCAAGTGGTAGCTAGGGTGTTGGTAGATGTACTACATAACGATCAGGTTTCACATCTGTAGCTCCAACGGTTTGGTCTGCAAGACTTTCTGACTAAAAGCACCCTAAAGTCTTCCCTATGGAAAAATGACCCACTTCGTAGCAAACGATGCGTCGTTGGCATTAATGCTAGAAAGGGTTTTCGTGTTCGTGAAGATGCAAAGCGCAAAGATGTACTTTTTTTGTGACAGTAAGATTATGAAGGGCAGTATGTTGAACAGTATGTTGGCTCTGTCAAGCCAACATGAATACTTGCTATGTTCATAAGAACATTACTAAATAATCAAGCAAAAAAAACAAATGCAAAAAATCTTTGTCTGCTGTTTGCAAGATGTCACCTAGGGTCTTCCTCACCCCTTCGTCATCATCCTCATTCTTCATGTGTTCAGCGATGAACCGCACGCCCTCTATGGCCTCATCCACCTCTGAGTCATGCCTGACTCTGACCCTCTGCCCAAACTCTGAGCCCTCAGGCAGCCCTGCTGTCCTCCAGGCCCCCAGAGCGAAAGCGTCACCAGAGAACGACTTGCTCCGGTGTTTCCTGCGAAATCTTTCACGCATGTTGGAGCCACCTGGTCGTCGCATTAGCAGGAAGACGGGGAGCTGGTGCAGGAAGACGCGCTGCACCCAGGCGGGCATGTGGTGTGTGGACGGCGAGCGGTGATGCACGTTAAGCACGCATACGCTCGTCACGATGGAGAAGGTCACCAGCACCATGGTGAACATCAGGTACTTGCCGATGAGCGGCACAGCCAGCGAGGTTGGAGGAACGATCTTGGAGATCAGTAAGAGGAAGACGGTGAGGGCCAGCAGCACAGAGATGCACAGAGTCATTTTCTCACCGCAGTCTGAAGGCAAGTAGAAGACAAGAACAACGAGAGAGGTGATGAGCACGCACGGGATGATGAGGTTGATGGTGTAGAACAGCGGCTTGCGTCGGATCATGAAGTGGTACGTGATGTCCATGTAGGTGGCGTCGTCTGGGTCTTCGTTCTTGTGGCCCGGCAAAGACACAATGTCCCACTCACCACTGGGCGTGTAGTCATCACGGCTAGCGAAGTCAGAGATCAGCACAAGGTCGAGTTCGGTGCGGTCGTACGTCCACGAGCGGAACTTCAGCGTGCAGTTCTGCTGATCGAAGGGGAAGTTGCGGACCTCGATGGCGCATGCGCTCCTGTAGATGGCTGGAGGAAGCCAGAAGATGTCGCCGGTGTTGGAGACAATAGCGTTGCTGTAGAATGAGACTTCATAAACACCGTCCGCACTGGGATAGACAGGAAATGACAGAAGATCAGGTCTGTTTTATTGCTGATTTTTGTAGTGATCACGACGTGTTAATTATCTAGAAACCAAACAAGATTACATTGTGTTAGTTGACGTTATACCGACTCGATATCTTAGTAAATTACAAAAACCTTTTTAGGCACTAAATCCCTACGCTATCTAAATTTATTCATATTTACATTTAAATGATCAACTCAATGAATGTGACTAAGAAGGAGTTTTATTTTTACTCTAAGAACACATGCTCATAATGTTGAATATGAAAGAACAGCATGTCAGGACAACTGACTGTACTTATTTACGTTATTTATTAATTGTCCATTAATTATACACGTATATAATAATCGTATTTAAGGCTGCATAATCGTGATAATTGTAATTTCAATAAGGTGCAAAATAATTATCTTTTTTCAATAATGTTATCAATAATTATTTTCACTCAACAGCTTTACTGAGACGTTCTCTTATTTTGCTGTAGTTTTGTATTTTAATGTTACCTTTTTTACACTGAATTTTATACCATTTAACTAGCTTGAGTTGTTGCACGCTGCTACAAGTCAATATCTCACTCCCGATGTGTGTGCGTTAAAGTGTGAATAATATGTATTAACTAAGCTATTGCTAATCTGTCCTCTTTTTCTCTCCTTCGGAACAGTGTCATTGACAGTTCCTCAATTAAAATGAGCATTAGCTTATTTTAGTAAGGGATTACACGGACTGCTGCGTCTGTAAAGTATCATCGAGATGCCTCTTAAAGTTTACTCGAGTACTCGTGTACGACATTAGCGAAAAATGCAACAAATAAATGCAGAATTTGTAGACAAAGGCAGGATCCCCTGCTGTCTTTAAGAATCTTGCTTCATGAGCTAAACGGAGTGTTGAATCTCCATATAAAATTAAACAAAAGATCAAATGTGATCTCAGTGGCCTAGATCTTGCAGCTCGAAACACCTGAGTGATTGCATTTATCAGAGGGTTTAGGACCTGACAGAAAAGCCTCATGATCTCGCTTTTATAGCAGAATTAGTCGTTTTCTTGCTAAATATCATCATTTATAAACTGCAAAAAAAAAAAAAAAAAGTCGTTGTTTAGATTTTAATAGGCGAATACATGAGAGTCTATGAACGGATCATTATTAGAGTGATTATAATGTTTCTAGCATGATTATAACGTTTGGCAACAGTTCTTTTAATCTTAAAAGATGACGTGTGTAGCTTTTTAGTTCTGTGGAGAACAGGCGGAGTGAGTGGGTCACCGAAATGTCGTAGTCGCATGAACAACATCTCGTGCTATAGTCCTTCGGTCTACACCACCCTCCCCTAAGCATCAAATTGGATGCCGTCGTAGTCGTCTGGGTCCCAGACGAGTCTGTAGTCATTCCACTCCTGCAGGTAGGTGAAAAACAGCAGATGGGACAATAGTTGGACAAGTTGCTTTGTTTTTGATCTATCAAACAAGCACAAATGTGCCAAAGAAGAAAAACTGAAATGCTGCAAATATAATATATAAAGGTTTATATGTATAGTTAGCTGGACTTTTCATTTCTTCATGTAGGAATGTTTTAATCCCCAAATGTTTTACTATTCACGATAGGTGCTTACTACATAATGCACTAGACTCCAATTAGAAGGCCGTTTAAAATTCAATCCCAGAAATTCACACAGAAAATATTCCCTGACGACTTTCGACAATGTACCCTATAGTAAAGATCCTGTGTATGAAATTATAAGTCTTAAAAGAGTAGAAATTAAATACACCATAAATAGCAGGCATTTAAACAAACCCTTTTTCCTGCCACAGTGACGCAGGAGTGTCATTTATTCAAAACAAAGTCTTTCGGATAGATATTGATGTCGATATTAATATTGAAATTGATATCATTTTCTGTCCTAGAAAAAACAAACTTATAGAAATTAAACAGTAAATTCATTCTGACTCTCACAGTGTGTATGTATATTAACGAGCTGCAGGTAAGCTCACCTGCGTGAGCCACACGTTAGTCGTCATGATCTGTTCCCTCTCGTTCTGCAGTGATGACGACAGTGAAACAGGATTAGGAAAGTGTGTTTAGTGTTCAGGTATCATTTGTAAGCAACGTGCTGTTGTGTGTGTGTGTGTGTGTGTGTGTGTGTGTGTGTGTGTGTGTGTGTGTGTGATGCACACACCACGCTGATCAGCTGAGCCAGGGACACTTTGATGCCGATGGTGACCTGCTGACTCTTGTTTATCGCTGGCCTGATTAGTTTATTGTAGCGATCTGAACTGAGGAGAAAATCGTGGTTGGAGAGAAGTCGTAGTCGACTATCCCTTGGATTGTGTGTGTGTGTGTGTGTGTGTGTGTGTGTGTGTGTGTAAGTGCACACAGGACACTTTGAGCAAGATGCAAACACACAAAACAACATGCACTTAAATGTGAGAGAATCCAAGACAGTAAAAAAATAATTAATTTCCAGCGGTGGTTAATTTCGCTTCACACCATCTTAGTGCTAATCATCGTGAACTTTAAAATCATTGTGAACTTAAAAACCCTTAAAATTTGCAAATTCGGAAAGCGTGATGCAATAGAAAACACAAGAGCAGGCTGTGATCTCCTCTCTCTCTCTCTCCCTCAAAAAAAAGAAGGTTTTAAATGGAGGTACAGATAATTATTAAGTAGCTGTAATGTGACTTTTGCTGCTTTGCTATTTTCTTGCTGCTCACGGTTGCAAAAACAAGCTAGCCAGCAAACATCTGCACTAAAATCACATCCCACTGGGATCACATAATCGCCTTCTAACACAGAAAAAAACACTGCAACTGCTGCTTTCTACAGCAGAGCAACATATACACTGTCTAGCATAAGTATTCACCCCCTTGAACCTTTCCACATTTTGTAGTGTTAAAACGTAGAACTGAAATAGACTTGATTAGAATTATATATCATACGCAAAGAAAAAAAATACTCATAATATTGAAGTATTCACCCCGTGTTGGTGTCAAACCCCTAAATTAGCTCTGGTGTTGACATCAAAAGTCATACAGTTAGGTGAATGAAGTTGACTTGTGTGTAAGTGTCACATGATCGCAATATAAATACACCTGGAGTTTGTAAGAAAACATATCTTGAAGACCAAGGAGCTATCAAAACAAGTCCAGGACAAAGGTGTGGTTTGGTTATAAAAATATATCCTGAAATTTGAACATCCCACAGAGTACGATTTTATTAAATCCATTAATAAAAAAAATATGGCACGACCGCGACTGAAGAGAGTAAAGAAGGCATTAATCCAGGAAACAGCTAAAAGGGCCGAGGATTAGCGCTGCACATCTGTTAGTGTTTTTGGTAGGCAAATCCCCACTTCAGAGTTTATAGGAAGGTATTAAAGTACTGTGGTAGAATCGTAACACTGAACAGTCTATAAGGATGTAAGTGAAATTTAGCGCTGCTATAGCAGCAGTGCTTGTTCACGCAAAATCTATTTAAAAAGTGACAAACTAGGATGCAGTAATTAAGCAGTTTCCAGACTCCTGAGCACATCTGATCATTCAGTTCACTGTGTTCACTATATCTCATTACTCTTTGGTTGGTAGTCTTTGCTAAATCACTTTGTGGGACTTTTTGTGCGAGAAGTGAACTCACACAAGGAAATTTAAGAAGATGTGCTGCACAAATAATACCTGGATAATGATTTTGTATTATAGACCGTTTTTCGTTCTTACTAAAAGTCTCAGCATTTTGTGACGGCATTGCTACATAATGATGTCTTAATGAAGAGATACTTACAGACTGATTCCTTCCAGGCATGACAGAGTGATCAGGATGAGGACTATAGCAAAGGCTTCAGCTCAAGAAACAATACAGCGCTGAACTTTGGCAATATTAATGGGAGAGACTACACCTGAGTATACGAACAGGCATATTCAGAGGAAAGACAAACATTGTACTGTAAGACAAACATTGTACTGTATGAAATATAAAACGACCTTGTACGTTAATGCAGCTTACACAATACATACAGTGTATTGACAGACTCTTACACCCTGCAGCAACAGAAAACCAGCGTGATATTTCTCAAGATGAACGATCAGAAAGGTGCATGCGGTCTCTTTTCTCCAGCATAGATGAAAAAAAAAAAAAAAACTTTAGACTGTATGCCTACACATCTCATTAGCTACAAAAAAAACATACTCTGACAGTCCATACCACAGTGTGTGTGTGTGTGTGTGTGTGTGTGTGTGTGTGTGTGTGTGTGTGTGTGTGTGTGTGTGTGTAAGTGCCAGGTTAATGTCTGTTTTTTCTCGGTGAACACGATGCTCATGTCATAGGTCCAAGATGATGTCACATGTAATTGTTGTGATTTGTTCTGCTCAGCTACACACACACACACACACACACACACACACACACACACACACACACACACAACATCTTAAGTCACTTCTCAGTGCTCACACATGCTTCTTAACTCTGTGTGTGTGTGTGTGTGTGTGTGTGTGTGTGTGTGTTAAGTGCAACACATTCTGACTGTTGATCAATTGTCTTAACACATAAACTGGACTATAGACATTTACAAGTGAGGTGTATCAGGAAAAATAACATCTTCGACAGTCTATCCTTCTCCGTTACATAGAGTACGTTCTTTGATGTTGATTTAACTTTTTATAAAAGTAGGGCACTGAGCTGTCCAACCAATAGCACTTCACCTTCCACAATATCACTAAACTGCCTCAAAAGACGTTCTGCTTTAAGCTGTTTAAATGCCACCTCAAAAGACGGTGTTCCTTTAAACTTTACTTTGGAAAATTAGAAAATGGTTCAGTCACTGGGCAGATCGACTGGGCAGATTAGGGCCGTCGTTATTGATTATTTTGATAATCGATTTGTTGACCATTTCCTCTGATTAATAATCAGGTAGTCGATACCATATGGCGCCTTAAAAATGACTTGTACAGACAATTGTTAACATTGTTTTTTTAGTCCTAAATGAATGAATTAAAGTATCCAAATCCACCATATCCAAAATGTTCCCCAACATGTTGATTTTTGTCAAGGACACAAAGACAATGTGCAACATTAAAAACTTTCAGTAGAGGATAAGGTCTATGGCTGCGCAGTCATTAGGTTCATTTGTGTCTGTATTAATGCACTTAATTAGCTAAACAACTTGGCATACTTGGTCATTACATCACCACATTTTGGTCTAGATAATTAGGTTTCCAGGCAATCAGAAACATGGCACTGGGCACTTCGGAGCTTCCACAAGCTGAAATGAATCTCTGTGTTTATTTTAACCTCAGTGTTTTACAAAATCTGGCCTTTTCTTACTTAGCTCTGCAGCTTGACTTCTATGCAGTCTACTCCGTGATATTTTTTCTATATATGAGTATTCTTTGTGACTAGTCTAAACTTACACTGATTTCCCCATCCTTACACTCTCTCTCTCTCTCTCTCTCTCTCTCTCTCTCTCACATACACACAAACACACATACACATCCCAAAACCATTATCATTTACTGGTCTAACTCATAATCTGGACTATCTGAGAGTGAAGGAGAGAGAGAGAGACAGAGAGAGAGAGAGAGAGAGAGAGAGAGAGACATAACTGAGGCTCCTTTTTCCATGGTCAATGCTGCACCAGAGTTGGAGCCAACCTTTCTAAATCCATGTGAAGCACAAAAGCTGCTGACCAGCAGGAAAAACCAATATTTCACCTGCTGAGGATTCAGAGAGATAGAGAACAAGAGAGAGCGAGAGAGATAGAGTGAGAGAGAGAGAGAAATACCTTCCTAGTGCACTTCATATGTTTAATAATTAAAGAATACATACTATTCCTGTCGGCTTGTGACAAACACAAACACTGACAGCATTGCAACAAAAAAGCTGACATGCAAATCAAACACTAAATAAAATCAGTAGTACATGGATGGACACCACACATGTAGCAGTATAGGACTGAGCGCAGATACACAATCATTTACATTTGCTCATGCCATCCCAACCCCACCACTTCCCTCCACTACCCTGGTTATGCTACGTTATTACCCATAGCATACTGACCTTACAGTCTAAAGAGGAGATGTCTCTCTACCAACACTGGAGAACTGCTGACATATCAGAACTGTAGCTGTAGACACTGCTTGCTGTTCCTGTACGAGCAACTATAGGCACCATTAGCACCAGTCAGCTACCAAAGCATTTCCTGCTACCACATTACTGAGAATATTTGGTTACAAACCTCACAAACTGAACACTGAGTGGGCAATCATGCTTGTGTTGGAGCTCAATGCCTCCTCCCAACAAGACGTGCCTCCAGCTTCCCAGAATGAATGAACAATGGGACAGAATTCAATTCATTCATATACATGTAAGCATATAATCATCATATTGTCAGTCCAGACCTTCATAAACCTGTCACTGTCTCAAAAACACTAAAACGGAAATACAGAAACAGTGATCTAAGTGTTTTAAACAGAACTGTGTACTGGTCGGCGCTGCACTTTATGTATAAATTATGTAGTCCCTTGTAGTTCTGTGTTGTCTTATGTAGCACCTTGGTCCTGGACAAACGTTGTTTCGTTTCACTATGTACTTGTATATGGCTGAAATGACAATAAACTCCACTAGAACTTGAACTGCACCACCACAATGGATTTGAAATAAAACAATCAAGATGTGATCGAAGTGTAGACTTTCAGCTTTATTTTATGAGGTTCNCTGGAGAAACGTTGTTTCGTTTCACTATGTACTTGTATATGGCTGAAATGACAATAAACTCCACTTGAACTTGAACTGCACCACCACAATGGATTTGAAATAAAACAATCAAGATGTGATCAAATGTAGACTTTCAGCTTTATTTTATGAGGTTCCGCAAAAATATGGCATTTACCATTTAGGAATTACCGCCATTTTCAGCAAAGTACCTCCATTTTCAGGGGCTCAAAGGTATTTGGACAAAGTGACATAATTGTAAATATAACC
>CM074972.1:11235715-11255955 GCA_037577455.1 Pangasius macronema
ACGCCGCCGGTGGACAGGTCCAGAGTGGTGGTGTTTGGGCGGTGGGCATCTGGAACACCGGCAGCTCAGGGGTGTAATATATATATACACATCAGGGGTGTAGTATATATAATGTATATATTTTACTCCTCAGATTGTGTGACTGGAAGCATCTGTTTTCCCAAAGACAACACTTTATAACATGACTTTGGCTTGATGAATGTATTTTGGGAATTTGATGACATTAACAAGGTGCTTTTTTATAGATTTATAAGGAGTGTCTTTAATGCACCAAGTATTTCACTCAGCTACCATCTGGCCAGACAAGTAGGAGCTCCAGGAAATAAGGCTTCTATTAGAGGAAACATTAATGCAATAGTAACCAATGAATGAAATGCAGACCAGCCAGAAGGCTAGAGGAGTCATACTACTGTGATGGCTCATTAATACTTTAGACACATGCGAAATGCAAAAACTGGCAAGTCCATTTTTCACCAAAAAATGGGAATGAGATTACCATAACCTACCCAACTACACCACATTTATATTTAAGGCTCAGACCAAAAAAAGCAGGCTATAAATTAAATAAGGTTAGCTCCTGACAAGCTTAGGAAGAAGTTTGTTGGGGTGTTCATTTGAATAATTGGTTTCTGAATCAGAATTCACAGTCTCTAGATTCCATGCAGCATCACCATCCATCTATGAGTGAACAGATATAGCCCTTGCAGTCAAAATGCATTTTTCATTAGCAAAGAGCACACATGTACTCCAAGCACATGACATGGAAAGACCTTCAAGGATTTTCTTCCTGTGAAGTGTCTAGCCAGGTACTTGGATACTCTTTTATATTCATTTAAATGAGATCTTTTATGTTTCTAGGTTGGCGCATATAGCCTGCCTTCTTTAATTCTTATTATAGGTTTCCAACAGATATCCACTGTGGATTATCTGCCCATCTATGATGAAGTCTTAACTTCTGGGCAGAAGCAATCCAGTTTATCCATTTTCTTGGTTTTGTGTCAACAATTATCTGCCTCTTTAGTGTTGAAATCTCTATTTCTTTCCTATTGATGAGGGATCAGAGTGACATTTTATTTCTGTGCTACTTAACCCTTTACTGCACATTGTTGCCATATGGCAACAATTTACAAACTACCCCCCTAATTTTTTTTTTTTAATTTNTTTTTATTTCTTGAACTAATTCAAGTAATAAAAATCCATAAAAATAAATAAATAATTCATGCAGTAGAGGGTTAAATTTGGTCACAGGCAAGAAAATTCTAACCCGACTGAGAAGATAAGTAATTTCTCCAGCAGTTTGAGTCGTATTGTTAACAAACATTATATATAAAGTAAGTTAGTCAAAAGGTATCAGACAATTTCCCCGATTATTAAGAAATATTCGACTAGCACTTATTTTCTCTCTACTAGACCTTGTATGGAGATTGTATTAATGGAAGCACCGAGTGTGACACAATGACCATAATTAAGAAAATTTGCTGCCTTTAAAATCACACTGTTTGAAATCAATTTGGAAATTAACCCAGGTGTCTCACTGGAAATTAATTCCTAAACTGGAAATGAAGGAAAGTTGTGAGGAAAATAAATCAACATTTGGATGGATTAAGTTTTTAAGGGGATGGAATTATGGCAGTGGCACAAGCTGAAATCTTTCCTCTTCTTAAAGCCTTAACATTTCCTAGATTACATAAAGATTAAAGATTCATTTGTTGGATGAAAAAAGAGCGGTCTTTCATATATATATATAGGTCACTTTTAAGAGTGGCTTAGGAAGGCTTCACTGTAGTGCAGACACGCTTTTATTTACTACTTTTCTATGTTGGTATATAATCATACTAGAGTTTTTTACATGATGTCACATTATGATTATGATTATTATAATTTCATCAGGAATTCCCAAGGAGAACATAAAGTTATGAGTTAGACAAACCTATAATAAATGAGCTTTTGGTCCCAACTGTTAAAACAATGATCAGACTTGTCTGACAATATATTAAGAAATTGTATGTTACATTTTGGAATTTTGCTTTCTTAGGATGAATTAATTTGACAGCGGCGTAACATTTCCAGCAGCATACCATTTCCTGTAAGCAAATCTTTTAAAAGAATTATGTGAAAATAAATGAATAATGGGTAAAAAAAAAAAAATCACAAGCAAATAAATGAATTGTGTAAAAAATCATGTGAAAATAAATGAATCATTTGTAAAAAATAAATTAATAATAATAATAATAATAATAATAATAATAATAATAATAATAATCACAAAAAAATTATAATGTGGAAAAAAATCATGTGAAAATAAATGAATTGTGTAAAAAAATAAATGAATAAATCACGTGAAAGTAAATGAATCATGTGTAAAAAAAATCATCTGTAAATAAATGAATCGTGTAAAAAAATATTAAGTAATAAATCAGATGTGAAAATAAATGAATCGTGTGTAAACAAGTAGAAGTAGATGTCAGCTGTGTCAACAGGGATGTCTCTACCGCCAACAAGTCCAGTCCTTCTTGTTATGTATTTGTGTGCCTCAAATACCCTTAAAATATTCTCCAAAGAGGAAGAAAGCTATTGACATTGAATCTATTTCGGATTTGAAATGACCTTGTGATCTTGACCCTGTTTGGATCGACTCCAGAATGTAAACAGTTCATCTGCTGGTTACAAGGATAATTCCTTATAAATCCTATAAACATTCAAGAGCTTATTCATGAGATATCGCACTAATGAGAATCTCAGACGGACACATGGATGGACAGTGTCTGTTGGACTTTTGGATTCGGGTTATGGATCACCTCCTCCGTATTTATAGTGTACACTTTTACTTAGTACATTTAAAAAACACATGAAAAAATAAATGTATTCACTGTGTGTGAAAACGTAAAATTATGTGAAAGGTGAAGAGTCTAAAAACCATGTGTAAATTTCACATCATGTGAAGGTTGTGTGTATTTTCTGTAAAGGCTAGCACTGCATTAGTCTAGCCTAGCACTCATTTTCATTACACTGAAACACGCATTCGCACCTGAGCTTTCTCCCTTCTGACTCTTAACTAATGTCTCAATAAAAAACATGAACAATATAGTTTAGTGCCTGACAATTGTCCCAGAAGTGTCCTTCCATCTGTCACACCCATCACCCACTCAGCTGAACAGCAGCAGCAGAAAACCTGCACAGTCTTCCCTGGGGTTCTGCAGTCTCTCCATCACTAACAAACAAAATTAGGTCTAAAGTTTCGCAGCAATCCCTGCAACAGAGGACCTGCTATGCATCTCAGCGCAGTATCGGTGTCAGGGTTTTCCCCCGTAGGTGTGAGCCACTAGCAGCTCGTGTTCATTAGTGAGTGCACTCCGGGCTCGCTCTGCCTGACATCATCCCGGATACGAGGACTACAACAGCTGGACTGGTTTATCTGCATGTCCTGTCACTTATGAGTTCCACTGAAAGACATTGTGTCTGTCCTTCTTGTGAGTGTTTGTGAAGATGTGAAGAAGTTNGTTTTCTCATTCATAAGCTACGTATTTAACATATTCTTTTAATTCTCTGGAAGAAATTTTTAACATCATTGTCACTAAAGGGGTTTGTTTTTACAGTGACAATCAATGTATGACTCTGCCCCAGACTTATCATTACCTATACTGTAAGAATGTGAATGACTAAGCATTCGAGAAGCAATTAAACCCTGGCCCCTAGTGCATTCGTAAAGTGGTTTGTCTTGGATCACAGACAGTGTAATAGCCGTGGAGCAAGGTCAGGTATCACCAAACTTTACCATTTAAAACTGAAAAGAAAACAGACCCAGACGTTTTGCAAAAAAGTCCTGTATTATGTACTATTTGAGCTCTACAAGCTTTTCTCCACAAGCTCTCTACAGCACATGCTGCTTCTGATGCTTTACATGACAAGTTGAGGATATTTTTGTCCTTACACACAATCATTTAGAGTAGCCAAATGGGCAATTCACCCTGCATCCAGCCAGGCCTAAAGAACACAAATCTCACTGATTGGCAGGTCCGGGGCTTTGGCCACTGCCCCAGGCACCTCCAGTCTCAAAAGTTACAGTATACAGTACATACACGCACACACTTCAATGAACTATACCAAAATATATTATAGGAGCCTCTATAGGCAGGTTCTAGCATGACCCTGATCATGTACTTCCATAAGATTGCCTTAGGAGCAAAAGGACATTGTTCGGTTCACCTTGGCATCCTGTTCGGTATTCATTAATTCCCTCTTAACTGTATTATAATAATGGACTCAAAATATTGAATCCATTATGCAATAACCATTAATCATTATTACTGATGCCTTAATTTGCCATGATAGCTCTCTCTCTCTCTCTCTCTCTCTCTCTCTCTCTCTCTCTCTCTCTCTCTCTCAGCAGTGTGTAGTATATTGTATTACACATGATTGTGTCTCAATTTGCCAAGCAATTCAAACCTCAAATAACCTCTTTTACTACATTTTTAATATTTGTGTTGCATCCCAATTAAAAATGTATATAAATTGCAGCTTTCTACAAAAGTATTTTGTAGAAATATTGAACTGTGTGGTATCTATTGTATTCTTTTCTTTTTTGTATTTAATATATGTAGAATGTAGCATTATTCTCCTTCCAAGCAATGTGAAATTAATAAAGACAATATGTGGAATCAACAAAATGGAAGTAGCAGAGGGTACAGACCATACACCCTATTTATTGTAAGAACAGCTGAGAAGATCATCGGGGTCTCTCAACCTACCACTGAAACTTCCTACCTTAAACACTGCATCTGCAAGGCCACCAGCATTGTGAATGACCTCTCTCACCCTCTCATGGACTCTTCACCCACCTGCCATCTGGCAGACGGTACTGGAGTATCCATGCCACCACCACCAGATTCCACAACAGCTTCTTCACTGAGGCAGTCAGATTACACAATGCTGCACAGCCATGGTCCTGAAGGAACAGCATTTTGTTATATGGAGGAATGACAATTAAAACCCACTTGACTTGACCTGACCTGAGGTAAAAGAGTCATAGTCCATTGTGTTGTTTTTCTACTGCACAGATTGAAAAGTGTTTAACGTGGAACACCTTACACTGAAAATTAGAGGAATGCCCATAGTGAGTACTGTATAAAACCTTTACAATCCCAGGCATCTCATCTCCAGTTTCACGAAATACTTCCCTATGCATTATGCCATGGCTTTACTCAGC
Source organism: Pangasius macronema (assembly GCA_037577455.1). Taxonomy (NCBI): domain Eukaryota; kingdom Metazoa; phylum Chordata; class Actinopteri; order Siluriformes; family Pangasiidae; genus Pangasius; species Pangasius macronema. The sequence continues at coordinate 11,240,922 of CM074972.1, forward strand.
ATCCCTGCCTGCTAAGGCCAATTTCTGATGCTCTTGTGCACTCTTTTTTTGCACTGTAGAATGGTCTTTCCCAATGCTAATGACAGCTACAAATCCTGTAGCAATCTGCTAGCTCGCCATGAGAGATGGCCTTCCAGGATATTGGGGTAGAAGCATTAATTATGGAATGAGCTGCATCCAAAGAGACGAAAGAGCATTTGCTCCTGAAAGGTTAAAAGCCAGTCCATGATTTATAAATGGAGTATGACTGGGCAGGAGGGCTGAGTGCAGGATTGCAAATTAAAATGTCCTTACAGCCTATGGTGCGGACTGAAATAGCTTGGGGACGCCATGAGATTGTTAAGATTCTTATCATGCCTTTCTGTCTGTGGGTGCACTTAAATATAAAGCATGACACACTGTGAATCAAGTGCCACACCCACTACAACTTTATTTATTCATAAATGTTAGATTTTTGGATTTTTTGGATTAAAAGAAAACATGATTAGTGATTTAGGTCACGCTGGAATTGGCAGACAATTTGTAAACATACATCAAGCCAGCTCAGATACATCATCAATCAATCAATCATCATCAAGCCCCAGGCTAGGCAAGTCAGAATACGTGATGGCAAGTGAGAGCAATCAGGACAGCAAGTGGAAGAGTCCAAATATTTTACTTTAAATGATGAGACTTGTACTCAAAGATAGTTTCATCCTGACTGTGGAATTTGTATTATTACCCAGTTGAGAAAAAGTTTAGATAGAAAACAAATAATGGCTAATCGGTAATAATAAATGTATCTCCTGATCACAGGGCTAACACTTTACAACTGCACCATATTCGTTAACACACACACACACACACACACACACACACACACACACACACACACACAAAAAAAAATTCTTGCTTTTGATTGTCGACTGTTTAGTTTTGGCCAAAGAGCTGCACAGTCAAATAATTTAAATTGATATTTGAGTAAAAGAGGATTGAAATTTCTTCCTTTTTAAAATACAAGTTAAAATGCTGGATTAAATCTAGCTCACATAAAAGCCTACTAAATAAATTAATATGGACCTTAAATAAGTAAGCCTGATTAATTAGCACACTCATATACTTTTCTTACACCTATACTACTACATCTGAAACTAAAATAATAGTTTGGTTAGCATACACTTACAAATCCTAGTGCATAAAAGTACTTGTACATGATAATATATCAAAAGTGAACTCTAGATCTCTCCACATATACAATTGGTATGCATGTGGTAAACTTGACACTTTGACAGTATATTAGGTCAAATGTGACATAATTATCTTAATGCTGAGATCTCTAGTGAAAGTCAAGATAAGATGTGTGAGATTAGTGGTGGATTTTTTGCGCCAGGAGACAGACCTGAAAGCCAGGATACTTAAGCAGAAACCTTCCTTTTCCATTTGATCTCATTGCTCAATTAGGAAGAAAAAATACAGAGATAATAGAGAAATCTCTTTTTTTAGATTTCTTTTACCTATGGCTGGCACAGAGATCATGAGGTAGTGGGTCATAAACGATCAGCTTAAAACCTCTACCAGGGGTCATGGTGGACCGCAGTCCAGATGTAGAGTCAAAGCATTTCATTGTTTATATGAAGCAAGTACTTGAAAAAAATACTGGACTCAACAAAGCAGATCATTTGTTGGGACCAATCCCATGCACTTATGTACATTGTTTAACCATGGTCTGAATGCAGCTCATCAGACCAAAGAGTAGCTATAGGGTTAAAGACAGTAGGTCAGAAAGGGGAGACTGTTCATATAGATATACGCACAGTATAAATAAATATATATGAACAGATAAAGTAATGATACAAATAAAGTTGATGACAAAAACAGAATGTTTAAAGATTAATGTAAAGAGACGTACGTTATGTGTTTGTTTTCTCTGCATTAAATTCAAAACAGATGTCTCATCTGTTCAGAGTCCATGTGCTTCTCGCCAAATCCGGTAACGTCATGTGGCATTATAAAACAAAACATAACCACTTCAAATTGCCTTATATATAGTCATGAACTAATCACTACAGGTTAGGCATAGGTTAAAACATAACTGCTGTCACCATTTGTTCATAATAGGCACTTATCTCTGTAACAAAGGAATTTTATATTACTGGACTTAGATCAATTTTAGTTGCTCTACACGATTTGACGATTTGCTATGGTTATAAAATGTTCTTTGAAAACCTCAGACTCTAAGTACAGTGTCATTTATGTCTCTGTGAACAAAAACAGAACTTTTTTTTCTTTCAGTAGTGGAAAAACCATAAACGACACTGACACTAGAGAAGAAGTGCCACATTAGTGCGCGCACACACACACACACACACAGACACACACACACACACACACACACACACACTGTTCATCTTCTCTGTGTGTTGTCCCATCACACCCTTAAGAGGTTGAGGCACACATCAGGTAATTAGGTGAATCAATAATGATGCAGAAAGCTCTCATTAGGAAAAGACCCCCCTCCGCAGCCTACCATCCTTCCCTGCTTATCTCATCACATCACACACAGAAAGTGATGCACTGAAGACTGCAGCAAGTACATCACTGCTCAAAAGTTTGGAATGATGACTCATAAACATTGAAATTAATGTGCCAATTCCACTGGCAGCCATACATGCCCATGCCATAACACTTCCTCCACCATGTTTGACACATGATGTGGATCATGAGCTGTTCCTTTCTTTCACCATACTTTTCTCCTCCCATCATTCTGGTACAAGTTAATCTTGGTTTCATCAGTGCAAAGAATCTTATTCCAGAACATGGGAGGCTTTTTTTCTGGCAAANCCTCTGTATTTACATTCATGAAGGCATCTCTTGATTGTAGATTTTGACAATGATATAATACACCACTGATGACGTATCGAGATTTTTACTTAAAACTTATTTAACTGGTTTTTAACACACACACACACACACACACACACAAGTTTTAATGGCATCAGGAGAGCTCTGAGGATTATTCGTTTCCATTTACAGCATCGGAAAAACACACATACACACACACACACACACACACACACACACATTTACCAGTAATATATGAGTAACCTGATTTTCACATATTTTCATGTTTTGCATTTACTTAAACATTATTCCTCAAGAACTGTATGAGTTATTGTTATGATATTGTGATGGTAGATAACATTAATTATACATTATGGTACTTCAGATGATAATAAAAAAAAACTCCTTGTGTCATATTAAAAATAATTATAATAGGAAGTATAAAGAATTAATGGTTTGCTATTAGGCTAAGTGATGATAAGTGACCGCACGGTGGTTTGTTATTTAATATTTATTAAGTTCTGTTAAAGAAAATATTTTTTGGTCATTATAAATATGTAAGCCTCTTGGTTTTCTATTCTCTGTTATAAGCAAGTTGAGCAACAGAGAGATAAAATGAAAATTAAATGAACTAAAACTGAATTATAAATTGCAGAAGGTGGAAATAATGATAGGATATTTGAACAAGCAGTGGATGACAAAAACAAACAAACAAACAAACAAAACCATTGTGAATTGTCATGCTAATTGCTAAATTTTGACAATGAATCTGTCACTTCACCTCAGTTACCTCAGTGTACTTACTGCAAGCCTGAAGGAAAAACAGAAAAAGTCCCAACAGCCAGTTCTCTGCCATCATCCCATCGAGTTCCTCTTCCTTTCTTCTCTTTCTCCTTCTTTTTTCTCTTCCTTTTTTCCTCCTAAAAATTAGAAAAAGAAACCAAAGAAAACACTTCACTACTAGCTGAAGTGACCGTTAAACGGCTTGAGAAGAGAAAGCCGCGCGCGCTCTGTGTGCGCGAGAACAACAGTAAAAGAACAGGGGGGAAAAAAACGCGGGAAAAACCTTGCGCGCGCACTCTGCTCTCCCTCTCACTCTTTTCAGCTGCCGGCAGATTTTCCCTCTAACATCCTCCCATTAAAAAGAAAAACAAAGGAAAGAAAGAAGAGGAAAAAACCTCAACAGCATCTACTTCGGGCAAGGAAAAAGCCAGAGTGCTGTTTTTTTTTTTTCTTTTTGTTTTTCATGAAATGAGTGAGGGTGATCTCGTGATGTCCTGTCAGCGTCCTCGTGCCAAAAAAATCTCCCGCCTGAACTGACACAAGAAGTCACGTGTCTTTTCTAATATTAATAAAATAATATTGTGCAGTGGGAGGCTTAGTGGTTAGCACACTTGCCTCGCACCTTCTGGGTTGGGGGGTTGATACCCGCCTGTGTGCACGGAGTTTGCATGTTCTCCCCATGCTTCTGGGGTTTCCTCTGGGTACTCTGGTTTCCTCCCCCAGTTCAAGACATGCACTGTAGGCCGATTGGTATTGTGCCCTGCGATGGTCAGCACCCTGTGCCATGAGTCACCTGGGATAGACTCCAGGCTCCCCGCGACCCTGTGTAGGATAAGCGGTAGAGAGGATGGATGGGTGGATGGATGGAATATTGTGTAGTCTGGAAATACTCTGAAATGAGTAAGAATGAATAAAGAAAGTTCAAGTCCCAAAACTTTTCCAAAATGGTGCCCTCTCTGTTCCTAATAAATAGCAAAGTGCACCATGGATAATCTGTAGACTAGGTTCCTTCAGGTTTATCGCAGTGCATTGTGGGACCTTCATATTCCCAGATATGGTTGTAAGCATTCACATTGAGAGCTGGGAGAAAACCAGAGAACCAAGAGAAAACCCACATGGACAGGATTGAACCAGTATCGGCTAATCATTAAGTTTTATATTCTGAATTTCTACAGCGAATAAAAGATACTTTAAAAGATAAAACTCGTTCCATGTGAAGAAGTGGGTTAGTTTTATGTAAAATTACTGTAATGAAAGATTACAATAATAAGAATTTTAGCAAAAGAAAAGAAACATTTGGGGCCATGCTTTTGTAAGTAATTATGTTTTATTTATTAAAGACAGTTTTTGTTTTTTTTTTTCATTTATATTTACAGTTTCTGTTATCACTTGTTATAGCATCTATTAACTTCCTAACCAGCTGCTTGGTTTTCTCTCTCTTGAATGTAAAAAGACAAAACAAAAATAGCTTTTCATGTTACTGAAAAAACCCGGAAAGCACAAACTCTGGAGTCTTGAAGAGTTTCCCGTGTCGGAAAACTGACTGTTACAAAGTACTGACACTGGAGACTCCTTCCATATCTACTAGATAAAACATATTAGAATGAGCCATCTCAATAATTACATATTATTCTTTGTTAAATAATAACACTTTATGATTAGACTTATTATTAGTCCATGTGAATCACTTGCCTCTAGAGAAGCTATAACATTATAATGAGGACATTAATAATAAACCTGATTATTTGAATTGCTTACTGTCAGAGCTCCTTCTGACCAATCAGAATCGAGGATTTAACAGCACCGTGGTATAACAGGAAATATTTAAGTACCGTTTTCTCCTTTTTTCAACATAATTCAAAATACCACAACACTGCTATCACCCTACAATCAAATAAAGTTGTGATATGACCATCATTAGCCAACAAAGATGACACAAGCACCATGAAGTTTTATTAAAACAATGCAATATGTTTAACGAGCAGAGAAATTACACCATTAATCATGGAGTCCAAGGTGTCAGTCCTGTTCAGTGTTAGATCCTACATACAGAAACGCATAGAAACAGCTTTTATATGGAAGGATGGCATTTAAAACTATAAAAGATGGATGGTGTGTGTGTGTGTGCGCGTGTGTGTGTGTGTGTGTGTGTGTGTGTGTGTGTGTGTGTGTTTGCATGTTATAAATTAGTATAATGTGTGGATGTGTTTTTTAATCGATTTGCTGAGTTAGGTCCAAAATTTATTTTACACAAATAAAATGTGACGTGTGTGTGTGTGTGTGTGTGTGTGTGTGTGTGTGTGTGTGTGTGTGTGTGTTTGCATATTACCCATCACAAATCACTTAGGTTAATGATGTGATGCTGCAAAGATTATTTTATACACACATTAGCATGTAAATGCATGTCAACAGCTACAACACACACACACGCACGCACGCACACACACACACACACACACACACACACACACACACACACACACACAATCTTTAGGAATGAAAGCCTAATAAACAATATAAAGAAGTTAAAGTATACATTTATTATTTATTTCTGAAACAAAGCATATTTCTTGCTAATTAATTTTGCCTTTTTTTCTGACACTATTTTATTAATGGTTGATAAGATGTTGAGTGTGCAAAGCGTCATGGCAGGTACTGTTAAAAATGTAAAATATAAAACAGTATAAAACACTTTTTGTGCCTTTTTTGTGGTCACTGCATAATTCTGTATGTTGTTTCATAGCATTAAAGTCATCATTATTAATAAACACTAAAAATGATGACATTCTACTAGGGTGCACAAACTTTTGACCATGAATTCTCACACACACACACACACACACACACACACACACTCACACACACACACACACACACACAGGCTTGCCCGCCACAGTAAATCAGTTTTAGCTTAATTTGTCTGAAGCAGCATGGGTTTTGACTCAGACTGACCCTTGTAGGCAGATGGCTCTCTCTCTCTCTCTCTCTCTGTGTGTGTGTGTGTGTGTGTGTGTGTGTGTGTGTGTGTGTGTTAAGCATTATTCAGCAGATTCTCTTCTTTCCCTCTTTCTGTCTCTGTCCATATCTGTCAGCTCATCATTTTACATGATAGAGAATCCTCTCCTAATAGATCAGAGGTGTAAGTGATAGACATCTCTCTATTTTTCTCAAGAATAGGTTTCAAGCCTAAGCCATGGATTTTTGAAAAGCGGGAAAGCATTTGTCTCCGCTCAAACACAGCCAATAAGGATTATTACCGACAGATTGGATAACAATTCCCAGCCGTGCTGTCAGAGAAGATCGCATCAGTGTAGTGGATGACACCAATATGTAGAGACGTAATAAAAGTCTTATTTTACCTGCAAGAGTTGAATGTTCAAGAATTTTTTTTATCATTTATCTAAAGATAATGCAAATAAAATACAAAATAAAAATGAAAAACCTGACAGTTGAAATAATCTTTAGCTGTTTGAGAACTTAAATTAAAATCTATCCTAATGTCCCGTCTCTATATATTTTTTTTAAATTGCTGTGCCACCATTAAAACCTTTCAACTGAGACCTATTTCTAGATATATGTATTCATTTCAATCTAATATAAGACCATTTCAAGCTTGAAATGAATAAATATGTCTGGAACTAGGCTTAATAATTATTATACTCATAGTAGAGCTGACGTCAAATCAAAATGGCTGCTCACAGCATGAACTGTTACCAAACTAGCCCTGCTTTACCTTTAAATAAGTTGTGCATGTTGTATATACTTGTATTTGCTTTAGCTCAATCAACATACAGACATATTCGTTTGGTAAATCTGACTCTATATTTCACTGTTTTGAGGAGATAAATAGGCTATACATCACTCATCACAGTTAGCTGGCTAGCTTGGTGCTAACAAAAGACAAACACGAAGGCGTTCATGTTTTGTTCCTCCACTTTGTAGCTTAAAGGAAAAAAATGACGTAGTTCAGACTTCCTGCTTCGGAGGTAAGACGAATTTACAGAATATTTTTTTTTATTTTTTAAAAAAAGTTTAAAATGCATAGGTGCTTTTCACATGTACTTTTTTAAAGACTTTCATAGCGCTTGTATTTTCTACACTATGCAATACAAGTAGTTCATGAAAACTGAGATATTTGGACTGAACACAAACTGTACACATGAATGAATGTGAATCTGAACACTATCCGGGAAAACACTGGCGAATTGAGCATAAACACAGCACGTTTTAGAAACACGTGAAATTCTGAACGCTTTTTCTTTAAGGCTATACCAGAGATATATGCTCACTCTGTTTAGATTATTAACCTGCCATAGGGGTGACGGGGGAAATAGTTTAGCTCTGATATACACCAAGGTGAATAGAGGGATGACCACTGATTAAATGAAGGTCTGGATGGATGTGAGGTGATAAAGGGAGGAGTGGACCACATGTGATTCATTTCTGAGTGGCACGGGATTAGGACGGAGCCGTCAGTGTCAGACAAAGAGTTTTATAGAGCCTGTAAAATGGTAAAATGGGTGGGTGGGGGGGGGGGATACTGGAAAAGAGAAAGAGAGAGCTATAGGGTGGGAGAAAGAGAGAGATACAGTAAGAGAAAGAGAGATTTATACAGGAAGAATTAAAGAGAGAGAGATATGGGGAGTGAGAGATACAGGTGGAGAGAAAGACACACAGGGAGAGAGAGATCTGGGGAGAGAGATACAGGGAAAGAGAAATACAGGAAAAGGTAGAGACAGGGAGAAAGAGGTACAGGGTGAGAGTGAGATACAAAGAGAGAGAAAAAGAGAGAGAGAGACGGGGGAGAAAGTGTTAAAGGTTGAAAGAGACACACAGGGAGAGAAAGAGAGTGACAGAAAGAGATACAGGGAGAAAGAATGCGAGAGAGATGCAGGGAGAGATACAGGGAAGAGAGAACGAGAGAGAGAGTGAGAGAGAGAGAGAGAGAGAGAGAGAGAGAGAGAGAGAGAGAAAGACGAAAATACAGCAAGAAATACAGAGATACAGGGATCGAGAGATACCGAGAGAGATACAGGTAGGGAGAGNGAGAGAGAGCATGACAGGGATAGAGACACACACAAGGAGATGTATGATTGAATTGCATTATTTGGATTGTATTCCTCTTTCTTTCTCTCTTCTTTACTGTCAGGCTCTTGTTTTTCTGTCTTTCCCATATTCCCTCTACTTTCTGGCTCCGTCCTGCTCCTGTCTTCAGCCACACTGACTCGAACCCTTCACCCACCACCTCCGTCTAATGAACTTCACTTGAATTGATAAAGTAATAGAACTCTACCTTGAACTCTTAATACTAACCCGAGGGAAAAGGATGAAGGGAAGTCAGCAAAGTCCAGCATCTCACTGGCTCACCCCAAGGTCATATGCTAATTTGCTGTCTCTTGGCCAATGAGAAGAGTTGAGAATGGGGAAAATTAAAATTCAGTGTTCAGCCAGTGTGAATGCCCTGCCACATGCTTTCAGCGTTAAAGTCGCACTCTGTTTACTGCATGTTGTGTTTATTCAAGAATAAGTTATAAGATTATACAACGGAAAGATGCTTGGAGGACTTCTCTTCAGTCAGCGTTAATGTCAGATAGGCAAATTGAAAAAATCCAGAAACGTGCCAAACCATCAACAGTCCACTTGACTTTTGAAGTTTTATTCACATACAAAGAGTTCAGCTCTGTTTTGGGAAAGTTCATAAACATATAATGGAGAAGTGAGAAAAACAGGGAGGTGGATGGAAGAAAAGGAAGTAAACGTATGTGGCTAGAAGAGGAAGAATCTGATAAATGTATGCTTACATTAAAGTGTGTATTGAGCACTAGAGATTGCACAGATTAGTGAGTTAATACTCTATAAAGAGTTCTCTGGTGATGGACATGAGCTTCCATGCTGCGCGCTCTCAGTTCCAGAATCATCCATTTCAGCTGAGCTTATTCACACAAGTGCATTTCAAGACTTGGTACGTCCTTAAAGAGTGAAATATGAGACAGATTTATCTTTTTGCACATTTATAGCACAATATTATTTGTTTTTATTGGTAACAATGTAAAAAAAAAAAACATTGAGGCTGGAAATGTAGTTTGTATGTAGCCTGTGTATGGCGGTTAATTGATAGCCATTTTGATGCGTTCTTTGCTGTTATCAGAATTTAATATTAATAGCCAAAAATATTCTGTCTTGAAGTCTTGAATCAGTTTTTGCTTTAACCGTGGAAAAGTAAACAATACACTAAAGAATACACACTAAAGAAAACTAACGAATACACGTTTTACAGAAGCACCTCTTAACCCCTCGAGCAAAACACACATCAACGCTCTGTATCACAGTAAGCAGTTTGATCTCTTAGATCAGAGGGCCAATTAAGACTCAAAAGCTCTAAACGAAGCTTGTTAGCCCAATGGGTTTATTACTATTCATAATAGCTGTGTTTGATGGAGAATTCAAAGGCAGTTGTGAGTGGATCAATCACATCTGAGCCCATCGTGAACTCAAGGACTTTGAGTAAAGAGTGATTTGCATAAACAGCTGCAAAACTGAGCAAAAAAAAAACAACAGTGTGTTTGGAGGGAAAACGGAGGAAAAAAAGAGAGAAAACGAGGAAAGCATTCAGAGCTTGCATTAGATCTTTATTAATGCTTAATATTCGAACATTTCATGAGGTTTTTTCATTCCTTATTTATTTATGCAGCTAGTATATTTGTGTGTGAGAGAGTGAATCAGTAAATTATACAATATCTAGCCAAAGACACTGGATATGTAGCTATAGCAGATATATGTAGATATAATAGATATGTAGCAGGTGAAATGTCTGCATTTCCTCTCACCAGCCAATTTCTTTCATTCAACTTCAGATGCATTTTCTAGAAACCAAAATATCCAAATATGCGTGTGCGCCAGGGCATGAAAAAGAGATGAGACGTGATTGGGTCAGAAAAGTGCGTTCTCAACATCACAAATCACTTTAGCAGAGTGCTTCGTTTCACTGAATCTCTCACACACACTTCATTTCAACTTGAGACCATAGGGAGATTTTTCTTCTACTGTGTTCCTCTTAGTTCAGGATAAAAATCCAGACCCTTTTCTAATATAAAAGTGCTCATTAAATATTAAGCCCTGCCCATTAGGACAATTCTCAGATCATAATAAAGTAAAAGTGTCTTTTATTCATATATTTCCTTCATATTTAATATAATTCAATAATCAAATAGTGTATGTAATAATTTACAACCTTATATGTTAAAAAATTGTGTTGCCATTCTCAAAAATTAAACTTTGAAGAATTGAAGAACTTCTTCTTCTTCTTTTGGCTTTTTCCCTTCAGGGGTCGCCACAGCGAATCATCACTCTCCACCTATAACTAGCTTCTGCATCCTCAAAAGAAGAATTGAAGAACATATGCATTTAAACTTTCATAAAATGTGTTACACATCTCAAGAAACAAAGGTTTCCCTGTAGTCTGGAACTTGTATAATAGCCATTTGGGTGGCACAGTTGGCCCATCATCTGTCCTTTGGGTCAGTGTTGGGCCACCAGGGTTGACCAACTTTTAGCCACCATTTAATCCAACTTTCCAACATTGGCCCGACATCAGCCATTTGATTGGGTGCCAACATTGGGCCAATGTTGGGCCACCTGATGTTAAGCCACCATTAAATCCACCTTGCCAACATTGGGCCAACGTCAGCCATCCCACTGGACCACAGTTGTGCCAACATCAGTGTTGCGCCACCTGAGCAGACAGAATTCCAGCCTCTAAATCCATCTTGCCACCATTGGGCCAACACCAGCCATTCCGTTGGGCCAATGTAATTTTTTCCATTTAGTCAGAATTGTACCACCAGGGGAGATTACAGAAGCATTCAGCTAACATCCAGCTTGCAAACATTTTCACAAAGTTTCTTTGCTGATAAAGACTGTATTTTCTTCTTTAATGAGTTTTTTTTTTAGCATTGAATTAGGAAATGTACAAAATGTGTTTAACTAGCATCTATGCTGATGGCATAAGAACCCTAAAGACATTCTAATGATTTAATATTTTCTTTCAATCTATAATTTGGGTAGGAGTATTTCACTTTCCAAGTGACCTCGTCAGTCTATATGACAATACAATGACAATAATATATGAAAATAAAGACAAAAAGAACGAGAGAATGTACTCTTCTTCTTTCCACGATCTCCAGAACATTTGGATGACGATGCTGAACATGACTTGTGGAATGTTCCCCATATTTCACCGAGGTGAAACTGTAACAGGGCTGAGTCAGGTGTTTTAATGATCAGATTCTAAGGTAAGGTGAAATTAGGGTGGGCTGGGATAGACAAAATGCTCTGAACCATGCACTTAAAATGTCTTTAACCTTTGCATGCATACAGCATTTGTAAATGTAAAATCACATGCTTCAGTATTTCTTTTTGCTGCTGTTACTATTGCTGCATATCTTGTAATTGCTTTGGGAACATTGCATGTTAAGCAGTTTTATAGTAGCAAAGCCCATTAAACTGAAACTGACTGAGAGACGCTCTGTGTGTGTGTGTGTGTGTGTGTGTGTGTGTGGCTGGCTGGGATCAGGCTGGTAAAAAGCCCATTCCTGTAGTCACAGAGAGGAATATGGTGTCCTTATATAATCTGAGATCGTCTCTCTGTCTCAGTGACATATGAGCTTAGTACAATAGCCTTGGGTGGAGTTATATTTAATTAGCATCTCTCTTTTCTCTCTCTCTCTCTCTCTCTCTCTCTCTCTCTCTCTGGCAATATTTTTTCGAATGTTCTGTTTCCCAAAATATAAAAAAAAATCGTTTCACAAAAAGTAAAATACATAAGCTATTTAAACCTGACAGTGTAATCTGTATATAAAAGTGCAGTAACTCATCAGGAATTGAGCTAGTCTTCGTTTTTCCGAACCTAAAGGATTTTCACAAATAACAAATTTCTTGTGTAAAAGCTCCTACGAGCGATTTACAGATAAATCCATTCGTATCCAGCCTGATAAATGAGGCCCGATGTGAACAGAGAACAACTAGCTAACATAGAGATTTGGTTACATTTTGTCGAAGACACAAATAAATAAATACATTTTTACAAAGGTGCTACATCAGATACTTTCTTAGAAAAAAGGATAATGACTTATAGTTGGGTTGTCCTCTACACATATGCAGAAATGTATATACTTATTACATTATGTTAGCTGCAGGTTGTTTTTTTTTTTTTTTACAGTATTGTCTCTGGATCTGCTGCTGTCAGGTTTGGGGACAGATTACATAAGCTGGACACTAGAGAATCCCACAACACACACACACACACACTATCTCACTTCCTTGCTCAAAGTGTGCACTATTGCCTCAAAAGCAGATGTTTTTGCAGGGTACAGCCTGAAAATGTTTTATCATTCTATAGAACATACAACAGATTTTCTCCAAACTGGACCTGACTGAAAAGTTTCAAAATATCCTGAAGCTGTGGCTAAAACTTGCGTTTTCTAGTGAAGTGGCTGTCTCTCAGACTGGGCAAGCCATTCATGAATAAAATATGAAGCAGTGAATTCATGCAGCAGTGTGTAGACTTGAGCAATATTCCAATTTTCTTGGGGAAATGGTTATGTAAGAGGAATCTCTGCAGAGTTGGTACATCCAGACTGTGCCAAAAAAAAGGTATTCTTGGGTCAAATATGGCAGAGCTTATGGTAAATACTGTATGTTCAGCCAATCGTAAACTTGATCACATGACATCACTATAGTTTCTTTTCATCTTGAGAAGCTTTATCTTGACTTTAAACTTGTCTCATGTTGTACAGTCATATAGCAACAGCTACAAAATGTGTTAGATGGCTAACTTTTAGCACAGTGCTGAACTAACGTAAATAAGTTAGCTGGTAACTATTTAATGTAGCTAGCTAATTTATCAGAAACTCTACTAGCATCTCGCTACCTGTAACATCAAAATGCACACCTACTTTCATCTCTCTTCCCCTCTCTAATCATAGATGCTTTTAAGAAATTCATCCAAGGTTACTTCCTTCACTTTTCCCTCCATATGCAAATAAGACTAGAGTGAGCTCCCAAGGTCCCTTTTAGAGTCAGTATGACCTAATTATGTCATGTGGCACTTGTGTTAAAATGAGCTTAGATTTTACAGCCTGAGGGACGTCTGCCTAAAATGACCTCATGCTCAACAAAATGAGCAAATCTAAAGTATATGGTGAAGATACATCTGTTCAAAAAATAGTCAGAGTAGAGTGATTAACGTGCGGTAGCGCTGCATCATGATAAATCGATTTCAAATTTTAAACTGCTTTTTTTAAAAAAAAAAAAAAACTGTTGTAAGATTATGATGCAAACATTTAATCCACATATTATAAAAATGTTTGAGGGCAGTTTATGAGTCAATTTGACCTAATTGCACTACATCTTTTGCCCCTTATGTGGTTTTAAACATGGTTAAAATTAGTCACTGCTGGCTGTGATAGCCATCAGCTAATCAGACAGAACAGAAAAGCAGTGTATACGCTGAGGCCACTTTTTCTAAGAGAAAAGCCTAGCATGCAGAGATGCTAAGTACTTAATATTTAATCTTTAAAAAGCTTTTTGGAAGAATAAGAGCTGAGCAGTCTGAGTTGATAAAACTGTTCTCATGTGTAAAGCTTCAGATAGCAGCAATATGGAAACAGGAAGGCCAAAGATTAAGCTCTTCCAAAGGTCTAATGAGGCCTGTGGTGGAGCTGCATCATAGAAACCAGTACGGCATCGTGAGGCCCAATGAGACCCGTGTTGGAGCTGTGTCATGGGGCCCAGTGAGGCTTGGATGGAGCTGTACTTTTGGGAACAATAAAATAATTTGTAAATCATTCGTAACACAACACCAGTTTCAAGTTTCATCATTTCAAGCACTGAGACCTGTGGTGAATCAGATCTGTTGGCCCCAGTGAGGCCTGTGGTGGAGCTGTGCTGTTGGTCCTATAAGGTGGTGATGGAGCTGTGTTGTTGGACCCAGTGAGAACTAGGGTGGAACTGCACTATTGAGCCCAAGAAAACCTGTGGTAGACCTGCTCTTGTGAGGCCTGTGACAGAATCACCAGTCAATTTCATGCAGTGACATCTGTGGTGGAGCTGTCCAATGGTCCCTAATAAAACCTGCTTCTGCTTTTGGCTTAATTATGACTATGGACGAGCTGCACCATGGGGCCCAATAAGGCCTGTGATGGAGCTGTGTTTTGACACCCAATGAGGATGGACCCGCAGCACTGGGCTCAATGAGACCTGCTATGGAGAAGTGCTGTGTGCGCTAAATGTTGTACAATTCTCTTCATTAGACTGAATATTTTCAGTCGTTCAGTTCATTTTGAAATCTCTAGCCATGTTGAGTCTCTCCTTTATTTGCAAAGTTTACCTCAATGCTTTCAAAGCAATTTACACTCCTGAACCGTGAGGTCAT
>CM074972.1:11256055-11258555 GCA_037577455.1 Pangasius macronema
AACACAACACCAGTTTCAAGTTTCATCATTTCAAGCACTGAGACCTGTGGTGAATCAGATCTGTTGGCCCCAGTGAGACCTGTGGTGGAGCTGTGCTGTTGGTCCTATAAGGTGGTGGTGGAGCTGTGTTGTTGGACCCAGTGAGAATTATTATTCCCAAATTATTCCTAAATTATTCCCAAAGTGAAGCTAAACCAATATAACTGGAAAAATGTATGGAGATCGCACATTGTTTCAGCTGTGTGCGCTAAATGTTGTACAATTCTCTTCATTAGACTGAATATTTTCAGTCATTCAGTTCATTTTGAAATCTCTAGCCGTGTTGAGTCTCTCCTTTATTTGCAAAGTTTACCTCAATGCTTTCAAAGCAATTTACACTCCTGAACCGTGAGGTCATGTGAACCTGGTGAAGTTCTTCTTCCCACCATTCAGTAGAACTAACGAAGCCTTTCCATTGACTTGAAAGTTGTCTAGTTGCCTTGACCTACTGTTTTTCCTTCTCGAATTATTAACATAGCGAGGGCAGTGTGCAGGTTCATCTTACTGACAGAAGTTCTGTAATGATGAGAAGCACAGAAGCTTTAACGGTGTATCATGTCACCCTCTGCTGGTCATAACTGAAATTACAATAATTAATATATAAAAACAAAAACATACGCAAAAATTATTTTGAGCTAAAAACACAGGGACTTTATATAGTTTTATTTACAGGTCTCTTCATTTAAATAAGTGTCATTATTCCTAGAAAATACTGGTTTTATGTCCATCAATTAATATTTTTTGATACCCGCCCTGGAGAGAATTACAGCTTTTTGCTCGTATAGATGTATTTCTCTCATGTAGCAGCTGTATGCCCTTGATTCATTATAATTGATTGGAAAAAAAAAAAGTCAGTTTGTGGAAGAGAACATTATACATTTATTACTGAACCACCCTTTGAAATCCAAAAGACTGGGAATCGGGGTCAGAGAGGGAAAAAAAACAAAACAAAAACAAAATCATTGCACTACTTAGTAAAGCATTACTAGTAATAACTCTCATAGAAAATGTACAAATGTTTGTTAAAAATTTTTATATCAAGCCTTCAAATGATTTTGGTTACAGATATTATACATAAGAAACTACATGTTAAACGATACAATTGTATTTTAATGGAAAACAAATTAAAACCCATTAAAAAAAAAAAAGGATCAGAAGCTCTCATATTCGTTTAGCAAAAAAGAAAAAAAAAAAGAACACCATAAATAGTAAAAATGAGGTAACTGCTATTGTACCAAGCAGGAGGGAAAATACATACATTATAAAGTAAAACGTTGGGTTTAGTAAAATGATCCGAGACAAACGAGAGGAATATCGNGCGAAACGATGCGGCGCGATACATGACGCTGAACTGGACGATGCTGGAGAACGGCTGAAAGGCATCTGCAGTTAAGACACTACGGGTCTGCGAGCTACGAGAGCTTAACGATGTAACCGTTCACACTTTGCTCACACTTTCACTGGCGCACACATACCCAGGTTGAGGCAGGGATGGTTATGGTTATGATAAATCTTATGAAGCGTCTATGGCAGGTTATTACACACACAGAGGATCAGAGACATGAGAGAGATTGGGAAAGGAAACTAGTTGGTTGTGTTACTTTTATAATTAAATGTGATGAACAGGGAATAATGCAAAATTCTAACAACGTGCTGTTATAAACACACACGCACGCACACACGCACGCACACACACACCCTTGTGCTACCTGAATTTACTTTTATAATGATGTGAGAAAGTTGAACTGCAAATTTCCGTAAACGTTGCTAAGTGCTGAATGATGTAGTGCTGAGCAAGAAATCAAAATGAAAGTGTACATCCGTTTCTCTCTCCCAATCTCTCCACTTTAACGTGATCTTAAAGAAGTGGTTTGGCAAACAATCTGATTTTTCACCGAATGTACTCGATTAGCTGAGATTTTCCCTGACTCTTTAGTTTTGCATCCGGGCTACAAGATTAATCTTGTGGAAAAAGATTTTCCTCAAACATTTTTTTCCCAAAACGTAACCATGTAGACACATCCATGGGCCAGGGGTCCAAGAGAGCAAAACTGGCCGTACTCTCTGTGTGGGAGGGACCTACTCTCTCCCCGTCAATCACAGCGACACTAGCCAATCGTGGGTGTCTATGAGCTTGTGTATGTGGAAGAGGGCGGATAGCACTTTCCTCAGCGTGTGTTACGCTGCCTCTTGAAAAGATGCCACAGCTTCACATGTCTCAGAGGAAGCAATGTTATAGAGGCAGCCATTTTAAAGTCATTCCCCCCCTTGGCCGTTCCAATTCCACCTCACAAGGTCTAAAAGCTCCAGTGCAAAACTAAAGAAGTAGGTGAAATAGAAAATATCTCTTGGCTGATTGACTCCATTTTGAAAAATGGATGAGCGAAATCTCTAGGCTGTGGTGCATTTTGTTAAAAATCTCTCAGAGCACCTTTCGACAAACCTAACAAGCTGGAATGAA
>CM074972.1:11263555-11266055 GCA_037577455.1 Pangasius macronema
AGTGGTAGTGTGAGTGAGGATAGGGGTGTGGTCTACGACTGGGCGGGAGCTCCCACGGTCTGATGGGCGGCGAGGGCGTGGAGGGCGGGGCCGAGGCCAGCTCTAGCACAGACTGCTGCGAGAGCCGCTGGCGTTTCGGACTGGGGGAGTCTTCCGTCTGTGTGAGAGAGAGAGAGAGAGAGAGAGACACTGAGTTTGGAGCATGGGTAGCTTTCAGAGCATTCAATACGTCGATACTGAAGCTTTATTTACTATTCACAGGCGATGGATATATACAAGAATATCTGCTGAGGTATAAATGGAGACAGATAGATAATAAATTGCACTGTTACGGAAGTGAAGTGCTAAAATAGAGTACATCCTGCCTTCCATTTAGCTACGTACAGAGAGGAACACACGCACACACACACTTCATCCATATACCAGTTTTTGTGCATCCAGTTATAAATCCACAATTAATACAGTCCATTATAATTCAGATCCCTTCATTAATCCATAGTTAATCCATCCATCCACACATCAATCTATTAAAACATCCATCCATCTACAAATCCAGTCATCGATCCATTCATGAATCCATTAACTGGTTTATCTATTCATCCATCCATCTATAAATCTATGAATCCAACCATCCATCTATCAACTATCTATAAATATGTTCATCAGTCCTTCTATGCCTCTGTACTTCCATCCATCCATCCATCTATCTATACATGCAGCCAATATTTATTAAAATATATGAAGCAGATTCATTGCATGGCCATGTCTCAAATTATTTCAGTCATTATTTCAGTGTATTTTAGGCCCAGACAGCTTTTTAAAAGAAAAGTGCCATTAAAATCAACAGATTATAAACTTGTTAATGAACAGAATCAGATTTAATCGTAATTATGGCATTACAGTACAAAAGCGACATTAAAATCATAATATTAATAGAGAACTGGTCAATAAAAGATTAATCAACGGGATAAACAGCAGCTAAGCAGTACAGAAGAGGATCTGTTCAGTAGGACACACACACACACACACACACACACACACACACCTAATTACACCCATCCAACCTAAAGCCATTTCCTGCCTGCGACATCACCGCCTTCTGTTGCCTTGGGACACAGTGAGGTCACTTCCTGTAAGTGTGAGGAAACCCTGGGTGTGGGGAAGGGCTGTTGTGCAACAGATGCGCGCGCACTCACTGAGAGAGAGAGAGAGAGAGAGAGAGAGAGAGAGAGAGAGAGAGAGAGTGTGTGTGTGTGTGTGTGTGTGACACACAAGCAGGAACACATGCAGGATGAGTAAAACTCAGCTTCAGTGTGACGCTGAAATGACACATTCATTATGCACAAGCATCAGTGGAGCGCGACACGCTCTAATCCGCTCCGTCTACAGTACGGCGCGTCGCTTTACGGGAACTCACTGAGTCATGGGGAGCTTTCACAACCGCTCATACAGGACACACACACCCACATGCACAAACAGAGAGAAGGAGACAGAGACAGACAGAGAGACCATACAAGAGACCAAGACAAAGACTCAGAAATTTTTACCAATAATGTAAATGGAGAAACACAGAAACACACACACACACACACACACACACACACACACACACACACACACACACACACACGTTGTGGGTGGTAAATTTCACACAGACTGTCAGGGCACAGCAGTCAACACCACGGAGTGTGCTTGCGCATGTGTCCGTGTTTAATCACTAACAGGAAACAACTGAGGGACGAGATCCAGCACACACTCTCTCACTCACACACACACACACACACTTGAGTCAAGCTTTCCTTTTCTTCTTCTTCTTTTTTTTTTTTTTTAAATAAATAAATGTGTCCCTAATCGGGCTTGGTGTAACGTTTCACACTCGCCTCCGTCTCAGACTGTACACTAACACTCAATCTCTCCACACTTCATTCTCTCTTACCCAGAAGCCTCCTCTTTCCCATCAGGAAGTGCAGAAAAAGAGTGCACAGTCAAACCCCAAAGCAAACAATGTCCTTGGCCTGTGTGTGTGTGTGTGTGTGTGTGTGTGTGTGTGTGTCCCTGCGTTTACACTGGCAATAAATTGTGTTCAAAGGAACGAGGACCAGCCTTAACTTTAAGGGTTCGAAACTGGTGCAAGTTCTCGCAATCACAACCTGGTGCGAGAAACGTTCACCGAACACTTCATTAGGAACCCCGTACACACACCTTCATGCAATTATCTAATCGGCCATTGAGCGCAATACATAAAGTCATGCAGATGCAGGTCAAGAGCTTCAAATAACGTTCACATTAAAACATCAGAATGGGGCTTTGGACCTCAAGACTCTCACCTTTGGAGAGCGTGTACTCTCTCCAGTCTCCTCTTACCGCCCAGACCCAGCTCGTTGACAGAAGGCTACAGTAACTCAGATAACCACTCTTTACACCCGATACAACAGCTGAAAAAATGGGTAGAGTGTAAGGGTGAATGTTGTAAATAATGAATACAGATGTAGCTTTACTC
>CM074972.1:11287282-11299704 GCA_037577455.1 Pangasius macronema
CTGGATGGGACGCCTGTCCTTTGCAGGGCACTCCACACACACATTCACACCTACCACTGGCAATTTAGCATAGTCAGTCTGCTTACCTGCATGTTTATGATCCCAAAGGAACACAGGAAGAACATTCACAAGATATATATATATATATATAGATAGATAGATATAGACCTGTTCGGACAGGATATATGGCTATATGGCTCTGTGTGTGTGTGTGTGTGTGTGTGTGTGTGTGTGTGTGTGTGTGTGTGTGAAAAGTAGCATTACACTGAACCATGTACTCAAGAGCAGTTCATTACTTTCCATTTCCTGTACAGTACAACCAACATTTCCTTATTCTGCACACAGAACACTTATTCAACACTAGTCGTTATATTATCAGTATAGTCAGTAAACCTGCAGAACAGACAGAAAGAAAGCCCAGGTGTTTTGCTAGGCTGGGTATCTGTATCCCAGTGTTGGTTTGCAGCTCGGGGTTTGATTGCTTTGGTCTGTTCCACAGTGAGAGGGGGCGCAAAGCTGACAGAGCAGGCGGCGTGAATAATTTACAAATGTTACCAAGCGCTTCACTTACATTTACCTTTCTCTTTAACCCTGATCATACAGTTCCCATCTTTCTGTATCATAACATTATTAAAATTTACAGTGTTGTTTTTTTTTTCGTTTTACTAGATTCATCTGGCTCTGTGTGTGTGTGTGTGTGTGTGTGTGTGTGTGTGTGTGTGTGTGTGTGTGTGTGTGTGAGACCGGTTAGCCATTTAAACGTGTGTGTGTGTGTGTGTGTGTGTGAGAGAGACCGGACTGCAGGAGGCTTATTCTCTCTCCCCTGCCCCCTGTGGACATCACACAGACACCCGGCATATCGATTTCTGTAAAAACAGCACACATTTACCTCGGATTTAAGAGATTTCAAGAATTTGAGTGTAAATAGAAACAGATATGTCTCTGTATGTGTGTGTGGGACACATTCTACAGCTAGGCTTGATTCAGGAGGGGGGCCATTACTTTTGATCCTTCCCACCAACCATATGAGGGGAAAAAACAATCCACACATGTGACTGTGTAGACGGATGCTTTCGTACGTGGCCGAGAGAAACAGTACATGTGCTAGCAATAAACGTCCCAAGCTCTTTCAAAGATAAAACGGCCGCAGCATCCACATGTGATTTCAGCATCCAAGTGTCTCGATGGGGATTATTTTGGATGTTTTTCTTTCTTTTCTTTTTTTTTTGTTTTCTGGAAGCGAGCACTTCCAACAGCGCTACAAAACTTTGTAAAAAAAAACACACAGCGTGATGATAAAGAAGCGAGAATTTTTGCGAGGCTGCGGCTGATTTCTTTCTAGCCCAGACTGTAGACTCATACAGCTTATTCATGCCAGTGAAACAGCAGCGGGCTGATCTTTCTCATCCTGCTTCGCTGACACATCTGGAATGCGTCAGCAGGAGTGACTGATACTGCGCGTATGAAGTACAGTCATGTGTAATGAATCCGAACGAGGGGAAATATTCACTCTGTCTTCATTTTTCCCACAAAATGCCTCTGGAAGGCGAGCTAAAAGTAGACCGACTACGCACACACCATCCCGGACAAATTACACAAGAGGAAAGATGACAGAACCATATGTTTAGTGTCAACCCTAATAGTTTTATTGTCGAGTTATTGATAGATATTAGATATTTTAGCTTTCCTAATATCTAAGATCACCACCAGCCGCCATCTCTTCTTGTTCCCGAGCTGAGATGAGTCCTTGGTTCACAAAATGGGGTCCGTGATTTTATTACATTTTGTTGGAAATCGCACCCCATAATTATCATAATTCCTCTTATTATTAAGGTTTTTTTGTAGTTATTTTCTGGTTTTACTGGTCACTTGAATTGAACGTATTTAATCCAAACCTCAAGAACACACACACACACACACACACACACACACACACACACACACACACAAAAAAAATAGCTCTATAAATAACATCAACTTGGATCTCATGTGTTCTTTCAGTGGAAAGTTCAGGAATAAAAAGTCCTACAGCTCTAAAAAAATAAATAAATAAATAAAATTGACAAAATATTATACGTGTTATATTGAAATAATGTTCATGAACTCGATCTGTAACGAGGAGGTCCGTGGAATTTATTTTACAGTTATGAAACGTTTGATAGAGTCTCGTCTAGAGTCATGGCTGCATTAATTTGGTGTTACATCTCAAACTTGATATTCTGCTGTGTGTTGTATGAATTGCTTAAAGGAATACTCCAACCTAATGACCTAATCTTTATCTACCACATTTACAGACTAAGGTGATTGGCAAGGACAAAAAAATTAGATGTGTTTCTTTGATACTGAGAAAAAATAAATAAAATTGTTCCACTTGTAATAGAACTCTAAGGGCAGATGTTGAACTCCGTATCTGTTCACGTGAAACAGACTATTTTTATAAATAATTTACAAAAGTATTTGTAACCGAGAGCTTGGGTAAGACTTTTTCTTACATCCATCCCAAAGTAAAAGTATTACATGTGACAGATCCGGATGAAAAACGTCAGAGTACTCCTTTAATATCCTGCGTCTCTTTCTCTGTCTCGCTCTCGCTCTCGGATAAAGCAAACACACACACCTATCCATCTATACACACCTTTATTACGCCACACCCTCCTCTATACACTTTGATGCAATGCAAACGAACACCCTCATCCTCTTCTTTCCCTTGTTCTCTCTCTCTCTCCCTCTCTCTCTCTCGCTCTCTATCTCTCTCTCGCTTTTCTCCAGGCCCCTGGGAAAGACAGTGGACGCTGGCAGTCATGGGTGAGCAAGCAAGATCGGTTGTGTGTTGGCAGTGTGAAGGAGATAAGAACAGAAACAGCAGCTAGAAAGGGGAGTGGGAGATGGAAAGAGAGGAAAAAGGGGGATGGGGAAATGGAGGGAAAGAGAGGGAGAGAGAGAGACAGAGAGGGAGGGAGGGAGGTTGGGAGGTTGGGGGTGGGTAGTGTGTAAAGGTAGGGGGCTTTGCTAAGGGGGCTTGGCTGATATGTACCCTTATTGGTTTATTCAAACAGAGGGGGGAGGGGCCCACGGCGCACACACACACACACACACACACACACACACACACACACCAGCTGGAAGAGAGCAACGAGAAACAAAGAGAGAGAGTTTCATAATTAAACTGCAGACTGATTATTAAATTGCTGATACACTCCATCTGAAAAGTAACAGAGTAAAAATAGAGTTAGATCTGACACATAATCCAGTGCTATATTAACACACACACACACACACACACACACACACACACACACACACACACACACACACACACATATGCTGCAATAGAATTACTAATAAATCTTCTTAGCTTCTTTGTTTTAATATGCGTCTATGAATATTTCATTGCCAATTCCTTAACAGGAATGGGGAAAAAAAATTATTCAGCTTAATTCTCCAAAAATTGCATTTTATATGAGGCCAGGAATAATGGCAGAACTTCACCTTATGCTATTCACACAACCTCACATCAAGGTACGGCACACTTTCAACACGGATGCCGTTAAAGGTGCGGTGCGCAATTTGTTTTCTAATCTGTAATATTGAGTGAAATTTCTCCTCACCTTTTAGCCTCTGTAATAAAATACCCAGTTTCTATAGTGCCCCAGGCTTTGGAAACACAAGGAACCTCAAATAATGTGGAGTAGCAGGATACAGCCAATCAGGACGAGGAGGCGTGTCTAAACTCGCCTGTCATTCACGTCGCTCTTCAATCATCACGCTGTTCATTTTTTAGAAAGCTCCCCAGTGCTGCACTGTCTTTCAGATGTTAAGGTCTAGGGTTTTGTGGGTGTGGCTTTGGAAGGAATATTGAAGCTACAGGCTCTTCGTGTTTGGATTCTAGGCTTCAGATTGTTGACTATATATTTGTAGACACTTCAACAGCAAAACAAGGGTTGAATATTTTCAAACTAGACCTGCCTTCGCACCTGCAGTGATGCGAAACAGTGTGCAGACAGCAAAGTGGGCGTGGCTGGGCAATGTCGTAAAGCTGAGCGGAGTTTACGCTGACGTAAACAATACAACTTTTTCACGTTGTGTACCATCATACTGACATATTATCACATGACTCTTACGTACTATGTGCAGCTCTGTACTGCTGTAGTAACGAAGCGATGGCATCATACGAAAGCCGTGGGACTAGTCTGAGCAGAGAAAGGGAGAAAAAAGGAGAGAGAGAGAGAGAGAAGGAAAAAAGGAGAGCGATAAAGGAGAAGAGTGAGCCAGGCCAGTCTGTACTCCAGCCAAGCTAAATCTGAGCGACTTGGCACCAGACCCTTGGCTCGAGTACGCAGAGCGAGAAAAAAAGGAGGCTGAAGTGCTATGCCAAGAATGCAAAGACATATACGGTCTTCCCCACTCTCTCTCTCTCTCTCTCTCTCTCTCTCTCTCTCTCTCTCGTCATGCTGAGTGTGAGTTTGAGGAATAAACACACCTCCACACTACACACACAGGCCTGCTTTTGATTAAGGCCACACTCCACATCACTGCTTCATAATCACTGCCACAGACTTTCGAAAATCTAATAAACGCACACTTTCATGTATTAAAGGTGCAGTAAGTGTTTTTTTTCTGAAAGAACAGTAGCTTTCATAGCAGCTTAACAAAAACATGTTAATATTTGTTAATATAAAGTTGGCGGACTCTCCTTGGGGCAGAATTCAATCCGAGCCTGTAGCTTTATTTAAAACGTCTTTTTTTGTTAACGTATTTCTAGTTCATAGTATGAGATTTGAGACACAGCTACAGTTTTAGCCTGCTAGCGGTATGATTCCAGTTTCACAGTGGTGTCGTGCCAAAGCCTTCTCAGCTTCACAAACATTGTAACAGAACACACACACACACACACACACACACACCCACACATTACACACCCTCTCACAGATCTAATATAAATATATAATATACACAACTAAAGGTGTTACTGGCACCAACCTGACACATGTTGCATAACATAGTGAACACACACACACACACACTCTCACACTTAGCCTAGAGATAAACATCAATCAGACATAATGGAAACATAAATACTAAAATATCGCTATCAGGTTTATTATTTCAAGAGTAATAATTAATTTAAAATATTCAGAGGTGCAGATCACAATGTGGCCAGTAGGGGGCGCATCCTAA
Organism: Pangasius macronema; assembly: GCA_037577455.1. Taxonomy (NCBI): domain Eukaryota; kingdom Metazoa; phylum Chordata; class Actinopteri; order Siluriformes; family Pangasiidae; genus Pangasius; species Pangasius macronema. Next base: position 11,292,461 of record CM074972.1, read on the forward strand.
TTTTGTGTAAGGCTTTGCTCATGTTAACTCTTAGCTAACTGTAAACTCAAACATCAAAACTTCACTTTTTCAGCTCAGTGCACTCCTTAGCATAAATGACTGTTTTTAATTATTAGCATGACGAACAATGAAATGATGAACAGCCCTAACGACAATGCTCCTTTAAAGGAGCGGTTTGTAAAATTTAGCTCCCTCTGAATCCTCACTTTCCTCCCAAGCGATTGCAGGAATAAAAGCGGACGGATTTAGAGGATGGAAAAGTGTGGGCGTTGCTTGTGGGAGTGGCCTGTCAACGGTTTCTTTATAGTTCTAATGAGATCCGGGTGTATCTATACATAGCTGCCAAAGCTTTTTGTTAAACACAAAATAAATAACGCACTTACTAGTGTGAAAACTGGTAGCTGTAGTAGGAATCGTTTGAGCCAATTGTTTGGAGTTGCTTTGCCTAATTTGCACAAAATATTTTGTAAAAATCTTAACTCAAATGTCACACTGTTGCTGAATTTGCTGAAATGAATAGTCGCTTTGATACGTCGTAGTGCGAACGTCAGAGGAGCGAGAGCCACTGTCTGGCAATATTATGACGTATCTTTGAAATAATATGATTATTACATGTTTAGATACGCTTCTGATAATTACAGACTGCACCTTTAAGGAGAAGGACACAATGTGCTCTCTCTCTCTCTCTCTCTCTCTCACACACACACACACACACACACACACACACACACACACATGGTTTCAGAGAAGAGGCTTCACAAAGACCCTCTCTCTAAAGCCTCTGTCTGGTGATGTCATTGAAGAGAGAGAGAGAGAGAGAGAGAGAGAGAGAGTGAGTGTGTGTGTGTGTGTGTGTGTGTGTGTGTGTGTGTGTGTGTGTGTAGTTTTGGGTTTCCTGTCCAACTCTCCCACACTGGATCTGTGTAATCTGTGGGAGAGAGGATGAGCGAGGAGGGATGTGCGGACAAGAGAAAGGGTAGAAAGAAAGGAAGGAAAAAAGGGATTGATGAAATATGACCTGATGTCATCTCAATTCCTTTCTCTCCATCATTCGTTCATCCTCTTTTCTTTCTCTGTCACTTTCTTTCTCTCTCTAACCTCTAATCTATAAAATAACTCTGATATTATGGTGCCTTAGCACTGACACTGACATGTATCCATGACTCTGTTGTTGCAGTGTAACGAGTGTCACTCGGTTACAGGAAAATAATCAACGACTGAGCGGTGTGTTACATTTTAAATGTAAAGCTTTACCGCTGACTATTACAAAGTGCTGACACTGGAGACTCCTTCCATAAATATGAAATCCACACCTCCTTACAGAAAACTTCACCATTTCTACAATTACACACATTTTGAAAAATCTGTCCCAGTGTAAGTCGTTACTCTAAAAACAATAACATATTAGAACAAGCACATTAATATAAACAAAAAATATATATATATATTAATCACCAGTTTGTGACAAATGAGAAATGGGAATTGGACAGCACCGTGGAATAAGTGTCTATAAATCTCCGGGTGACTTCTCACCTTTCTCAACATCATCTCTGATTTCTAACCGCAGGTACTTCATGTTCTAAATGAAACCCCACTTTCAGTTCATCATCACATCCTCACACCTAATCACGCCCCACGTTTGCTTCGCTCGATACTGTTTTTGTTTAAATGTTTTTTTTTTTTTTGCTTCCTGTCAGCCAGTACCTCTTGCCACATCCTTTCACGCATTTGAGAGCGTTAGCACATTTCCTGGGTCTCGTGTCGAGCCTGTCAGACTCCGTTGCAGCTATGGTGAGCTACTGCCCTATCTGCGGGAAGCCCGTCTACTTCGGTGAGTCCTTTTAGCTTCGTACTGTTTTTTGACCACTTCGCTTACTTCCTGTATAAAAAAAAGTAGGTTTTTCTATTCCTCTTTTTTTGGGGGGGGTGGATGGGGGGTCTATTTGTCTGCCTCATAATCATTTCTGGACTGTAGTCACTTTCTGGGTTATTGTTTTTTTTAAAAAAAATCTTTAGGAATAGACCTCGCATGAGTTAGGCCATTTCCAACTGTTGTTCAAACCTTTTATTGAGGTTAAAAGTCGCAAAAGAGGAGCAGGAAACAGCGTACTCCCATAATACTGAGCTCCCATAATAACAGAAAGTCACTGTATATACATTCATCTTGGTTCACTCCCTGGCAAAAATAAAAAAAAAGCCATATGTGGCTCAAAATAGCCAAAATCATAACCTTAGTAACAGCTTGAGACCAATCCAAGGCTTTAGCGGGGTGCTTGGCCTTACGCTTGCTCTTGTTTAGCCTCGATTTTCAGCATGTGATGGATCTGCTGCGCCAAAGCCCTTCCTTCTTTGAAGTCTTGCTTCAAATATAAACTCATTTGGGTGGCCAAATGTAACTGACAGCTTAGAAATGACTTCATGGCGAAGTTCTAAAACTTTCCACATTGCAATTCTAACTGACTTTCAAAGACTGGACAAAAACCTTTTTATAAATGTTGGCTTATTATTGCATGTATGCATACGTATGTGTGTGTTTGAGAGAGAGAGAGAGAGAGAGAGAGAGGGAGAGGGTGAGGGAGAGAGAGTACCTAAACATTCTCAAACTAACTCTCCATGAGTCAGTCGGTACAGGAAGTGAGCTGGAGGTTCGGGTTTGTGGCAGGAAGTGGATTTGGCTTGAAACAGCAAAGACAGACAGAAAGAATGAGAAAGAGAGAGATAGAGATAGACAGAGAGAGAGATTGTTTAACCTGGCAGCTGCAAGGCTAAAAGCCATGGCTGCTTAAAGAAAGGCCGCTCTCCAAAGCCAAGCTCTGCTAGAAAGCTCTGGAAACCCGCAACCGTCTCAGAGCCAGGGATGACTGGGACAACGGTTTCTGGCCCAATCCTGTAATCTGTGTTAGAGAGTGAAGACAGCAGGCAGCACAGGACATGTTGATTCTGCGTGAGAACGGAAAGCGGGCCAAGACGAAGGCCAAATATGGATGTGAAACTGAATGGATGGAGGGAAATTGGGAATGTTGGACAGATCCAAAATTGAGAGCTCACATGCTTTAAAAAAAAGTTTTAAGAAGCACTATTTAGTTTGTCTATATGGGGGGACCCTCCAGCTGAGGCTTTCCCTTTCACATTAACCATTAACCATCCATGTTGTACAGTCCTACCTAGAACCTTTACAGGGTTCCCCAAACCTTAAAGGTTCTGTGTATAACCCTAAAACAGAGAGTTTCCATTTGATAAAAGATCTCAAGTAGACACCTAGAACCACTAACCACATTACAAAGGACCTTGAAGGGTTTCCACATATTAAAAAAATGAAGAAACCTTAAACTTTCTATGCAGAGCTCAAAAAAATAAAGGGTTTCCTTAAAAAAAATTAAGTACAGACCTAGAACCATTAACCATCCAAAATCCATCTGATCTAGAGTGCTATATAGAACATTTAAACTTTCTTCAGTTTAAAAAAATAATAAAAATAAGGATGTAGATGGTGTAGCAGGTAGCACTGATGACTCTGGGGTCTGGGGTTCAATCCCAAGCTCAGGTTAATGTCTCATGGGTTTCCTCCAGGTTCTGCGGTTTCCTCCCACCTCCCAAGCAGGTTGACTTGGCTATTGTAAAGTGCCTCTAAGTGAGTGAGTGTGGAATGGACAAGTGTCCAGACCTCCAGATCCACCACAACCCTGACCAGGTTAACTAAAGATAAATGAATTCACAATGTCCCCAGATCTGACACTGAGCCTTGTGTTAATGCGTAAGAAAAATGGCAGAAATTCAAAGAACAACAAAACATCGCAGGTTCTAGAGTCTGCCTATGCTTATCATTCGGATGAAATGTTTATTTCCACCAACGTGGTACTGGTTACCAATCTTGGAGCAGGTACTGATTCAGGAAAAATTAAACCAGGTGCATTCCCACCGGTGTTAGAGCTGTATCTTTATATACTCAAGATGTCAGAGTCAGAATTAATTGCTACAGCAATTAAAGCCACACGTAAGGGACTTGACCTAATCTCTTGATCTGTGGCTTCTTCAGGTGAGAAAAAGAGGTCGCTTGGCCGGGATTATCACCCACTGTGTCTGAAGTGCCACAAGTGTAAAAGGCAGCTAACGCCTGGCCAGCATGCAGAGGTACCCACACACACACACACACACACACACACACACACACACACACACACACACACACACACACAATCTCTTTCTAATTTCGAATGATCATAGTTCATCAAAGGAAAATCAGATTGACCCAAATTTTCCCATATTCCCAAATCTCACTACATTGCCATGTCATGTTAGATGTTTAACGCTGGCTTCTTTACTTCTGCACCGGAGCTACGAAGTCCAGAATCTATCCCATAAATATCTTCTTCAAACCACTCAGTGATGTCACACAGATGCTGCGCTGATGTGGTTTAGGGAATTGGCACCTATAAACACGAACAAAACCTTACTATGAGCACGGTAACATTATGGAGGCGGCCATTTTGGAAAATCAAAGTCTTTTTTAGCGCCGGTTGCTGTCACTCTGCCGGAAAATAGGCCCCGCCTCCCAAAGTTTGAAGGTGGATGAATAATATATCTATTATTTTATTCCTTTTTGTAATGAGAATACAGAGCTGAATGGCATTGTTTGAAGCACTGATTTAAATATTTGGTTATGTATTTATGAAAAAAAAGACAACTTCGTAGCTGAAGTGCAAAACTAAAGAAGGAAACATGAGACGTTAATCAGCGACTGATCGAATTTTAATTCATTTGATTTTTCACCCAAATGTGTGCTTATCTTTCACTTCAGTCTAACAGCATGCATGTGGCTGCATTACAGGCTTTTTCTCACAGAACTGTGTGTGTGTGTGTGTGTGTGTGTGTGTGTGTGTGTGTGTGTGTGTGTGTGTGTGTTTTCCAGCATGATGAGAAGCCCTACTGCACTAACTGCTACTTGAGAGATTTTGGGCCTAGAGGTGAATCTCTCTCTCTCTCTCTCTCTCTCTCTCTCTCTCTCTCACACACACACACACATACACACGCACACACACACACACACACACACACACACACACACACCTCTCCACCACCACCAGACAGTGCGGCACATTGCATAATACTAGAAATGGCACGCTACCACTTTTATCTTTTCTGCTACGGATTCTGACACTGAAACTGTGTATCATCAGAGTATCAGCACCCAGCCAATATATTTTTTTCTTTAAAACCTACTAGCTTTAAAATGATTAACATAAATACAGGAAAAATGCATAGCTAAATCACACGCACACAATTTCCACAAAATAAAATAATAAAAGAGTAAATAATGTAATAAATATAATTTTTAAAAAAATCAACCATAACAAAAAAAAAGGTTTATTTGTATGCAAACATTTCCTGTTCCAAAAAAAAAAAAAAAAAAAACTTTTCCAAATCCACTTCCAATCTTTTCCACTTGTTACAGGATTGGATCAAATTCATTCTTTTTTTCCTCTGATATCTGAGCCACCACTATTTGCTGGTATTGGCCTGATACCAATCCTGGGTTTCAGAGTGGTGCCTTCTAAACATAATACTGTAAAAAAAATAAATAAATAAAAAAGAAAGAAAGAAAAAGAAAAAAAACACTTGACCAAGTATTTGTGTCTGTTTTCGGTTACATAACAGAACTCGCAAAAAGTAGGAGGGATTTCTCTGGAAGTTACGCGATGGAGACTAGTGATGGGCACCATTAGTCAAATGCTACCGGAAATTAGGAGATTATTTTTTCTTGCATGGCATTTGCGAAGGCATTCTAACTTATTTTATGTCAATATTTATGGGGCACTGTCATCTAAATACCTAACTGGGCCAACAAGGAAGTTGTAAGTTGTTTTGGATTTAAAAAAAAGTCTTTTTTAAATGTTAGTGAACCTAAACAATGCTGGGAGTGCCAATACTTTAGCCTTCGTGAAAACAGGGAGACTATCAAGTGTATATAGTCAATAAGTTTGTTTCATACATTTGTTATGGATTTGTTATCATGCCATGCCATACTGCCTGATGGAAAAGTCTCTTGTTCTAACCTCCACTCCAATATTTTTTTAGCTCAATCCAGCCATCCTTTCTTTCTCTTTCCTCTCTCACTCACTCCTTCTCTCCCTTTGCAGGTACCAGAGCACCGGTGCCTCGTACCCGTAGCACTGCTACCTCCTAAGAGCACTTTCAACTCCAGCCATGGTCCCAAATGCTACAGTCATGTATATATCTGCTAGATCACCAACTCCAACTGATAGATCTCCATCTCCAACTGGTAGATCTCCATCTCCATCTAGTAGTTCTCCAACTCCAACTGGTAGATCTCCATCTACATCAAGTAGATCTCCATCTGTTACAGTCCCATCCTCATCTGCTACCTCATCAATTGATAGTGATCAGGCTCCACCTGCAAGATATCCATCTCCCTTGGCAACATCTAAATGGTCTCCTGGATCTTCATCTTCAACTATTAGCTCTCCATCTATATTTGCTAGATCTCCATGTCCAGCTGCTTTATTCTGCTTCATCTGCTAGAGCTCCATCTCCAACTGTTATATCCAAATCTCCAACTGCTAGACCTAGACCTGAATTGCAAGATTTCCACCTCCAACTGCTGCATCTTGATCTTCAACTAGTTAGGCCTCAATTTCCATTTGCTAGACCTCAAACTGCTAGATCTCATTCTCCAACTGCTCTATCTCCAACAACTGGATGTTCATCTTCTGTTGTTAGGTCCCCTAGATCTCCTCCGTCTCCATGTTTAATGGCTTGACCTACTTCAAATGTTAGATCTTTAACACATAGATCAACATTGCCAATTTTAGAATCCCATCTCCAAGAACCTCCAAATGTTAGAATTCCATCGACACCTGCCAAATCTAATCTAATTTAATGATTAGATTTCCATCTCCAACTGATAGTGCCACATCTACTAGACCTACCTCTCGAACAGCACCAACTACTGGAACCCAAAATAAATCTTCTAGATCTCCACATTTGAGTGCTAGTTCTCCATCTTTTCCTGCAACATAGCCAGAGCTCCATTTGCTAAAGGTACAGCTTAACCTCCATTGGATCCACTTCATCTCCACTGGAACTACTAGCTCTCCATTTTCTTCTCTCCCTGTCATTCATCTTTGCCTCGCTTTCACCAAACACCAACTCTGGTAGAAAGAAAGTTGGGCCTCTGATGACCGCTAGGCAACTAGCCTCCTTCTACCCCAAAACCCCAGACTCAT
>CM074972.1:11299779-11329031 GCA_037577455.1 Pangasius macronema
AGCTAGTTTTGAGTTTAAGCTAATGCTAATTCATAATTCATAGCTACAAGTTGTATGTGTGTGTGTTCTAGCTTGCTATAATGCTAGCTTGCGAATTTGTCTGTTTGGTTTGTCACTAAAATGCTAGTTTATTGCTTAGCCAGTTTGCTCTCATGCTAGTTTGAGAGTTAGCTTTTTTTTTTTTTTTTTTTAACTATATAACTAGCCCCTTTGTTAGCTGAGAATACATGTATTGGGTTATTTCAATGTTAATCCACTGGTAAAAATGGTGGTTATTTGGTGTATGTTTTTTTTTTTAAAACACTAGCTAGTGTTATCATAATTGTGTCATAAAAATGTTAGCAATTTAGCTACAAGAAAGGATTAAAAAAAATTTCCGGGAGTGCTGTTACAGAAACTTAATCAACGGCAGGGTGGTGTGATACAGCTCGATACGAAGTTCATATTCCCACCCTGATTATTTTCCTATAACTGAGAGTTATAATCTGTTTTACTGCTCTGATTCCACAGCAATTTGCCAATGCTAAAAAAAATTATTTATTAAAGAATGACATGTCTTACTTTTTATCTGTTTATAGTTACATTCAGTGCTGGGGAACATCCGCCTAAAATCTAACTCAATGTAAAATTAATTTCGAGCTACAACGTGGTGTAATGTTAAGTTGTAGATTAGCTTGTTAACATGTTTAGCGCTTCATTCGGCTCGTGCTGCAGTGGTCTGAAGTGGTCTAATATAATCATTTCTATCAGGGAGTGAATTATTACACAATCTAATATTTGATCTCTCAAGATGGATCGTCCTGGGATTTAACGTTAAACATATTCTGTGGGTTAATTTGATGGGTTTAGCCACAAAGCAAATGTTGATAGATACAGTTAACGAGGTCGTGGTGTAATAAAAGGTACTCTATATTCATATTCACGCACAGATGTCAAATAGAATTTGGCAATCTGGAGCTCACAACCTCTTACACACTCGTCAGCTGTAGAGGGAAAGTGTGTGTGTGTCTGTGTGTGTGTGTGTGTGTGTGTGAGAGAGAGAGAGAGAGAGAGAGAGAGAAAATGAGAGAGAGGGAGGGCAAGAGAGAGAGAGTACTTTGGCAGGAGAGAATCTTCACGGTGCCAATCTGGTCTGCTGGAATGTGTGTGTGTGTGTGTGTGTGTGTGTGTGTGTGTGTGTGTGTGTGTGTGTGTGTTTTCATGTGAGCTGGCAGCTTAACACTAGCTCTGGCACATTTCCTGCTGGAGACCTGCTGCTGGTCTCACACACACACACACACACACACAAGAACAGAAGAACGTGCCTATGTTCTTTGAGTATGTGGAGGATGTGTAGATGTGCATGGTAAAACACACACACACACACACACACACACACACACATACACACACACACACACTTATACACATCTTATTCCAAAGTCAACCTTGCGTTGACTTTTATTCAAGCATGTAGGGATTATTTCAGCGAAGCCTTCATGCAGTGTGTGTGTGTGTGTGTGTAGGGTTCCTCACTGCAGTGCGTCTCCAAACCCACCCCCACCTTGACAGGTCACATGGTGTGTGTGTGTGTGTGTGTGTGTGTGTGTGTGTGTGTGTGTGATGCCAGCTGTCTCATTTGCATATGCTTTTAGCTGCACTACAGATCTCTCATTACAGAGAGAGAGAGATGGTAGAGAGACAGTACGGATGTGTCCATCACTGAGCAAAAGGCTAATTTGGCATCCAAAGAGAAGTCTCTGGCTGGCACACACACACACACACACACACACACACACACACACACACACACACACACACACACACACAGAATATTATCTGTTACAGTGATTCCCAAAAATAAATGCAATTGTATAGGATGTATAGGAATTAGTAAACACATCTTAGTGTTTAGTAGCAGTGATAATAATAATAATAATAATAATAATAATAATAATAATGGCACCCCATCCAGTGTGTATTCCTGCATTGCTCCCAGTTTTCCACCGCAACTCTGATCAGGAAAAAGATAAGCAAACAATCTTTAATAAAAATAATAAAATAGATAAATAAATGAAATAATAATAAATAAATAAATAAATAATCATCTTTATTTATATTCATTGTATTATAGATTTTGAATCCATTGTTAAGTATAACATAAAAATCCCCAAAACATTGAACAAGCCTCTGGATTTCTATAATTAATTAATTAATTAATTAAATAATAAATTGTTTAGTTTTTAATAATTTTTTTAATTTATTTATTGTGTTATACTATCATACGCACAGAGAATAAATACACTTTAGTACTAATGACATCATATAATCTCTTCTGCTGGAGTGAAAGACTGTGTGTGTGTGTGTGTGTGTGTGTGTGTGTGTGTGTGTGTGTGTATGTGTGTGTGTGTGAGAGAGAGAGAGAGAGAGAGAGAGAGAGAGAGAGAGAGGTCTTATTCTTTGAGCTGTAAAGATGTCTCTTAGGTGTCAGACGTGTGCCATATGACATATGGGTATATACATACATTTGTATTTCAATCAGCATAAGGACGCTGCAGTAATGCAAATGAACAGTTTAAATATGCAGCATATGCAGAGGTGCTCGGGTCATAATTGCATTTCACACTCATCCTGAATGCATCATACGGGATGTCTGACTCTTAACATATGTCTTTAGCTAAATTAGTGATTGTAGAAAGAATTCCTGATTTGTCCTGGCCTGAGATCTGCTCTGCGTTCCAATCAGTTTGTAACGCGTCCTCGTCGACTAGGGGACTGATGATTCACGAATAGTTAATGTCGTGCTCCTGCCCTCATAGATCACCCTGCGTTTAGCTAAGGTACATATTCAAGTGATTTCCTCAGTGACTTGTATGGTCTATTTTCTTTGTACCACATACACAGACAGACTCTCTTGCTAATTAGTTACCTCGCTAATTAGTTTACTGTTGGCTTGCTATCTAGTTAGTAAAATATAGTTCCCAGTTGACAAAGCTAATGGCTAATGTTATGAGAAAATAAAATAAATCCACACTGAATGACTCGCTTATCAATATTTATAATTAACATGCAATGTTCAAATGTGCAATAGATTTATTTTGTAATGAAATACTGAGTTGAATTTTTGTGAACATCCTTAAAAAGGTCTGTTTTCCTACATTTCCTACATTACCCACAATGGTGTTTAACTACTAAAGCACTGCTGCATCGCTCTAGCTACTCAAACAGTTCAGCTTGCAAAGCTTCAAAAAAGTAGGGTTATGGTGGCAATTGCGGTAGCGCGAGCAATAGAGCATCTAGCGACACATCGACTAAGCTCAGAGTTGCGCGTTGTATACCTGCATTGCATTCTGGGACTAGCACCAATGGACCGACATCTTTCTGACATTATATGTCATATAAATTTATTAGCTTAATCACACCCATTTTTGTTATTGTACTTCACACAGGATTGTAGGCTAGCTAGTGGATTTTTTTTAATCATTAGCATGGATGCTTCCTGGATTTTGCGGTGCATTGTGGGATTTTAAGATTGAGGCAGCCCTTAAAATGGCCGACTCCCTGATCAGTGCCCTGACTACTGAACTAAGGGGCTGAGTGAGACGCACACAATGTCTCCCTGTGACGTCAGAGCAGCACGCAACCACTAACTTCCTACAGGAATAAGGAAATTACCGCACCTTCCAACAAATCAGCACCTGACTTGCTAAACACATCAGAAATAGTTTAATATAAGCATATTTAATGTGTTTCAGGGTGGAGATTTCCTTTAAATCAGTGCTATATCGATTTTGTCTGGTTTTCTGTGGTAAATAAACAGAACAAACAGGATGCTGGGTTTTATTTACTGTGCAACAGCGCCCTCTTCTGGACGAATACACGAATTTACAGTGCAGGTCTTCATTTCTGTCACCAAAATATCAGCAAATATCACTTAAAAGACAACACACACGCCTTCAAACACAGCCTTGTTGAATACACATTACGAAGTAGATATTTAAAGAAACGCTTTATCCCCCCCAAAAAAGAAAGAAATGTACATGTCTGAAATTTGCTTCTTTAGAAAAATGTGATCTACGATTACACCGATTGTTCGTTACCTTCGAGTCTCGTAGTCTTATGTGACGAGCTGAGTCGTTCGTTTGTACATAAACACATAAACCACTTCCTATTTTTTTTTTATTTTGTTAGAAATTAAACATACAAATGAAAATTTTAACTTTACTCTCATGCTGGTGTTGACTAACATCGAACTATGTGCCTGAGGCAGAAAGTCATATGACTTCAAAATGGTGGCTGTTTTTTTGTTTGTTTTTGTTTTCTCCAACAAATTCTTTTAACATTTTTTAAAGGTTAAAACCACACAAGCAAATCTCCAATATGAAGCCTGAACAAGGCTAAGCTGGTAGCTACACAATTGTTGGTTTCCAGAACTGACTTTGTTATCCAAAACCAGAAAAAACTCCCAAAACAAATAGAAACAAAAAGCTAACATTTGGGAAACTTCCACTGTTAGCTTCTGCCTATTTGCCTTCCAGTATAAAACTAAAGAAACTTAAGACCCCAAACATCCCTGCTGAAAATAAATAAATAAATAAAAACCATCACAGAATTTCTAATGGTTTCCACTACAAATACCATTACAAACCATTAAAACCATTACCATTACTATTACTGGTCTTTAATGGTATCTACTAGACATATCACCAATAGAAGGCAACAAATTACTGGTAGAGACCCACAGGGACCATTACAGATTCCATTATAACCATTAAAACTGATACAATTCCCATTATAACCATTAAGACCAATACAACTCCCATTATAACCATTATAAAGTCTATAAGGGTTTCTATTGTTTTTTTCACCAGTGATGTTTCATGACTATGTTTGGCATGTGTGTAAATGTAATTTTCAGCTGAAATCAATTTTATTTACTGCCTTTATTACTACCTCACTGAAATTTTAATCTGAGTTTAAAGTTTGGTGCAACTTGATTAATAGGTCAACTTAGCTTTTGTCCATGTAGAATAACTAGTTTCATTCCTGTATATTTGTTCGTACAACATCCACAGGACTTTTGGTTCTGTAGCAAGGGGTACTAATGCCCCAGATCAATCAATGCACTAATTAGTCAGTTAACATCTCCCTAATTAGCAAAGCCCTTTCTGATTGGACAATGAGCTTTTCAGGCTCTGTCTCAGTTCAGATAAAGAACAGCAGCTCAATCAAGTTGTTTGTTGTCTCAGTGTTTGGTGTGTTGGTTCCTGGCTTTATTATATCAAGTTTATTCTCGTGTGTAAGTGTGCTGTGGACTTTTCAACTTTGAACTTCTTTGATTGTAAAGTAATTCATGTTCTCTGGTTTATACAGAAAGTTCAGCTTCCTGCATGATGGCTGACAAACCTGACATCAGTGAGATCTCCCACTTTGATAAATCTAAACTGAAGAAGACTGAGACTCAGGAGAAGAATACTCTACCTACCAAAGAGGGTAAGGGTGTCTGGTTCTCTAGTTTGTCTTGATGTGTGGGTTTGTAAATCTAGACATCACCAAGAGCTTGAAACAAACACTGGATCCTGATCCTGCACATTAGTGTTTTCTATGCTCCTAACACACTTGTAGCAGGGTTGGGAACTTGTACATCTGCAACCATGAACTCCTCTTGTGCATTCTTGTTTCATGAAAATTAACAACTGTAATGTAGGTTTTGGGGTTTTTCACTTGTGGTGGCTTTGGGTAGTTTGTTCTGTTTTCTCTCCTGTAATTCATTTTGACTGTGGCTTGGTGGTGGATATGTCTGGTCATTGTCTGGAAACTGATTGCCACTTGGTTGCCCTTTTGGTCTACTCTGTCCCTTTAAAATGAATTGGATATCATGTACACATGATGTGGACACCCTGAATAACTTGGCCTGGGTATTGTCTTATTACAATTTTGACTACCCAGTCTTTTCAGATACTAGCTAATCATATTTTCTTGCTAGACAAGCTAGTTTGGGCTTCACACTAACGATTGCTGACATTATCTTTTAATGGTGACTTGCTCTGTCCTCTCTTCCTTGCAGTAATTGAACAGGAGAAGCAGTGTGATTCATAACCTGCTCCTGTTCATCACCAGGAGTTCAGGTTCTAAGATTTTCCGGTTCTTCCCATGAGCAAGATGGTTTCTCAACCAGCAGAGCTACCTGGACAAGTTCTGAAAATAAATGGGGAGTGATGCCATGTTACTGAACTTGGAATAAAGTTATGGACCTGCAGTCTGTGTTCTTGTGCCCCCTTTTGTTATGATATTGTCTGTATGGTGTGTTGCATGTGCTTTGATCCACCATTCTGGTGGCACAAACCGCACTGCAACAGGGAATTCTGGATCCGTGTACAATAATAATTTCAGATGTTCATGTCTTTCCACATGTTGCTCTCTTTACCACTTGAAATGCATGCTGTTAGGACTGTCTTGGATATAGGCCCTGATGCCGTGCTCATGTAATTGTACACTCTGATGCAAGATTAGGACATTTGCAACAGATGTTAGCATCATGTGTCCTGCTCTTCAACAGCAGCCATGCTGTGACTGAATAAGCTTTATCAAATGATTAATGATCGCAAGCAAAGCAGACCATAAACTGTGCTCTGTTCAAAGATCAAGAAAAGGAGCTACACCATCTACAATACAAATAACCTAATCCAACATGTTTATGGGATGTAAACAATCTCTTTATGCAAGGATGACCAACCGTCATCCTGAGTATGCAGAGCAGTATCAGTGAGTGTGGTTATTAAAAATGAACATGCTGTTTTATGGAAATAATTGAGGTGGTAGGAGATTTTATGCCACAGTGAATTTTTCTTACTAAAAGAAAAAAAGACCCATCATACTTTGTATATATTTAGTGTAAAAGGAAAAACCTGCAGTGTTACAAGTTGGGATGTAAGACAGCAAAATAAAGACCTTACTATTGCATAGCATTGACACTGGAGACTCCTTCCATGAATGTCAAGTTTCACTAAATAAATTTTTTATATATATAGTTTTTTCTTGATCATCAGAGAACCTAAAAAGCTTTAGAGTAACTAATTGGAAAGTCAAGAGTAGGAGAGAGTGTAATTCTGTCCATAACTTCATCTCCGAACAGATCATGACAAATGTGGAAAAGTTTTCAATGAGACAATGTCTTTTTTTATTTTTTTTATTTTATCTAATTGCTTAAGCTTGGCAAACTATTTAAAAATAATTCTAGTCTGATACTAGTTTATTTAGGAATACTGCACACTTTTTTCCCCCCAAAATGTTCAATCCTCTTTCAAAAATACCAGTTTTCTTGTAAAATTTTAAGTAAATTAAGACATTACGTCTACTCAGTAATGATGCATAGCTTCATGTGCGGGTCCTAATTTTCTTCATAATTTCACTTTTAATCAAGCTAATTAACAGGCGCCATGACTATGGACGTATTGAGAGACGCTAGTTGGTATGTATCCAGTCAACTTTATTACTTATAATTACATAGTTTTTATACACAATTTATAAACATTATTCGTGCGTCGCTTCTTTAATGTTTTAAATTTGTTTTAATGACACCATTTGTTATTTTCAGCGAGACTTTTGTTCTAAGCGGAAACAGGAAGTGACGCAGGACACCGAGTGGTAAATTCAAAAATCTCTTTGGCGTTTGGGTTGGACGGATAATGTTTGTATAGTTAATTTCAGGTTATTATAATTATTATTATTCTTTTTAAAGTATATCCTGCGTGTATTTTGTCCATAAAATTTAGTGGTGAAGGATTTAAATTGAGGATACGAACGGTGAGTAAAAAACGAAAGAAGTTGTTTAGCTGAATAATTAGCTTTATCAGCTGCCATGACAGTTCACTCTGTAATTTATCTAAATTAGATGTTAAATAAGATGTCTGTATCAGAAACGTCATTATTTCTTTTCACTTGAAGAAGTGCTCGTTATTGTGCACGAAATCCAGTAATGACTGCTGGAAGAGCTGGAAAATGTACAGCATTTAGCAGAACTGGGAGTCGAATCGATACCACAGAGTCGATTCTCCGATTCCCACGCGCTGTGAATGGCGAGTCGATTCTGAATCTTTGGAGTCGATTCCACAAACTGAAATAGATTTATAGCAAGTTTGAACGCCGACGATTTAAAATTATAGATCAGAGTTGAACTGAAATGTTAGCGCGGTTCATTTAGACTAAAAGTTCAACGCGAACCTGAAAGAAGTAGTATAGAATATAGTATTAACCGATTCCCAATTCTCGGACTCGAGTATTGAATCGACTCCTAAAATTCTGTAACAGAAAATCCACATCAAATCTCAAATTTCTCCTTGTTCTCTACATCCACGTTCCTTCAGATAATGAACCAACCAAGCAGTTTTCTTATTTGGCCTGCAAGTAATAATACATACAGATATCAGTGTGTACTAGAATCATGCGTGCTATTTATTATTTATTTAAATGTAAGGAGAAAATAGAATATGATTACTTGACACCATTCAGATGCCATATAAGGATCTCTTGGATTTTCACCGGTGTTGTTGCAGGTAAAACGTGAGAGCATGCCTGTAGATGATGCCTCCGAGCTCCTCAAATACTATGAGGTTTATGAAACCATTGGATCAGGTAAGTTTTCTCCATCTTGTTGTCTATATATATATATATATATATATATGTGTGTGTGTGTGTGTGTGTGTGTGTGTGTGTGTGTGTGTGAGAGAGAGAGAGAGAGAGAGAGAGAGAGAAAGGGAAATGTCTTCGGACCCCATGGATAAGTCAGATTTCAATCCCTCTGCAGGTGGTTTTGCGAAGGTCAAACTCGGCAGACACATTCTGACAGGTGAGAAGGTGGCCATCAAAATCATGGAAAAGAAAGTGCTTGGGGTGAGTTCTTTCCAGATGAACCACAATGAGGACATAAATACATCATGGTTTTATTCAAGCTCTCTGAATGCTGTGTATGTAAAAGCGGCAACTCGTTGCAGGATGACCTGCCTCGCGTGAAGACGGAGATCGAAGCGATGAAGAACCTCAGTCATCAGCACGTGTGTCGCCTTTACCATGTCATTGAGACGCCCAGCAAGATATACATGGTGCTTGAGGTGTGTGTGTGTCATTTGTTGAAAAAACCTATATATCATATTGTTTGGTGTATCGTGTATCATGTATCGTGCCACTTTTAGGCCCTCTGCTCCTTTTCTGAATGTTCCTCATACTGTGAAGTATATTTTACACGGATCTCTCTTTCCCTCTTCCTCAGTATTGTCCTGGAGGAGAGCTGTTTGATTACATCGTAGCGAAAGACCGTCTGTCGGAGGAGGAGACTCGCGTGTTCTTCCGTCAGATCGTATCGGCGCTGGCCTACGTCCACAGTCAGGGATACGCCCACCGTGACCTCAAGCCTGTACGCCAGTCCATCCACGTTAAAACTATGTTCACTTTACGTTATACTTTTATTCATCTCATATGTGTATGATGTGCTTTTTTTTCTTTCTTTCTTTCAGGAAAACCTGCTGATTGATGAGAATCACAATCTGAAGCTGATCGACTTTGGGCTCTGCGCCAAACCAAAGGTTTCTCTTTAGATGTTTCTAAAGAGCGTGCTTTTAATGCAGTCATGGATTTGGCTCGAGTGCCAATTTTGTTCGGTTGTGGTGTAGATTTCTGGTAGTATGTCCCGCCTTTCAGCTAAGATATGAAGATTGACGTTATGAGGATAATGTAGCTTAAAAAGAAAAGCATTCTTATCTTATGGCTACCAATTTAGCTTTATAGATGTTTAAATAGTCACACGGTCACTCATGGTTCTATGCATTTTCAGCATGGCTTGTAGTGTATTTGTTTAAATATTTCCTTTCTCTCCTTTGTTGAATGCTGTAGAGTGAAACTGACCTCTCGTTTGTCTAATGATATATTTCTGTAGGGTGGTCTCAGTTATGAACTAATGACGTGCTGTGGAAGCCCCGCCTATGCAGCCCCAGAGCTCATCCAGGGCAAATCATATATTGGTTCAGAGGTGAGTGTGTGTGTGTGTGTGTGTGTGTGTGTGTGTGTGTGTGTGTGTGTGTGTGTGTGTGTTTCTGATAGTCACTCGTGTTGTAGAAGTTTACTATATATATATAGTGTGTGACCTTTGGTCTAGGCGGATGTTTGGAGTATGGGCGTGCTGCTGTTCGCTCTGCTGTGTGGCTACCTCCCGTTTGATGATGATAACTGTATGGTGCTGTACAGAAAAATCACAGTAAGTAAAGACACTTTACCTGTACACACATCTGATTACGACAGGTGATGCATTCACCTGGTAAACAAGGGCGGGTCTTCAGTTACAAACAACCAACCCGAAAAATTGGCTGTTTAACATCACAAGTGACTACTGGTTGTATTTGCACAGTATAATAGTTAAATGTTAAGAACCTGGTTAGTGAATTGGGATATTAGTTGTAGCTACTGGTGCTACGGTAGCTAACTAGTTATCTGGTTAAGGGCTAAGATATTAGACTGATGTGTATGTTTTAAATAATTATTCACTGAATAAGTGAAATGAAAAGTTAAGATGTGACTGGCTGATCAAATTCAAACTGGTGTGTGTGTGTNATGATGATGATGGTGATGACTTTCCTTTCCTTGTGCCTTGTGTTTCCAGAAAGGCCATTATAAAAACCCTCACTGGCTGTCTCCTGGAAGCATACTGCTCCTTAACCAGATGATGCAGGTGTGTGTGTATGCGTGCGAGCGCGTGTGCGAGCGAATTAGTGTCTGGTCTCTCACATTTTTTTTCTGATCCCCAAAAATATCCATCCTCACACACAAATCTTTACACATTTAAGCTGAATCCCAATTGAGTGCAGCTCCTGTGTTTGTCCTGTAGGTGGAGCCAAAGAGGCGTTTAACAGTCAGGCAGCTTCTGGCTCACCCCTGGGTGATGAAGGGGTACAGCAGCCCTGTGGAGTGGCACAGCACACGTCCGGTAACACACACCACACACGCTGTGTGGTACAGACTTTAGAGTCAGGTGTCATTGTTTTTGCCTGGCACTACACTTCCCCATCATGCATCAAAAGATATCTCACACAGCCAGTGGGAATAACTACTGTGCTGCTTCAGCAAGCTATAGGTGTGTGTGTGTGTGTGTGTGTGTGTGTGTGTGTGCACCTTCAAA
This sequence comes from Pangasius macronema, assembly GCA_037577455.1. Classification (NCBI taxonomy): domain Eukaryota; kingdom Metazoa; phylum Chordata; class Actinopteri; order Siluriformes; family Pangasiidae; genus Pangasius; species Pangasius macronema. The sequence goes on from CM074972.1 coordinate 11,310,926, forward strand.
ACACTTCCACCTTCAAGCTGAATCATCAGGAGGGTTTTCCCAGTATTCAACCTTCCGAATATTATATCAGTGCTATCTGTAGCGAGTAGGCATGCTCACAGAATAAATCAATGGTTCAGTTTCAGATTTTGGCCAGAGGAGAAGTTTAATGCACTGCTATGGGAGGAGGACGACTGATCTCTCGATACAGTTGTGTCGTAACCTAGACTTAATGAACTGCATGAATGTACAGCAGCTGTATAACCCCGTGTTTACACTAGCAAGTGAATTCCTCGTACCAAACCTATGGTGCATGTGATCTGACGTTTCCTCAGTTCCCCACTCACAATAAAAACGAGTTCCCAACCTGTCGCCTGCTAGTGTGACTGTAAAGTAAGAACATTCGATATTGTCAGTGGTTATATCGCAGCCACTTTGCTATTGCTCACATCCTTTTGCTCTCTCTCTCTCTCTCTCTCTCTCTCTCTCTCTCGCTCTGAGATTTACTTTTCTCTCTGCTTGTGTCTCAGCTGGGACATATCGATGAGGACTGCATCACAGAGATGGCTGTGACGTTCAAGCGGTCCAAACAGAGCACCATCCAGCTGGTATCAGAGGTACGATTTGGATCAGCATAAAAAATAAAAAAAAAACTTCTTAACTGGACCATACAAATTATTATTATTATTAGTAGTAGTAGTAGTAGTAGTATTAGTATTAGTATAAGTATTATTATTATTGACCCACAGGTGGCAGTAGAGTATAACTAAACAGACTCAGATATAGCAGATCCTCTTCTTATCTAGTCAGTCATACATGTGCCTGAGTATTTAAGGGTTAAAATGGGCATTTAAATAAAAAAAATAAAATGTCTCTGTATTTCTCATTTTTGATTGGCTCACTCTCTATATGATAATCGTCCCTCAGGGGAAAAAAAGACTTTCTTATATATGTATATGTATAATAAATTATATAAAATGTGTGTGTTTTAGTGGAAGTATGACCAGACGACTGCTACGTATCTGTTACTGCTGGCTAAGAAGCAGAGCGGGAGACCCGTGCGTCTCAGAGCGGACCTGACTGCACACGACCCCGCACGCTCCCCTGTACAGGAGATACAGGTACCTGTGCACATCATGCACATGTTAAAGAATAAATATCTGCAAAGAAAAGAATTCAAGCAGGTTATACATTTAACAGGCTTGTATTCTGTAACAAGACAAGAACCCAAAACATGAGGCCAGATGAACAGAAAAAGAGCTTTCCCCTCATCCTCTTGATACAAAGGGCCGAGTTGCAACAAATAGGAGGACTATTCAGTGGAGCTTTGAGACGGTGATGAAGGCAAAGGCTGGGTCTGCTAGTGAATGGAAATGCAAACTCTTTTTCCTGCAATATCTTAACATATTCTATTAGTCCGTCAGAAACCCAACAGACTAAACAATTCTCTGCATTAATTAATTATGTTACTCGTTCGCTTGGGCTGAGTTCTTGTCTCAAGGTGCAGTGAAGTCGCTAAAATTGTTCACCTCTTTATACTGTCCTGGTATTATAACGCTCTTACGCCTGAGGCTTATGTATAACTCAGGACAATTATCCACTTAATTAATTACATTGTGTCTTACTCCATCAGCTCAGTGACTGAAACGTCACTTTTTAAACCTTGTTTCAGTGTTTTCTTTTTCTTCTTCCAGTTAAAAAAGAGCCTGCATTTCAGTGATGGTGAAGATGAAGATGATGATGATGATGATGTTGAAGATGAAGGCACACAGAGAGCCACGCTGGGTTCCATGGTTTTTCCTGCCGAGTGCTACGACGACGACAACGCCTGGATCCCGTTAACTCCAAGGAACAGGCAGAACACACACACTCCACGCAAGGTCAGCACCATCCACACACGTATAAGACTCTATATGTACACAAACGCATCATTTCACTCCTCTATAGCTGCACTGCACTTATTTTCTCTTATTTGTTTTTTTTGCAATTTTTTTTTTCCTCCTCCCCTGAAGCCTACCTGTCAATCATCCGAGAAGAGGCGGGGTGAAGTAGGCCAGTCCCCTATCATAGACCAAGCAAAGCCACGCCCACGGAACGGTGAGAAGCGTGAACGGACCAGAGAGAATAAAGAGAACTTGGCAGTGCCCAATGCAGATGGCGGTGTTTTTGCTCTGCCCGCCCCCGTCACCCCAGCGTCCAATCGGAAAAGCCGGCCCAACAAAATGGCTCCAACGACACCTGTTAGAAACAATGTTATTCAAAAACCAGTGGAAACACAGAAAGGTGAGTGGGTACAAGGAACTTCACTCACTCACNCACACACACACACACTGCAATTCACTGGAAAAACATCATTTTCCAAAAAGCTCTTCAGGACCAGTTAAATTAGATTTTTTTTTATCTTTACATTAGCCTCATTGATGGCTTGAACCTGTCGTATATTCCTGATATCAATCGTCTCATATCCTCCAACTCCAAACTCTTCACCAGCCACACCACCTCCATCCTTTAAAGCAAATAATCTCATTTAACCTAATCTTTTTTTTTCCCCCCAAAAAACCCCTCATTGTGTTGCCTGTCATGTTGATCATCATTATCTTGAGGTTCTCTGGAGTTTTCCAGCGAAGACTGGCAGGAAAGTGAAAAATCACACAACAAAAGCAATCGGGTCGTTTTATCAGGAAGAGCGCTAATATGAAATGGCTCGTTATTAATACGGTGTGAGATATATCAGCTCTCTGGAGAGCCTCGTTCTGTCTGTTTTTGTTTTTTTGTTCCTGAACGCTAACATGGCTGTAATTGGAACGTGATTAAGCGCTGCCTTATAAGCGTACGTATCTACTGTCTGATTTAATTACACTCTTTGGCTAATAGGCTGTTAAAAAAAAGTGGATGTTTAATGCAAACGATGTATAGATATACAAGCACAGAAACTGTAATTGTGGCCAAATTGCTGTCATGTGAGAGGAATCAATCACTTTCCGTTGTGCTGATATAGGAAAATAATCAACTTCGGAATGGGAACGGTAACTCCGCTTCATCTCTCTCTCTCCGCAACATTCACAGTGTCCACCTCGTTACTGTCACACACTCGCTCCTCTCACACTGGAACAGACAGGAACTCACTGGGGACTGTGTGTGTGTGTGTGTGTGTGTGTGTGTGTGTGTGTGTGTGAGTGAGAGACAAATCCCCAGGTGCGTTCTGACAGGTGTATATGTCACTTTGCCTAGTACTGATTGTTGCGGGGAGCATGTAGTGACACATGTTTGTCCTGTGTGTGTGTGTGTGTGTGTGTGTGTGTGTGTGTGTGTGTGTGTGTGTGTGAAGAAGTGGTAGACCGGAGGGCCGGAGAGCAGCAGCAGGGAGTAAAGGAGATCCTCGTCTTCAGCCCGGAGAGAAGGTAAAGAGAGAGGGAGAGAGGAGAAGGGATATAAGAAGTCAGCTAAAAGTACAAAAGAAACTTAAAAGATAGAAAAAAGGTAGCAGAAGAGGAAAGATGGAGGACAGAAGAAAACAAAAAGACTGAAAGATAGAAATCTAGAAAAAGGAAGAAATAAAATGAAAGGCTAATAAAGATCAAATCAGGAGAACAAGAAAGTTGGAAGCAGTAACTGATGGGGAGAGAGTGCACTCGAGAGAGAGATGAGAACTAGAAAGGGAAATGCAAAGGGGAAAGAGAAGAAAAGTGGATGGAGGAAAAGGATAAAAAGAGAAATAGAGTGAGAGGAAATACATATTTGAGGACAAAATATATAAAAGGAAGAGAAAGATGAGGACAGAAGAAAAAGACAAATGTAAAGGCGTAAAGAACGAAATGTGAAGGAAGAGAAAAAGCAAGAAAGGCAAAAAAACTGAAAGGAAGAAGATGAACAGGAGAAAGAGAGTGAGAGAAAACAGACTGGAAGGAGGAGAAGGTTGGAGGAAGCACAGAAAGAAGTGGTAACGTACAGGGAAATAATGAGAGAAATAATTGAAGGAAGGGATGAAAACAGTGATGAAAGGAAAAAAGGGAGGAATAAGAAATGGGAACAGAACAAGAAAGAAAGAAAGAACTGTAAAGGGATGAAGGCAAAAAATAAAAACAAGAAGTTAGAAAGAGGGATCAGGAAGGATGGATGGACAGAGAAGAAAAGGATGGAGAAAGGAAAGACTTGGAGGAAGAGTAACTGGATAAAGGAGGAAGTGATGCAAAAAGTGATTTAAAAAAAGTGGTATATGGAGGAGGAAGAGAGAAATAAAAGGACCTGAGGTCAGAGAGAAAGAACTGGGAAGAGAAAAAAGGGTAGAGAAAAAGAGGATGTGTGACGAGTCCCTCGTTCTGCAGGTCTCGCTCGTTGGACATGGCGGGATGTCAGGTGGACAGCGGGCAGAAGCGGAAGGCAGGGAAAGTGTTTGGCAGTTTGGAGCGCGGCCTGGACAAAGTGATCACCATGCTCACTCCGAGCAAGAGGAAGGGGCCGAGGGACGGACCGCGCAGGATAAAGGTGTGGAGTGTTTCCTTTCGCAGGAAACTCCCCTCTTCACTTTTCCCTTCTTTTCATTCCCTTTCTCTTTTGTTTTTCTGTCTTTTGTTCATCCACTTTCACATCACGTCCTACCGTTTGCTTTTCCCACTTGCTCTCACGTGTCTGCTGCTGGTTTTCCTTTCCCCCTCATTATAGCCATTATTCCCATTTCTTCCCTTCTGTCTGCTTTCCTATTCTTCCTTCCTTCCTTCCTTCCTTCCATTTTTTCCTTCATTCTGTCTGCTTTTTTTTCTATTTTACTTCCATTCACTTTTCCCTTCACCATCCTTTTCCTTTATTCTTACTTTTGTCCACTTTCCTTTTTAAAATGCTTTCTTTCTCTTTCCATTCTACAATCCCGTTTCCTTCCTTCTGTCCACCTTCCCCTTCTTCCTTTCCAGCCACCCATTTGCTTTCCTTTTCCCTTCATACTCCATTTGCTTTCCTTTTCCTTCCTTTTGTCCGGTTTTGTTTTCCTCTTTTCTTCCCTTCTGTCTGCTTTCCTTTTTCATGATTTTTCTCTTCCTGTCTTTCTTCAGTCCCGTTTTGTTCTTTCCTGCTGTCTGATTTCTCTTTCACTCCTTTCTTCCTTCAGTCCAATTTCCATTTGTCCACGTTTCTTTCCACTTTTCTTTCAAATCCCTTCTTACTTCTGTTTCTTTTTTCTTTCTTTTCCCTGTCTGCTCATCTCCCACACTTTTCCCTTTTCCCTCTCATTCGTCTCTATCTTCTGTCCTACATATTTTTTTCCCCACCAGATTTTCCTTTATTTGCTGCTTGTTTGATATTTATTTTGTTTTCCAGTTTCCACAGTTCTATCCCACTTCGCATTTTCTGTCTGCTTTACCTTTCCCTTTTCCTGCCATCCACTCCCATTTTTTTTTTCTCCTACCGAATGATGAATAAATTGATCACAATCCCTAGATCAGAAAGCCCCAAAAGCATAATGATGCACGCAGCATGAAACGTGCAGCTTGTATTAAAGCGTCTGTATGTGATAATCCAGGCGCAGTACAACGTGACGTTGACCAGCCAGAATAACGCAGACCAGGTACTGAATCAAATCCTGAGAGTTTTGCCAGAGAAGAACGTGGACTACGTGCAGAAAGGGTGAGTCGGCCATTGTTTTTGTACTTGTTTTTGTACATTACCATAAACGGATAAAAAGTAAAAATCGTAATCATAGTTACGATTTTTGGTGTAAGACAGATAAGACACTTCGGGACATGCTGTTATAGGAAAATAATCAACCTTAGGTGGTAATATTTGAGTCCACTTTGTGTAGTAATCAACATTGTTGATTATTTTCCTATAACAGCACTACCCCAAGTGTTTTTATTCCCTATATGCGGAATATGAATATATCTTTGTACTGCAGTTACAGGAAACTCTCTCTCTCTCTCTCTCTCTCTCTCTCTCTCTCTCAGTTACACACTGAAGTGTCGCACGCAGTCGGACTTCGGTAAGGTGACGATGCAGTTCGAGTTGGAGGTGTGTCTCCTGCAGAAACCCGAGGTGGTGGGAATCCGGCGACAGAGACTCAAAGGAGATGCCTGGGTCTACAAACACCTGGTGGAAGACATCCTGTCCACCTCCAGTGTCTGACCGAACATGACCTCACTTCCTGTGTCACTTCCTGCTCGTCACGCTTCGCCGACATTCGGCGTTCGACACAACCCGAGTTTCACTTCACGTCTTATTTCCGATCACTTATTTTGCCTTTCTTTACCTGTGTTGATTGTTGACAAGAAGATTAATGAAAATGGATGCTTTCTGTCCGGGACAGAATTGAATTGCACACTTTATCCTGATTGGCTTTCCGGCATCATGTGGGGCCATTTTAATAATCGGCATACTTGAGTTTACGTTTTAAGTGTGAAAGCATTATTCTGCTCATCTTCATTGTCTTGTGTTGGAACGTCTTGTCCTGTTTGTATCGTTCAAGTATTTTACATTCTTCTAAAACGTATTGTTCCTTTATGTCATGTTTCTATGTCTGTCTACAGTCTGATTTTATAATATTAAAATATACAGCAATGTTTGTGTGTAGCAGAATAAAGCAGTTTACAAAAAAAGGTGTCATTTTAAATTGATGGGATTCTGAAAATATCCAGAATTCATGCTTTTGAGATGAGGTGAGATGCATACACACTATACTCCCTGTTTAATTGGTTAAAGGTGGTGCGGACGCAATGAACAGAGCAGGGAAGCTAGCTAATAACTGAGGCTAATAATTTACACCACTAGCATGTTTCTGTTTTAGTTTTTTCTATATGCTTAGTGTGAACAGTGAGTGTGAAAACAAGACAAAATTGTCAGGAATGTCAACATTTTCCTCAGATATGGAGGTAGATTACTAAAAAAAATGATTCAGTACAACTAAAATTCAACATACTGTAATTACACTTGACACTGAGCATGGAAGTTAGCTAATAACTGAGGCTAACAATTTACACAGCTAGCATGTTTCTGTTTTAGTTTTTTATGTGCATAATGTGAAGGCATGGTGAGTGTGAAAACAAGACATTTTTTTTTATATTTCAGAACTTTCCTCAGATATAGTGACAAATTACAAAGTAAAGATTCAGTAAGTCTAAAATTAGGCTAATTTTACTTGGCAGAATGCAGACACAGAGCATGAAAGTTAGCAAATAACTAAGGCTACCGATTTAGATAGCTAGCGCATTGCTGTTTAGTCTTTTATACACATAATGTGAAGACATAAGTAGTGTAAAGATGATGAAATTGTCAGAATTGTCAACATTTTCCTCAGATATGGTGTTAAATTACTAAGAAATGGTTCAGTATATCTAAAATTAGACTAATTACACTCACCAGGAAGTTGGACACTGAGCAGTTAGCTCTTAACTGAGGCTAGCAATTTAGATGTTTGTTAAGGCTTACACAGGTGTAAAGGAGTAGAAAGAGTTAAAACAAAACAGAACTGTCAGTAATATCAACATTTTTCTCAAATGTGCTGTTAAATGATTAAGAAAATGCTCTGAAGTTACACGTAGCATAAACTGTGTTTGTTATTGTTATTGGTTAGTTTATGCGGCGCGTCCACCATACACATCCCCATAAATGAGTTACTATAGAAACCTGTGATTTAAATTACAGCTGGAAACATCCTTAGAGCTGCTGTTATAGAAAATGAATCAAGATCTTCTGACCAATCAGATTCGAGAATTCAACAGCACAGTGGTATAAAGGACAATGCATTATTGACATCGTCTCCTGCTTGTAATCAAGCGCTCCACAAATCCCGACTCATCAGCTGGAATTCCAGGACCGTCGTCTAATTGCACAACACACACACACACATGCACACACAGTGATTGAAGTGTGATCTGGCTGTGTGCCGTTCCTACTGTGCATATCAGCATAACAACAGTCATTATAATGACAGATAGGAGGACCAACCCGCTTAGCGCAGGATGAGGTAGAAGTGTGTGTGTGTCATGGGGGGTGGACGGTTAATGGGGGGCCGAAGTGGTAATATAGGGGGTGAACTCGCCCCCCTACTGATAATGACTCCTGCTGCGCTTTTAAAAAGGAGGGAGGGCCCAGGGCCAGCTGTGGGAACAGACGCTAGCTGTCATATCTCTCGTCTGTCCTTTTTACCTTTCCTCCTCTCCCTCTCCATCCCCCTCACTCTGTCGTTTAAACAGTTCTCACCTCTTTTATCCTCATTTAGACTTGTCATCACTATGCACATTAGACCAAATGTAATTGTACATCTCATTGTTCATATTTCTGTAAATAGCCTCAGGGAAATATTAGTTTCCCTGATCTAATAGTGATCATCACTGGGTGCTTGGCCCATGGCCAAGGACAGAATATGGACTTTACATCCATAAAAGGAATAGTTCAGTGACAAAAATCTAAATTTCTATTTACCCCAAAACCTCAATCAGCCAGGACATGTTTGGAGTTGGACGTTTGCTACTTAATAGAGGTAATCTCACCCAATCTCACCCAAAATCTTTACTGTGAACACAAACAAAACATTACCACACAGTTGAACACTGTTAGACTATGTGAGCGGCCATCTTGGATTACCAGATTTTTTTTCCTTATTGCCCACTAAGCCCAAAAAAAAACTGTTCAGATTATCAAAATCACTTGCGTTTAGTTCACACTTCCAAGGTTGTCAGGTGTTACTTGGGTAGACACTTTGCTTAAATAAATTAAAAAAAAAAGTCTAATATGATGATAAATGAATGAGAAAATGGTAGAATTGAAATACATCTCTAACAGGAGTCTGGTATATTGCCAATACCTTGCTGCATGAATAGTCCTAATTGTAATGATCACATTAATCACGCAAACAATATGGCTTCCACACCACTATTTATCCACTTATAGAATAGCACTTGATGCAGCACATCATGTTATTTCGTATTTTATTTTTTATCTGGTTTGCGTAACTTAATTAAGCCATGAGTTATTAAATTGAGGTCCTGAAATCTTTTACACTTACAGCTCACTTTGTTTATATTTTAGAAATTTATTCACAAATGATTAGGTCCTTAAACGATGTCTCTAATTAAAACCCAAACATAAAATTCAACGTGGCGTATTCTGGTTACGTCAAACTGACAGACTTAATAAATTACACAAAAAAAAGCACTTAGATTCAGGATCAGAATCGTCCGTAACTAAGACACGCCTCTCTTTTACTCTCACGCAAATCCTAAATAGCGCTTCAGTCTGTAGTTACGTCTGAAGTATGAAATTTAAGTATTAATTTGTCACAAGGCGCACATAACCCTACTCTGAATACGACCCTAAAAGGACATCCTGTAATCATAACACGTCAAGGCCACGAGAAGCTACAGTGATGTACAACCACCACCATCACCCCCTCACCATTTTTTTTTTCACTACTTCTTCATAGCTTCAGCATCACAACACAGCCGAGGTTCATTAAGAGATCGAGCTAAAAATTCCTGGAGTGTGTAACCTCACACACACACACACACACACACATGCAGCTAATGGGGATGTAGGCTTGAGGGAGGCCGTTGGCATCAGTGACAGGATAAATTACTCGCCGCTACGTTTCGTTTCGTTGACGTGCGGCCGTGTTGTGTGTTCGTTCGGTTCCAGTGGCTGAGGAGCAAATGAAGAGCTTTACTCTGACACATAGTGACCTTTAAAAAAAAAAAGAAAAGAGGATCAGCTGTGCTGTGTGCTGGTGTTAAACGGGAAGTTCAGCAGTTTAGAGTGTCAAGCCAAATTATCTGTATTAAAATGACACTGGATTGGATTACAGTTTAGATTTAAATAAAATATAGGGAATATGGTATTTGTGGTTTGGGACGCAGCCACAGTGGATTGGTATTGTTGTGAAGTTTGTGTTGGTGTTTATGTGGCCTATATAACATTTAGAGAGTATGGTTTAGGAAATTATGGTTTGGGTCACGTCCACATTGGACTAGTGGCGATGAGATGATTGAGATGGTGTGTGGTCTAGGAAATTATGAATATGGGACACAGCCACTGTGTGTAGTTTGCGACATGTCCATGCTACTCTGCTAACAGGATGGTGTTTACGTGACTTATGTACAGTAGTCAGTCTGGTTCATGGTTTGGGACATGTTCCTATTGGACTGATAGTGAATAACGGATATATCACTTATACCCAATATCAAACCCTGTACAGGTTTTATGTTCCACTCTGTAAACACTCCAAATACACCCCTATATAGGGTATTTTGGTTGGTATATGTCTACAATGGACTGGTAGTGGTCAGACATTAGAGGTGATGTTTATGAGGCCTGCAGAGTGAATTGTGGTTTAGGGTTAGTGAATATGACATGTAGACTGGGACATGTCCACAATACTCTGAGAAAGGTGTGACATTTCTGATGGGGTTTATGTGGCCTATATAGTGAATAGGGTTCATAGTTCTGATAATGGTGTGACATTTGTGATGGGTTTTTTTTTTTTTTTTTTTCATTGGAATTCTCACTTAGTTCAAACACCAAACCCCGTGTAGGTTTGACCTGACTACCCCGTAAACACAACCACATATTATATATAATCTTTATAGCAAATAAGGTGTGTGGTTTGGGACACGCCCACATTGGACTGATAGTGGTCAGAGATTTGAGACCGTGTTTATGTAGCCTAAAAAGTGAATAGTTTGGGACACATTACTCTGATAAAACTGAAATATTTGTAATGGTGTCACAAATGTCTGACCATTTCCCAAACTATATAGTGAATAAAGTGTGTGGTTTGGGACATGTCCACAGTGGACACTATATTAGTATACACGCACCTACGGATTACACAGATTCTGTATAATATGATCCACTTAATACTGTGTATTCTGTATAATATTAAATAAGTTGAATTGGCTCATCTTTCAGAGCAACCCCCCCTTTCTGTATCCTCTAACACACACACACACACACACACACTGAAATTGGACCAATCTTGGAGATAGGCCGGAGGAGCATTCTGTTCAGCGGTGAATTGAAGCCGTTTTCCCAGATGCCGCTCAATTTCCGCCGAGCTTTTGTCATATTGGTGTGTTTGTTCCCTGTTTACAAGTGGGATTTCTCGCTCTGTGTGTGTGTGTGTGTGTGTGTGTGTGTGTGTGTGTGTGTGTGTGTGTGTGTGTGTGTTTATCAGCGGTCTGTCATTCTGAGCAGCACACACACACAAAGAGATCTCAGAGAGAAGGGGCTTAGGTCCTTAACCCTGTCGGTTTAAGCTGTAATGTTCCTGACAAGTCTAAGAGAGAAGCAGAGAGAGAGAGGGAGGGAGAGCGAGAGAGGAGATTCAGTTTGGCGTGCAGAAGGTTTCATCCTCCTCACCTCAGATCCACAGTGAAAGAGGAAGAGAATTTCAACATCTTTAAAGAAATAGTTTGGAATAACGTCATATTTACACAACGATATCTCGGCAGCCATCTTGAAGAACCAGTCTCATTTCTGTACTACGGCATTTAGGAGAAATTGGCAGGATGGGAAAACTTCCCATTACGCTGCATTGACCCTAGCAAGCGACATTGTCTCTTTAGTTTGTCTCTCATGGGTGTGTAACAGCTGCTACTGTTATCGCTTGTGGGCGTGGCTTTAGTTGTGATAAGAAATGGAAGTAGCTACGTATATATAGCTTCTAAAGCTAACAAAGTAAACAAAAACAAAATAGCACGCTAATCAGTGTGAAAATTGGTTGTCATTGCATTGCACGAACGATCGAAGTATCGAAGCATCGAGTGAATTCCGTTGTTGCTAGAGACGACAAACGAAAGTTGGTTCAGTTTTCTTCATAATGTCTTTACACATTTTTTAGCGAGAGGTCGTATATGACAGGACATGATGAAATCACGGTTATTGGTTCAAAATTGCAGGGAGAATCTAAAGCTGTAAATGAGGAACTGAAGAAATGTTGGACCACACATACCATAGGATTAGTCTGGGGAATCATTCGAGCCAATCGTTTGGATTTGTCGCTTGTCCATGTTGTACCGAATTTGCATAGAATTGAGAAAGAATTGATTTTGATTATCATGTCATGTTATGCCTGTCTCTTTGTCGCTTGCTAGTTGCTTTCATTTACTAGATACAAGCTAGCATTAGCGTATAGCTGTGTTCAAGTTAAACATTAGCACAACATCTTCGCCATCCTTAATACAACGGAAGCAGGCTGTGACACACAGCTATCAGAAAGATCCTGACTCTGATTTTTCACTCACAGGTCACCGTGGCCAGTCCAGTGACTCCATTTTCCCCTTTACTTCTGCACATTCTGCCTTTTCAACTCTGTTCTTCTCTTTGCACCGTACAAGCGAGTCACGGAGATAGAGAGACAGAGAGAGAGAACAGGCGAAGGGGTGACAGCACAATTAGGGATTTTAATTCTCTGCATGAGTGAGTCAGTCCAGTCTTCATGATAATGAGCAAGCTCCATGCAATAAATCTTTATGATACACTGGCACACACACACACACACGACTCTGCCACATCTACATTGATAATGAGGAGAACTGCACGCAAACTTCATTCCCGTTTCATACAGCAAATAAACACAGACTTCTGAGACGCGCAGACAAACTTGACGGCGCCTGTTCTATTTCACACAAGAGTATGATGGATGTGTCCCAATCCATGCCTTATTCACTATATAGGCAACTCAAACACCATGTCCTAAACCACCCACTTAGCTCACACATAGGTCAGTTTGTGCCATGGACAGGCTTTATAGTGGAAGATTGTTTTGATTTGGGACACGTCCATAGTAGACTTGATCTGGAATGGTGAGATGTTTGTGTTGGTGTTTATGAGGCCTGTATAGTGAATATGTTGTAGTTTGGGACATGTTCACAGCAGAGTGATGATGGTGAGGCACTTGGAAGAGTGTTTATGTGGTCTACTTAGTGAATATGGTGTGTGGCTTGGGACATGCCCACTTTCTTCTGATAATGTCAAGTGATAGATTAGTAATGCTGTTTACGTGGCCTATATAGTGAATATGGTGTGGTTTGGGACACATCTACAGTGGACTAATGATGGAATGGTGAGATGTTTATGATGATGTTTATGTGGACTATACTGTATAGTAATTATGCTGTGTGGTTTGGGACACGTCCAGAGTGGACTCTGATGCTGATACGCTTGTCAGTATGGTTACTTGGCCAATATAGCAAATGATGTGTGTGGTTTAGGACACATCCACTTTGAATTGATGATGTATAGTGAGACATTTCTTTACTACAAGTAAATACACAGGATACATCACTTATCCCACACACCAAACCCTGTGCAGGTGTCACCTAACTACTATGTGAAGCATTTATGATGGCGCGTGTCGCTTATACAGTGAGTCTGGTGTGGTTTGGGACACACCCACAGTGGATTGATGATGGTGAGACGTTTGTTAAAGTGTTTATGTGGCCTATATAGGCTTATTCCGTACACCAAACCCTGCGAAGGTATAATGACTACTACCTCTCTATAAACACCCAAAAACACGGGACATCTGTCACACCAGGTTCACTAGACAGGCCACAATATTATGCCTGGGTCCAAATCATGCTTTATACACTACATAGGCCACATGAGCACCATCACAAACACATTACCCACATCAGTCCACTGTCCAAACCACAGCATGGTCACCATGTAGAGGATCACACAGAGGTTTGTCCTGCGGACAGCTGGACGTTGCTAAATCAGGTAAGGACATGTAGTTATCTTCTTAGCTTCCTCCAAATTCCACCTCCCTCTCAGTCTCAGTCTCTGTCTCTCTCTGTCTCTCTCTAATTGGGTCTCTGGGATGAGTTTCTTTCGACAGGTCCATTCATCATGAACTCGACCAGAAGGACAAATCCACTGGGAGAACCAGAGAGAGGGAGTGAGGGAGCGAGGGAGAGTGAAGGAGGGAGGGGGTCAGACAGCTGGATCAGAGAGTCGTTTGCTTGTCAGCTCACCTTTCTCATTTTTCCTCCCTCATGCCCTTATGAGTGGCGGTTATTAGAAGAGAAGTAAAAAATAAGAATGAAAAAGAGTGGAAACTTTTTGACCATTTTGCATATGTAAGAGTGTGTGTCATTTTACTTCTTTCCGTGAACTCACGTACAGAACCACTTTGTGACTATTCATTTTATACAACAACAACAACAACAAGTTTTTAAAATACACAAAGCTCAATTCATGACTAGTCAGTTTCTGGCTAGAACATCAGGCCCAAATGCAGTGGCAGCTCATCCATAGAGGCAGGTAAACTTACAACTCTATACATTTTCAAAACCGCTGAAATACTAATTACCTCTTTAGAGTGACCAACAATTAAAAAAGTGTTGCTATTTCGTGGGTCAGCGTGCTCACTGCATCATTTAGCTCCACAGGGTTACTGTATTATTGCACCTAGAGGTGAAAACTAGGAACTGCAGCAAGCGCTAATAGAGGTCCATTGGGGAAACAATAATGCTGCCCCCTCCTTGAGGGAGGTGCAGCACTGTCTTGTCAATCACTATCGTAACGGTCTAAAAACAAATTTTTACGAGAACAAGATCTATAATAAAATACCGTTTACATCAGTTTCATCATAGACAGTGTGTCTATGATGTACAGAACCATTTCTATTGTAAGATATATTGCAAAAGATAGGGAGGATTATGGAGTGGATCATGTCCGTACATTAGAAATGCGTGCGCACCACAGTGACCTTGTTTCCCCACGCAAAAGGCTAAGATATAAAAGATAAAGAAAAATGTCTCCATTTTCCAATGTGCAAGTTTTTTTGGAGCCTTTTGTGTGGTTTTTGAGATGTAGTTGGTCTGGACCTTAGCAAACAACCCTGCTGTATCGAACGCAATTGAGCAAAGGTAGGATTAAAAACACTCACAACTGTGCTGCTTATTAACATTAACATTAACATTAATAATCAACTGCACCATTTATTTTATTTATTATTTTATCAGTTTGGTAAAGAGATTGTATTTGAATTGAATGTCTTCTGGTCCAGAGTTCTATACGTATGTTGACTCGGTCAAGGGTTCATCAACATAATCTAAGGTCGTGAAGGTTTGGGATGGCCTGTGACATGGCTATGAGGAGTTTCTCAAAAAAGTTAAAAAGTTATTTTTAGCTAAACTTCTACAAATGTAGCCATATAAAAGTTTAAGACTTCAGTTTGAACTTCTACTTAATTACAGTGAGAAGTTCTTCAGTGCTGGGAGATGCTGTTCACCTTTTACCCTCTACTGTGTGTGTGTGTGTGTGTGTGTGTGTGTGTGTGTGTGTGTGTGTGTGTGTGTGTGAGACTTTTTTTACTAATCAGGTGGTGAGGGTGTATATACTACACCCCACATGCAGTTCTCAGAGTAAGAACGATACTGTGTGTGTGTGTGTGTGTGTGTGTGTGTGTGTGTGTGTGTGGGTGTGTGTGTGTGTGTGTCTGTTCACCTGAACAGCCAGCCCTGTCTTAATAAGACTCTTGCAATTACGTCCCTATATTGCACACAGCACCCGGTTGGTGCACACACACTCGGTGAGTGACGTTAATTTGCACGGCTTCCTGTCCCTCTAATGGCTATTCCTTCTGCTTCCTTTCTCCTCCTGCCGAGCAAGTGCAAATAAAACAGACACGAAAAATGGAAATGTCTTAATTATTTATCTAATCAGGCTTGAAGAGCGAGTTTAATAAGGGAAGGGGGCAATTTGTCGAACTTGGATGATTCATTTTAGTCCACAGAGTAACTCTCTGTGCTGCTCAGAAGTTTGGAATGCAATTAATACTTTTTTTTTTCAGGAGGGAGAGATTGATACAAACATTTTGTGATTTGTCAAAGCAAATAATTCCCTCAGACCAACAAATATAGAAATCTAGAAAGGCATTTAAAACTGCAGTTCAACTAGTCAATCAGAGAAGTTAATTTTCAACACACGAAAACACCAACACGTGGCCATGTTTCCAAATACAAGCTGCTGCCAACCACGGACGGTTTTCCACCAAATTATAATCCGCCATGTTTTCCTGATCAACGCAGACTTTGTGTCCAACTGAAATCATATTTCGAAATACAGTATGTACTTGAAGTAAAGGTAAAAGACATTTTAAACATAGTGACCTTCACAACAACTTATGTTAAAATCAGCAGCATGTTTCCCCGTCCCTCACTATAACTACACTTCACATTTCAAATATAATCATCAAAATACTTCAAAATTCTTAATATTTATGCATTAGTGTATAAATCAATTCAACTTCTCATTCTTGAAACATCATTTTCCACAAGTCGTCCCTTAGCATTATCAGTTATGAAAAATTGTATGAAATGAATGCATTGTAGCTCAATTAATCAACCCTGTTACCTGCTCACATTCACCCCTATGAAATATTTGGACTATTCCACAAGGTACAACAGACAGTTGCATCATCTCAATTTCCTGTAGGTCATAGGAAGAAGAAAAGTAAGCTATTTGATCTCTAAAGTCATGTTCACTTCATGTTCTTTTGTAGCTCTTCTACACTTGTCTCTACCCCATCCTGTCATTGCTTGATTATCCTAATGTGTTCACCTGTTCTATGTTAAGCCTTTGAGTAGCTTGTTGATTTATGCCCTCTTCTTTCTTTATAGCCTTAATTTCCCATGTTACCTGTCCTTTGTTTCTCGTTGTACTTCCTGGTTTTGACCCTTGCTTGTTTTCCTGTTTTACCATTATGAATTATTCTACTTTAATGTTGCCAATCTGTGCTCTGAACCCACTATGATTTTTAGATTGTCCCTAATAAATACCACGCTGGTTCACACACTTGTGTACTGCCTCATCTAACTGCATGTTACACAGGCAATACATTAAGATGTTCTCAGAACACCATGACAACTTGACAGTATGAATCATCTGCACTCTTAGAAACTAAGATTCCTTAAGGGTTCCTTGGATAGTTATGGGTACTTATGGGGTTCCCTTATGGGTAACCTTCACACTGAGGAATTGTTAGGAGTGCTAGATGAGAACTAGAGAGCCTGAAATTGTTAGCTGGAAAGCCAAAGTATAACACACACACACACACACACACACACACACACACACACATACACACCAGTCCAATCCCTGTAGAGTACCTTCTCATCATGAGTTTTGGCCGAGACCCAAAGTGCATGGCAATCACAGTTTGCCACTGTCTCCAAACTGGGCAAGCACCCAAGCATGGGAATTTCTCCTGCTAGTGCCAGTAAGAAATCGGGCACTGACCCAAAGCCAAGTGTACTCGTGTGTGTGTGTGTGTGTGTGTGTGTGTGTGTGTGTGTGTGTGTGTGTGTGTTTGTGTGTTTGTGTGTGATGGTAGTCCGGGCAAATGCCCAAATCCCAGCCCATTGCAGCGTTGTATCCAGCTGGGCCGAAGCTGTTTTCCACGTGTGTGTGTCGTGTTGTCAGTGTGTCGCTGCTTGTGACCCATTATCACCCCCCTGTTCCGGCCTCCTGTGGACTGGGCCACCAGCCAAAAGAGCTGGGTGGGCAGGCTCCATTCTCCCAGCACAGGGGGGGCAATCGTATCCATACTCAGGCAAGATGACTTTAATGTCCCTTAGGTCACACACACACACACACCAGACATTAGCATTGTGTTCTCTGAAACTTGGAACGTAAGTATTCAGTTTTATGAGCTCACATGGTTGCTTGTGTCAGTGATACTGTTCCATTATCTTTAAAGCACAAATCATTCAGTTCTGGCCCTGTTAGTTAATCCTTAATATTGTTAACCCAACAATATTATTAGTACTATTAATGTTATTTTAATAATTATTACATAATAAAATAGTTGTTCAACTCTTCCTTCCTTTCATTCCCAAATCAAAACATTTAGTAAACTGTAATTAAATCACTTAGTCACCTAGTATTGAGTTGAATTTAGTGAAGCACTGAATCACATTATATGAATTTAGTGAATCAGAGAATCATTTGACATGACTTTAGTGAATCAGTGGATCATATTATATAAATTTAGTGAATCAGTGAATCACTTGGCATAATTTAGTGAATCAGTAAGTGGTTTGTCCTGTCTAATTTAGCTGAACTTAGCAGTTTAAAATAGTTTATGATTTTTATTCTGTTTAAGGTTTTGTTGTAGTTAAAATTCAGTATAATGTGAGCA
>CM074972.1:11329131-11349131 GCA_037577455.1 Pangasius macronema
ACAAGTTGAGAAGGAAGGAAAGTAAGGGTTTAGTTTTGTAAATCATTTGACATTAATTTAGTGAATCAGTGGATCATGTTACTTGAATTTAGTGAATTAATGATGGATTGACATTAATCTAGTGGATCACTGAATCATTTGAGTTGAATTTAGTGAATCAGTAAATTATTTGTCCTGTCTAATTTAGCTGAATTTAGCAGTTTAAAATAGTTTATGATTTTTATTCTGTTTAAGGTTTTGTTGTAGTTAAAATTCAGTATAATGTGAGCATGAATAACACAGAAAGTAGTCATATAGCTGTGGTTATGCAGCTCAGACACAGTATTTAAACTTAATAAAGTTTAGTCTAAGGATGGGCATTTTAATATATTTTTTTATATATATTAAAATTTCAGGATTGTAACAAATCAACACTTCAAATACTTTTATCAATAATATTATTAATATTATATTTATAGCACAGTAAGCCCAAAAACTGTATCAATTTATGAAAAAGTAGTATTTATTAATAATTATCCTTCAATTATTTTCAATTTCCAAGGACTTGTTTGGTTCCTATAGTTTGTTAATGTGCATTTTTTAATATTTTAGTCGCACATTAGTTTATTAGCACATTAGTAGAATTTTGTCAGGTAATTTGATATGTTTTATTGTCCTTAAATATTGTCGTTAAAAATCATCCCTTCATCATCTATCCACTCATTTGCCACGTGATATGAGGTGCTGTAATATCACTACGGATAAACTGTACAAGCAAAATGCGTGAACTTGTGAACTTAAAAAAATTACCTTTATTTTGATGAACCAATAAAATTATGTCAAATATTTACAAATAATTACTTCTTCATTTCACATTACAGTTACATAAATCAATAATGCACAAATAACACTCACTCATCTGCACGTACACTTAGTAGCCTATTTACCCTGGACTGATTTCTGGGGTCAGGACGAATGCCAGATAATTCAAACATAAAATAACCCTGAATCTTTGAATAATTAGAATCATAACATTAGCAATACCGAAATTATTATTTTTTTGGAAAAAAAAAACAACAAAAAAACAACAGCAACAACAACAAAAAAAAACACTATCAGTAACAATTATTTCCAGTTCATGGGCTGACTTGAAAACATATAACATATAAAATATAAAGAAATAAAAATGCTGAAAAGAAGTGGTATGGTATCTTTGGCAAATTTTGTACCGCAGTAAATACATTCAAATATTAAGACGACACACAGCACGCAGAGGAAAAAAAAAACATCGAGATTTGTTTGTAACTACTAGAAAATTCAATAAAAAACATACATATTTCTTAAAGAAGCGATTCATAGTTTCAAATTCCTCCGTATTTTTGATGGTATGTCAGTTTTTCTTTTCTTTTTTTCGAATGGGTATCTCTAGCTTTGGTGGACGCTACAGATATGTTTCTACGTTTCTTGTCTTGTTTTGAACCGATTGCCATGTTTCAGAGCATTTACACAGCAACATCCCAACATTTAATCTTTTTTTTTTTACGATTTTTTTTTTTTTAATTTATTTATTTCAAAAAATCGGTAGAAAAATTGTATCAATCCCACAGGAAAGAGGAAAGGTCTATTAGGAAATAATTACAGACGGAACTTCGGATTGTACACAGAAGGCCACGATAAGGTCGTTTACCAAGTCGATTTTAGTCTGCTAATTTTGTCAGGAAACCTTAGAAGTTGACTAGCGGCAGTGTGAAATTGGTAGACTTCGTCAAAGTTCTTTTGTTAAGATTTTTAAAAAGGCTATATGTTTCTTTTATTTCTAAAAACCCAAGCCCTCGTATTTTTTGGATGAACTGCACTGAATTATGGGATACTATTAGACCCTTAGATTTAATCAGGGAAGCTCTTCATGAATGTCGTGTATTTTGGTTATTTTCACACGGTAACTAACATTAAATCAGATCCACGCTGTCCTGTTTTGATTAGCCAAGCTCAACAGGCGTTGATCTAACTGAGTAGATGACTTCCAGAAAGCAAACCTATCAAGACAAAACCAATCTAAACAAACACGATTCCTGCTTGTAATCATTTATATGCTTTAACAGCAATCAGTTTAAAGTGTTCATGAATCCAAAAGAAGTCTTGCATGGGATTTCCGGAGTCTTGGTCCAACATGGGATATGCAAATTTTCATGAATTAATAAAAGTCAACTTGTGTGATTGCTTCGCGGTTATGTTTAGGAGGTGTCCAGGGATATGAATGCAAGTTTACAGGTTTAAACGGTTAAACTCCACCCTGAAACACATTAAATAAGTTTATATTGAAATCTTTGTGATGTGTTTAGCGATTCTTTTGCTAATCCCCGTGAGAAGTTAGCATTTGTATGCAGCCCTGACGTCACATTGTTATTGTTCCAATGGCGTTTAATTGGACATTTCACTGTTCGCTCTCATATTAATGAAAAAAAACCCAATGTAGAAGGTGCAAATGATAGACTCAATGTCCCAGAATGCAATGCGGCTATATGATGCAGTTGCACTGTGAGACTCGGCTCGGCTAGTTAGTGATCTACGAGACGACGAGTGCGATGGCATTGTCGGTAACATTAGCATGAAAGTTGAAGCTTTGCGAGCCGATCTGATTAAGCAGAGAACAGACTAAAGTACTAAAGCACTGCTGCATCGCTCTCTTTGGGTACAGATTGTGGGTAATGTTTGAAACTGTTAACCAAAGTGAAAAAAGTGGGGTAAAATATGTCCATATAATCCTAAAATAAATCTCTTACAGAAGTGAAGATGTTAATTATAAATATTACCATGCTCAAAAGTGTATCTTAAATTAAAAACTAGCCACATACGATAAGGAAGGAGATTCCCTTTGCCATCGATACTCTCAAAGATTAAAAATTACTGTCTTATTCTAAAATCTTTTTCTCTTCAGTAATAATGGACAGATCTTCCAATCCATTCGATGGAATAGTTGTAATAGGTTTAGTCCTAAAGAGGTGGGTTAGGAAGGACTGATGAGATTAGTGCTCGAGAAAAAGAGAAGTGGAGAAAAGCGAGAACGTGGACGTCAGGTTTTGATGGCACAGCAGGTTTAGCGCGTCCCCGTGGGGAGGGGTGGCGTGTTCGCGACCCGCCAGAGGACAAAAGGACTGCGTGTGTGTACAGTACGAGTTTGAAGGGGCTGACGGGAAGGGCAGGAACCATACCAGTAAAAAGCCCACTTTGTGTTACTGTTCAGTGCCAGAACTGTCAATCATCGTCCTCTGAGCCAATGGGAGCCTTGGGAGAATCTCTCGGTTTAACCAGTGGGGTCAAGTCGATGGCAAGGCAATGTGTTTATAGTCAGATAAAAAAGAGGGGCGGTTATTACGCAAGAACAGTGTGTTTAAGGCAATGGAGCTATTTTTTTGTAATTTGTCAGTATGTGTGAGGGGTGTTTACGTCTGCGAGTAGATTTACAAGTGCATCTTTTCCATGAAACGTATGAAGACAACATGGCATTCCGATTGCTATTTCTTAACAATTTCCGCAAATTAAATTGTATGACTTGCAAGTTACAAAGTTTAAGTTTAGAGTTTGCACATTTTCTTACGCCTTCATTCCTGTAAAACCGACCGTAATACAAAAATACAAAATACAGCATCGCCATTTCTCGTGTAAATTCTCGCAGAGTTTTCAAAAACCTTTCTGGCCGACGGCGCAGTCTCATGATTGCTAATTCCTAAGGTAATTTACATGATTCAATTTGCAGCAAGGGGCGGAGTTAACATTTATACCTTTCCTTATAAATATCACACCTTCG
This sequence comes from Pangasius macronema, assembly GCA_037577455.1. Classification (NCBI taxonomy): domain Eukaryota; kingdom Metazoa; phylum Chordata; class Actinopteri; order Siluriformes; family Pangasiidae; genus Pangasius; species Pangasius macronema. The sequence continues at coordinate 11,332,919 of CM074972.1, forward strand.
TTGCTATGAAATCGAGCAAAATCCAACCACATCGCGCTTGCTTGTTGAAATTCCTACATAACTTTAAATGAAATTAATTCTGCTGGCCTAACAATTAAGGATTCATAAAAATTCATGTCGACAAATTTATGAATGGTTAAATTACAAGGATAATCAGTTCGCAGTTAGGTTCCTTTATATAAAAGTCAACAAAAATTGCTACTTAGAATTTGTACTAATTTTTGTGAAAACACCACAGTGTTATAATACGGTACACATTTCTACTTGCAACAGACTTGGCCTCGTTCGTTTGGTTTGATCCGTGTGTTCGGTGATGAATTAATTAGCCTCTCTGATTTAAAGATCTGCATTCGGTTCCTTCAGCCTGAAACACACGTCTGGTCAGTGGCACTGGTGGATCTGTTGATTGGCAGGGTCCTATGACCTTGTGTTCGTATTTTAGTGACGCGTGGTCATTCGGGATGACTTGATAGAAAAAGTAAAGGCACTGTCCTCAATTTCAGCTGGTGTACTTCAGGTTCATAATGCCTCAGACTAAAAGGTTCAAAGGTCGCCAGGAGCATTGTGGCGAACGGCATCAAGGGTTTCTTTAGAGTTGCGTTAACGCGCAACTTAAGGTCTACGAACGAAGGTATTTCTAATGCTACGTTACAGTTCGGAACATAAAAAAGTGAAAACTATCAGCGTCTTTATATATATTGTATATTCATAGATATAGTATTCTTTTTTTTTCCACGTTTCACGTCAAAAGTTTTGGTGTTCGTGACTACTAAACCTACAATGTTCTCCACTCGGTAAAAAGCTACTCGGAAATGCACAGCGTATCCAAAAAACGAGAAGGAAAAAAAAAAAAAAAACAAGATCTGGGAACACACACCACGAGCACGTAAATAAAGAACACGTTTCTTTCCTCATCCACTAGAATCTAAGGTTAGATATGAATACTGGGATCCAAAAAGCTTGCATGGCAGTAAACGATCGCTGTATTGTACATCATCGATGGGACACACGGGAGGCGATTGTGTCATGATGGCGCTATGTACAGGTTGCGTTTGAGTTCGCTAAGGCCTTCACCACGGTTTCATGCATTGTCTCGGCGCAGAATGAAAGAACGAGCACTTGGAGAAAATAAAATCGAGACACACAGAGAGAGAGAGAGAGACAAAGAGAGAGAGAGAGAGAGAGAGAGAGAGGGAAGGAAGAATGTATCGCTGACTGATTTGTCTCCATGCTTACTGTCTTGAATTGGATCTTTGGGGAGGATTGGGAGACTGACAGCACTTTCTCCGGTGGAGGAAAGAAAAAACGTAGAAAAAAAAACGTTTTCATGGTACGAACGCTCGTCTTTGTGTTGGTTCCCTCTTAAGGGAACATTGTTTTGTTCCTATAAACCTAACAAGCTACATCATTGGATCTAGTACCTTACATCAACTGTACCTTGGAGAACAAAAATGTACATGTATGCTGATTTTGTTTCCCTAAAGATCAATAACATCACTTCCTGTTTGGGAAGTTCAGGCTAGACAACATCCCTCCCTCATGGGCTGGCGTAAAATTTTCATATTATAATCCCGCTGAAATCAGCCGTAAGATGACCATAATGTTTTTGTTTAAAAAAAAAACAGAATATAGGAAATAAGGAAATATACGTGGATACGTATACGGCCACGTAAAAACAAAGCAATGCTGTGTTAGGAAAAGAAATGCTACCTAACTTCCTACGAAAACGTTCATTTTTCATTTCCAATTACGTTCGCACATAGCCAGATACAGCTTCATAAAAATGGCCAAGCTTCTCTTTTACCAGTGAGCGGTCCTGCGATCTTATCTTATAGGAGCAAAACACCAGAATTTGACCAAAAAAAAAAAAGCTCTCCTGCTAGAACTGTAACTTGTGTCTGCAGTAAACTTTTACACATACATTTTTTTAATATATATTACTCTGTCTCCATCATAAATAGCTTTAAATCTGACAAACGTACAGGGCATTTTGTACACGAGGAAAGAGCATTTATCTACACAGAGAAAGAGAGGAGGCGCTTCCTCGCTCTGCCTTTTATAAATCACATACAACAATTCTGTGCAGTTCGCGGTATAATATGAATTTGACGCACGTTATTATTATTTTTTTTTTTAAAATGACTTCAATTCTTTTTATTACAGCGATGTAACATTGTGTATGTCATCGTTTCATTAATTAGGTACCTTAGAAATAGGTGCTACCTAGTGTAATGGGTTTAAATCTCTAAATTTCTAGTGGAGATCCCGGTACTCGTGGTGATTAACATCTGTGTGTGTGTGTGTGTGTGTGTGTGTGTGTGTGTGTGTGTGTGGGTTTGGGCCAGCATGGCTGCACAGGCAAAAGTTCTGAATAAAAGGACATAAGCTTCAATGCGACTGATGTGGAAAAGGATGTAGTCTCTGTCTCTCTCTCTCTCTGTTCGTCTCTCCTCTCCTTCGTTCCATGTAGCTCTCCTCCCTCTCGTTTCCTCTCCTCTTTTTCACTCCCCCTCTCCTCTCCTCTCAGTGGCGGTCGTAGGCGCTGGCCGTGGCCGTGGCTGCAGGTCCTGAGCCCCGTGTGGCTGTGCCGTAGTAATACGGAGATCCTGGAGGACAAAACAGCGTCCATCATACAGATGAACATTAATTGGGGCTCTGTGTCTGGGCTGTGTGTTAGGGGAGATTTTTTTTAAATTTTCAGTTGGAATTTTTTTAATGCCACATACTAGTTTACAGTGTTAGCGATACACTTTTAGATTCCAGACACTGTTTTCGGTTCTACATCTCAGTGTCACGGTCCATGTACTATTATTATGTACTGTAGTTACTATTAGCTTACTAGAACTAGTAATATTAAACGTGGAACGCTTTGCACTCAAGTGAAGCCATCGTTTTCAAAATGGCCGACGTACCCAATTTCCACCGAAATCATCTCTGTGCTTGTTTTGGAGCTGGTGTTTAATGGCTGTCAAATACACTTCAAGTTCATCACCAAAATCTTGCTGATTTCGAAGCAAGAACATTAACTTCAGGAGCTTGTGGCTGGCTTCATTTTAGGGTCAGTACATGATCACCATTACACTACGACATTCTTGATGGGCAAAGTTGGGCACGCATCTCCAATATCTCTTTGCTTGGATTTCAGGATGAATCAACTGCTTAATGATCTCCTACAAGCATGTTGAAGCGTTGTGCACACATTTGCTGGTTTCATTTGATTCTGGGGTTAGAGTATGTTGGCTTTAAAATATTGTAGTGAAATGTATTGTCATAGTGACACATTGGTGGTCTGAAGAAATAAACATTCGACTCGCAATTGATTGTGATTTGGCTTTGAGCTTGTGAAAATGCAGACACCAAAATGATGTTGGTGGAAATAATATTTGGCTATGTAACTACAGGCAAAGACAAATACTTAATTATTACTGTAATCATATGTAGGTCTTATTTAAAGATGGCTGTGTTGGAGAGGAACACGATGCTCCACCAGTCTTACACTGTGATGTTTTTCATACTGAGATCTCAAGTCATTATTCTTTGCAGGAAAAACCCCATTTCCAGACATGAAGACACACATCTGTCTCGATCAGTGTGCTGGCATTAAGTGCTGATAGAACTCTTAAAGATGAAAAGCCTTTAGTATCACACTGACTTTAAAAAAAAAACTGCCCGTTTTTCTCCATCAGACACAAATTAGAGGAGGGATGAGAGGGGGACGAGAAAGGAGAAGTGATAAGAGAGAGATGGATAGGTGGATGGATGAATGGATGGATGGAGCTCTGGTGGTTTACACAGATTTAACTATGTAATTGTAGAAGAATGTGTGTATAAATAGTGTGTCTTGTATCTGAAACAGGGTGACACTAATATTGACCTCACTATATCTCAGCAAACACACACACACACACACACACACACACACACACACACACACACACACATACATCTGTCAGAATAGTCTCATGTCTGAAACTCACACACAGCAAAGCAATGGGAAATACCCTTGGCTCTGTAGTAGTAATAGGCCAAGTGTATAACACACACACACACACACACACACACACACACACACACACACACTCTTGCACTTGTTTAGTGTCACTTCAACTGATGGACACAGTGAAAAGCCATATCTGGGTATTTGTCCACTTGTCCACTCCTGTGGTTTGTCGTGTGTGTGTGTGTGTGTGTGTGTGTGTGTGTGTGTGTGTGTGTGTGTTTTAGGGTACCTGCGGGTTGTGTGGTCTGGCTGGGGAAAAGGCCTGAAGAAGCTGCTCTTTCTGTGCCTAGAAGAGAACCGTACTCCTGCTGGAACACTGCAAATAGAAGACAGATACACACACACACACACACACACACACACACACACACACCATCATCACCAATGAGTATTAAAAGCTCATGTGGTCAAACTCATTAAAGAAATACTTCATTATTTTTCATATATTTCATATTTCTCTATCTTCAGCATTTGTAGCATATAAGATTACGGTGGACAAGAATTTCAACATATTTCCCTGTAGTGAGAAAAAAACCTGTTGAAGCAAAAGTCGCTTATAAAGGAAGTCTAGAGGCAGATGTTGAGTTCAGTGAAAGCTTTTTTGCAGTTCCAGGGTTCCTGGTTCGTTCCTGACCTCCCTGTGATTGTGTGTGTGTTTCCTCTTGGTTCTCCAGTTTCTTCCCCTTTCCCAAAAGCATCTTGGTAGGTGGACTGGCTAAGATAAATTGCCCCAGGTGAGAATTCGTGTACTGGACCGGCGACCCATTCAGGGTGTATTCTCTTGGATCCAGCGCAACACTGACCAGGATAAAGCGCTTACTGAAGATGAACAAATGAATGAATTATAGCTTTACTGTTAAAGTGTCATGGTTGTAGTTTGGACTTAGTCACATATTTTAAACCTGAGAGAATTCAATAACTGCCCTTAGACTGTCTCATATAAGTGAGGTTGGATTTTTTTCTCTCGGTTCCTTATTCAGTATAAGGAAACATCTTGCTTCAGCCTGTGCAGTGTGAGTCTTTTTCATATATATGTGAAAGAACCCTTAGATTACCCCTGGGAGTCCCACTGTGGACACAGTTTGGTGATTTTTCCCATTCAAACACACCTGATTCAACTCATCAGGTGCTGGACTCCGACTATCCAGGGCCAGAGCTGTGTAGGTTAGATGTGTGTGTGTGTGTGTGTGTNGTAAGTGTTTGTGGTGCGTTTACCCAGCAGACTCGGGTTGGCGAACCTCCACGACTCGTTGTATGTGGAGTACTGTGGGTGGGAGTACGGACTGCCCGAGAACTCACCCCCTGCCATGAGAAACACAGAAGAAGACCATGAGGACTTTACAGAGGGCACAAGAGACAGATTCAGAAAAAGTGCTCATAGTGGGAGTGTATAAAACTCCACGACTATCGAACAAGTGCAAGTGTCAATTTGCGATGGTTTTTCTCCTCTGTTGCTTCACTAGTTTCCTCTCTCTCATTCTCCCTCTCTAGGGATCTCTCTCCCTTCACTGACTGCCACAAGCTTTCCCTTTCTCTCGCTTCCTCCCTCCATCTCGGGCTCTGTCGGTTCTGCCTGGCTGCTTTCGTGGCCCCCCTTCCCACCGTGTGTCAGCCCCCTGCTGAAAGAGAGCAAGAGCGAGACAGAAAGAGAGGTGTAAAAGCGATACACAGAGGAATAAAGTAGACGATGAAGAGTAAAGAGATCCAGGGAGAGGTGCGGTAATCGATTTTTCCCTCAAACTGATATTTACAGCATTTTTATTAACATTTTTTGTAGACTTTTTTTCCCACATCCTCATGCTAAGTCATTATTCTTGTTACGTTTTTAAAATAATGACATAATTAAGACATTCATATTTAATTGAGACCAAGGGAATCAAGGTACATGGCATTCAATACTGGAAGAAATTTCATGAGCCTAGTTAACAAGATGTTACTTAAAAGTCATTTTTGGGAGCTTTGTCTCTAATGTATTTTAGTCTTTCTTTCTCATCTAACCGTATAATAATTACTGCTAACCATTTTCTCTTGTTCTTTTGCTTTGGGTGGATCGGTGGTGCAGTGGTGGCATTGCCACCTCACAGCTCGAGGATCCATGGTTCAATCCTGAGCTTAGATTATGCAATGTCCTCCAGTTGGTGAACTGGCTACACTGTATTGCCCAGGGGTGTGAATGAGCGTGTGACTGGTGCCTTACAATAGAACAATGCCCCAATGCCCCAATGCCCCAACCAGGATGTATTCCCACCTTGTACCCAGTGTTCCTGGGATAGGCTTCAGACCCTTCAGGGCCCTGACCAGTACAAAATGGTTACCAAAGATGAATAACTGAATGAATCTTTTGTTCTCAGCGCAAGACGCACTGTCAATAGCAAAAAAAAAAATTTAAAAATCACAAAAGGCTGAAGGGCATGTGGTGTCATTACTACAGTTACTACTCCCTTGTCATTCCAAGTGTCAGGTTGTTTAGTGAGGGAGCAAGAAGGAAGACCAGGATTAGCTGACACTCAGATTGACAAGTGCAAGAGAGGCATAAGGGGGTCCTTATCAAGCTGGCATGGAAACATGTCAACATGGGTGGAGCCTCTAGCAGACAGGGCCTAGAAGCTTCTCTGCAGTAGAATCTCAAGGTGCTTTACTTAGAAGAACAAGCAGCATGTACAATGTTCATAAACAATTAAGAAATATGTCAGAGTTTGGAGGAAGATCACATCCTGAAACATTTCTCCACTGACTCCTTAAAGAAATCTCTCTCCACTGGCTCCACTGAAGAAGGTGGAGTTAGCATTACAATTAACCTTAAAAGTGAAACAATTAATGAAGTTACCACTGATTGCCTCATTTGATCCTCTGACAAGTGCTTCCACAGTTTAACCCAGATACATTACCAACTCCTCTTTCCACTGGTTGCACTTGTGATGGGAGTTAACTTCAGCATTGGTATTAGCTTTGATTAAGTCCTACAGTTGGGATTTTAAAGGAATCTTTGTTTTTCTCCACAGTTTGCCCTGATAGGATGCAGAACATCACTTAGTCCTTTGTTAAGTATTCCTTACTTATCAGAGATCTTTCTTTACTGCACTTATGATGAGGATTAGATTAGAATTGGCATTACCATTGGTCAGGTGCTTTGGTTGGTATTGTAGTGCTGAGCTTACTACGATACTGTCAGGTATTTAAGAATGGTGATTTTTTTTAAAAATAAAACAACGCTGAACTCCTTTTGTCCATTGTTGAATATCAGTTCCTGATACATTATATTTGCCATTTTCCTCAGGTCACACTTATGATAGAGTTAGCTTTAGCATGGGCAGTAGCTTCAATTATGTGGTACAGTTGGTATTTTAAGAGATACTTTGCTTCTTTCAGTCTTTGGTTAACTATTCCCTACAGTTAGCCCTGATAGAATATGGAGCCTCATTTAGTCCACTTATGATGTGGATTAGCTTTAGCATTGGCCATGTCTTTCCTATAGTTCTATTTACAAAGGAGTAAGCTTTATAAATCGTGTTAGCATTGGTCAATTGGTTATTTTCTTTTAGAATGCTGACTTTCATTGTGTCCTTTGTTAAGTATTTCCCACAGTTTAGCCCTAATACATTATTGCTCTTTCTTCTGGTTCCACTTGTGACCACCTGGGAACTTTGGCTTTAGATTTGACAAGCAGGGGAGCACGATGCACCCTCACACCCAGTCCTATCCATCCATCCTGCTATTTTTCTTTATGTTATCCCTATAAACTGTCTGTACTTAGTCAGTATTTAGTGTCCCGTACCATTCTTGTCTTTATTTTTTAGCCTGAGATCCTCAATGTCTACAAGTGTGTCTTGTTCTTAATGAGACCAGTTTTGGAGTAGTTAATGAGTCAGGCCACTGACAGGCAGCAGGGTGACACTGTTGCTCTAAACATAATACACTTTTCTGGTGTCTGAGTGTCAGGCCAAATCTCTGCGGGTTTGTAAATCTGTGTTGGCTGTGAAGTCGGCGGCAGGCGTAACCATAAGCAAAGCTGGAGGAGAAGAACAGAGCGCGCGGGAGAATGGATGAATGAATTAGTCAAGGGTCAGCGATGATTCTCATTAAAAACAAATTACTGATGTTGAGAGGGGACAGCTGTGAGACTGGGGCCTAATGGCCCTTCCGTCCTGGCTCAGAACTCAAATACACCCCCCCTTTAAACTGTCCGTCACCCTCCATCCCCCTCCCTCCTTAACGTCCCAGAACCCCCTGGGAGTGCTGTCAACCTGGCAGACAGGAAGTGGCAAAGACAAGCGCACCTCCCACAGGGACCTCGGCAGAAATAAAGCAGGGGTGAAAAGGAGAGATAAAGAAAGAGCCAATAGCAGAGATTGTTGGTATAGAAAGACAATAAATATAGTCTTGTTAGGTTTTGATGCTATGAGATTCCTTAAGATATTTGCTCTTATGACCCTTTTAAGTTATTCTGATCAGATGGTATCTTTAGTCTCTAAAGTTATGAGATGCTTAAGCATCTCGCTTTAGCATCTCATGACTTTAGCGACTAAAGATACCAACTGATCAACTGCCTCTACCAAGAGAATTCCATTGCCTTGGAATAACTCAGCCAAAGCTAACCCAAAGTACTGATGGCATTAGTGAGGTAAAGAGGGCTGGAGGGGAACTCACCTGGCACCATTCCTGTGAGCGACGGAGCAGAGTAGCTGCCCTGGCCGGCTGGGGGAACGTGAGGAGGGTAACCTGGAAGTGTGGTGCTGCCTAGATCACGACCTGGAAGGAAAAAAAATCCGGTCTGAGGAGCCTGAGAAAGCTGTTATTTCCTAAAAGTATTACAGAATCTAATTTGTTAAAATCTACAAGCCTATATATAGGAAGTGTAGCTGTGATTAGGTCACAACCTACAAAGTCATCATATTGCTATGTAATGGTGGATGTAGGGTGTATTCAATACTCTAGCATGAAAAAGAGCTATTAGAGTTAATTATTAGAGTTATAAAGAGTTAATTTATGCAAACCTAAAGGGATGTATTATCTGGGATCAAAAGTATGGTGTTTTCAACAAAGAGAAGTGGAACACGTTCAAGTGGTTAAACACTGCTGATAGGCAGCTGGGAAATATGGATGCTAGCTAGTGACTGAGGCTAACATTTAGCTAACTTACTCCTTATACCCAGATAGCAAACATGTGAAAAATCTATGGATTAATAATGTGGCATGCAGCTTGTTTGCTAATTGTTTGATTTGTCAGTGCTCTAATACAGCACCCCCTCTTAGTGATGATTTGTGATGTTTACGCAACTTTCGTGACTCAAAATAACATTTTTGTGTTGCTAACACACTACTAGAGGGAGCAAACTAAGTTTCCCAGACAGCACTTCCCAAAGTGTTTTATTCCTCTTATACCAGAGCCTTTTATTTGTTTGTTTATTTTCTTTATAAAGAACAACATGTTGTGCTTTCTATCAGTTATAGTATATATATATTAAGTGAAATGTTGGAGAACACCCACAAAACAAGTTAGCTCCGTATGTAATAACAGCTACGAACAGTCATTCCCTTACAAACCCTTTCTTTTTTCTTGGAAAGACTGGAAAAAAGACTGAAAAAAAAACACACAGCTTGTCCTGTTACTGAGAAATAGCAACGCTCAATGCCCTCTGTTTTGACTGACAAAAACTGTGTCAAAGTGCTGACACTGGAGACTCCTTCCATTTCTTTGTTTCATAACAATACATTTTTTTCACTTATCGATTATTTTAACATGATTTTAACATGGGAATGAGCTGTTACTATGGAAACAATAATGTATTAAAGACCTGTGGTTTGAATTACAGCTGTGTGTGTGCTGAATGCCACGGCTGTCCCTGGTCGGCTGCTATAATGACACTTTACATGGATTAGGTGACCCATGTGTGGTTAAGCATTTCCCTTTTCTTCAACATAGTCACTCGGCAGCACCTGAGGTCGTGTCTCTGTATCCGTAATGGTGCAATTAAACACACAAATACACACTGTCTGACAGAGCCTGGCTGTCTCTGCTGCAGCTTTTGTATAGTTAGACATTTTACATGTTCCTTATGCTGACCTCTCTCTCTCTCTCTCTCTCTCTCTCTCTCTCTGTTTGATATCCACTGCAATACAAGTTTATCAGGTGCATTCACCATATGGATAAGTTTCGTTTTACGTTACCTGGTTGCTATGGAAGGCTACATCGACTATGCTTTTTATGTTTTGTTTTAAGGTCCTTTTTCCACCCAAATGTAGCAAACAATAGAAAACATATATCTGAAAATATATCAAACACTGCAGCTGGTAATGCCATCAATGTGATGCAAGACTTGTTAATTTGTTGAAAAGAAATTCCTAGCAACAAAATGCAAAAACATCTAATGCAGTTTTATTTTATTGCTTTGATTATGGTGAGTTACATGAGTTACCTTTTATATTAAATATGTGACACTACAATAATTAGACAAAATGAAGCAAATAGTGTATGAGCAGGCTATTTCAGGCAGATTTCAATAGAACTGAAATGCCTCTCTGTGTGTGTGTGTGTGTGTGTGTGTGTGTGTGTGTGTGTGTGTGTATAGCTGTATTAGGATACATGACAGCTCCGTCAGACTGAATCATGTGCTCGAGTGCAGTGCTGTGCTGAAGACTAGAGGCCATTCATCATCATAAACACTCCTTCACACACCCGCCATCGATCCCACTCAACACACACACACACACACACACACACACACACGCACACACTGCACAGCTGGCCACACAAAGGGGAGAAGTTTGACAAAGAAAAAGTAGGAAAGATCTGCAGACTGGAGAGGATAAGTGTTTGGGCCAAATGTGGAGCTTGGTAAAAAATAATTTCATCTGGGCGGATTTCAGCTTAGTGAATTTGCCAACCTTGGAAGTTTGAGCCCATAGAAAAAGGCAGAAACCAGTAGGGCTCACACCACACTTGGTAACTACAGGGGCGCCAAAATTTATGGTTTACCCAAAGCATTTATAATATTTAAACTCTTTTTACCACAACACAGGACATGCCTGGAAACTGCACTTCTCTGCTTGTTCAGATAATTTCACTCATCAGAAAAGTCAATTCACTGAAGGGGAATGGACACAGGACGTGAAAGATGCATATTTGTTTCTGATACTATTCACGTTTTCTTCATGCCAAATTTAGAACTGTGAGTTTATGAGCCTTAGAAATAAAGAAAACAACTGGGTGGGACTGTGGTGCTGTGGTTGGCTACCTAACCAACTATTCACTATTTATTCACTAACTGACTTTGGTTGCTAACTCGCCAACCTTAAACAGTATAAAATAACAAAAGTTACATCCAGTCTTTTAACTGACTATGTAACATATCTTTTCTTTATATAAAATTAATTTATAGTCAATTCATAGTTGTATAAATTTTCCTGGCTGCACAATGGAAATATTAGCCGATCCTCCAATTTACATCTAAAACATCTTGATAGAAGGTTCCTCAGAGGTCAACACAGCCAAAGCGGGTATGCTATTGGTTAAAGATGTAAATGTCCAGTTCTACCAAAGCTGAACTCCTTGTCCCCAGAACTCCCAGTTTCGCTTCCAAAATGAATTGAAACCAACATGCAAAACTACCACGAGGGGGAAATTCCATTCAAATTCTGCTGACAAAAAAGTACGCATGACTGAGACAGTAGAAAAGTGAAAGAGAAATCATCTTTCTAAAGGCCCAGTAGGAAAGTAGGGAAAAAAAAAGAGAACAGTGAATGTAGAATAGAGGACAGGATGGATAGATACATCTCGGCTCTCTTCCTGTCTCCGGGGCTGCCATGTTGGACACTTTTAGCAAGTGTGCTGCGACAGAGAGACATTAGCGAAGACCGGGTACTAATCCACTTCGGGTCAGTGGACAGGGCGAACGAGGGAGAGAGAGGGAGAGACGGAGGGTGAAGTCAGACAGGGCCGCGTCCTCCGAGAGCAACTGTCAGGCGGAGGAATGGACAACGAGTAGAGAGAGAGGAAGGAAGAGACGAATCGTTTCTCTACAGCCTGGGGCCAAAGACGTCAGATCTGACAAGCTTCCGTGTTGCTCTTTTGTCTCGGATTGTCCATGTCTTTGTTCTGTAATCCTCAATTCTGTGTGCATGTGGTCGGGCTGGGAGATACGACAGAATATTGATAACGCAATAAATTGGATCATAATGCTTTCTTCAGAGAGTATTGTGGATATCTTCAGTACTTTTAGAACACTAATTCAGACTCCACTGTTACTCACTGAACACTAAAATCCAATTTTCTAATGAAAATCTTTGTTTTGTTTAGACAGTCATGCTAGTGCTGCTAGCAATCACAGAAAATGAATGGCTACCAATTATGCATTATGCACACAGAGTCATGCTAATTATTGACTTCCAGCTTACATCCTTTTCCATTTCAGCGTCTCTGGTCAAGCCATTCCTTTAAAGAAGACTGTTTTAAAACCATAATATTCATTTTGGTTTTTAGCTGGCACCTTTGTAGCTGTTGAATTCTGAATTCTGATTGGTCAGAAAGGTGTTTGAGATGAAGTTTCTCTGATAGTAGCATGAAAATGCCAGATTTATCTAAGAGCTTATCTTTGCTGTAGTAACAACTTACACAGGGACTTGTAGGGTGGATGCTCTATAGAAACAGATTAAAACATGTAATTGTTGATATGGTGAAATTTTCTGTGAGGAGACTTTTATCTAACATTTACGGAAGGAGTCTCCAGTGTAACGTTAGGTTTTCCGCCATGGGAAAGTCTTCAGGAGAGAAGAGTTTATACTTTGCAGTTTCTCAGTAACAAGACAAGCTGAGCTTTTTTTTTTTTCTTATTAACTTCAACAGAGACTTGTTTTGTGGACATTCCACAGCATTAAATGTAACTATAAATGGATAAAAAGTTCAAATAATCTTTTTAAAAATTGTAATTGTTGGCAAAATGCTGTAGTATATGAGGAATAAAACATTTGGGGGCGTACTGTTATAGGAAAATAATCATCTCCTGGTGGTAACAGTAACTCCGCTTTATTACACCACCACATAGTTGATTATATTCCTAAAACAGCATGACATGCAGTGTTTTATTCCTGACCTATAAATGTAGAGGTATGCTGAGGCACACACACACACACACACACACACACATACACACACAGGTTCTGATCTCCCTCGATGGTTGACGGCCAAATTCCCTAATCCATGATTCCCTCGTTATGGCCAGCGTCCAAGGGGCTCTTAATTAGCACTGTCTCATTCAGTGTGAGGGGAAACAGGAGTCTGTGTGTGTGTGTGTGTGTGTGTGTGTTCTAATTACAGGTCTCCATCCTTCGTCTCTGTCCCGTGAGAGACAGAAATCTGAATCTCAATCACAGAACAGCGCTTAACAGGTCTGAGATCACTCGAGTGCTGATGCTGGACAAATTTCCAGCATGGTGTCCAAAAAAGCCAGTGAGTGGGGGTTCTGCTCCCATTTTGGGTTATTTTGCTCAGTGGTTTGGGTTCTCTACCTTTTTTAAAAAAAATAAAAAGGAAACCCTTGGTTTATGGTTGTGCAGAGAACCTATAAGTGTTCCCACAAACTGAAGGAGTGTTAGATAAAAAAAAATTCTTTCTAAAAGTCTAGGATCCTGTGATTGGACATCTCAAGTAAGGGTCACTGTTTGCAATTAAAAAAAAAACAACATTTTTTTTTAATCCTGGCGTTTAATCCTGTTGATTAAAAATTCCAAGATCCATAGTAGCAAAAAATGCTATCTCTGCAAGCCGAATATGAGTATATTTACATAATATTTCTTATATTATTTCTTATAATCATTTTATTATCATAAATCAAATAGAAGCCTGTTTTTAGATTCTTTTACACATAAGCCAAGCTTTAATTTGTAGATGATTTCAATATAAAAAACATCTACAAATAGGTTTAATAATCATATATTTGGTTGATTGTAATTTTCTGATAGGAAATACTAGATATGATAATGATATGATGTCTCTTTTTTTTGCAGTGAGGGTATTTAATTGCATCCTTTACGTTTATATCTGTAATATTGTGTGATATGGTGTGTGTAAGCTGCGGATTTGACAGTAAATGTGTTTATTAACTGAAGACGACTGAATGAAATGAAATGAGAGAGGCTCACCTGACACTAGCGGGTAACTCTGAGGTCCTGCTACACTCGGGCCCAAATCCGCTGCCGTCTGATTGGCCAGGCTGCTCTTCATCTCTTCTAGCCCGCCAGCCAGAGACGCCATCGCCGAGTAATCAGCCGTCTGTAGAGAGAGAGAGAGCGAGAGAGCGAGACTTTAAACCATAGTCAACTTGCGTGAATGCTTATGAATGTCAACAAGGTGTTGGTGTCCATAACATTGATTGAACCTAAACTGGAATTTACACCAGATGTGTCACAAAGAGACGCATTGCATTCACATCTGCAGTGTTCAGTCTGTTTCGTCACGCCGTGTGGTACTTTCAGCAGGTCAGAGCACAGCAAACACACTCCGAGAGCATCTAAGCGAAGTGTTCTTAGTCTGCTTTCAACTCTACTACAGTGAGAAAGTGATTCGACTTGACAGCAGAAAGTGAATCGAACACACCGTGTGCTTTGTAGATCCAAGCTGCTAAACCGAGCCAAGTGACAGAGCTGTAGTCCTGTACACATATGATGTAGAACAGTTGATAACTTCAACAAAGTAGACTTTATGTGTTAACTATAATGAACTTTCTTTGTTACACAATTGAGTAATTCGAGTCTGGTTCCTCTCCAACCTACCAAGGTTTCTTCCTCATGTCCTCTCAGGGAGTTTTTCCTCTCCACTGCTGCCTCTGGCTTGCTCATTAGGGACAAATTCATAAATTTAAAATGTATATCCTGAATTTATATATTTCTGTAAAGCTTATTTATGACAATATCTTGTGTTAAAAATAGTATTCAAATAAAATTGAATTGAATTGATGTGTTCTGGAGATTTGGTCCATCAAACAAAAAGACGAAATTATTTTTGTCGCTAAATGCGACGCACAAAATATAATTATCTAGTTATTTTTTGTGCTCCGTGTTTTTTTGTGCTTGGGTTGTTTTTTTTTTATACACACATGGTTAACAGTTTTTAGTTTTTTCTGTCAGCGTATTTCAATGAAAGAGTTTTGGACCTTCGAAAGAGAAAATAAACACTGGATGTAATACACAAAATATAACGATCGATTTATTCAGTGCGTGATGGCGCCATGTTCTCCATGCTTGGGTGTTTTTGTATTTCTACACACACTTGGCAAACGTTTGCTTAACTTTTTCCGTCATTGCATTTCTGCCTAATGAGCCAACATTAGCCAACATTACATTTTGGTTCCTTTGATACCAAACCAAATAGCAAACGAGGCAAAAGAACTCATTTCACTCTGACTGGGACTCGACAAACAGACTAAAAGGTTTCAAAGCATCTTCAGCGTCCTGCATTTATCCAGAATATTAATGTTAATGAAATATGAGTTTGGGACACTTAAATCCATGACAACGCAACCATAAACAAGTTATTTGTGTTTCTTCTGAAGTTTAATGCTTCTTTTAAAGTCACACACCCTAAAAACTCTACTGAAAGAGGCGGAGCTTTCTGAACCGATAGGGATCATGATTGACAGACACCTCCTTGTCCTGATTGGTTGCTTTTTTTTCTGGGGTATCATTGGCAGTTCATTAAAAATTACAAAAAATGTGTTGCGGCTTAAAATCAACAGAAATGTTATGATTCTGATTGTGTGTGTGTGTGTGTGTGTTCACGTACATACGCACGGGAGACTGACTGGGTCGAACACGACAAAGCACTGGGTAAACTCATAATGATCTGCCTGACCCACACACACACACACACACACACACACACACACAGCTGTGGTGGTCCATCTCTATTGGCTGTATTGGCTGTAATGGCTTGTGTCAGGCAGGTGGAGATTTAGAGGGAAATGGATGTCACTTCTGCTTTAGTGTGTTAGGAGAAAGTCTAATGATGCTAAACAGCGTCTCTCCTCTCACACACACCTGCTGCTAGCGCCAGCACTCCAACTTTCAGTAGCTTCACATGGAATAGACTCACACCGTGTCAGTCCTGTATTCATACGTGTTCATATACATCCTAAAACACGCTAAGCAAAGAACAGTGAATTTTCCGCAGCCAAATTATTGTGTATTGTATTTGTACATTTACTTGATAATAGAAATCTG
>CM074972.1:11354180-11394725 GCA_037577455.1 Pangasius macronema
TAATCCTAATATGTAACAAACATGAACATCTTTTTACCTCTGGTTTTGATTAGCCCTAATATGTAACACTGCTAATTTAAACAACATTTTTACCTCAGGATTTCAATAGTCCTAATATCTACATATTAACCTAAACAAGATTTTACCTCAGATTTTCAATAGCTCTAATATGTAACAAACATCAACAACTTTTTACCTCAGGTTTTGATTAGCTCTAATACGTAACACTATTAACATTTTACATTTCTCAGGCTTTTCATGAGTATAAAAATAAACCATATATATTTATGTTTATATATGTTTATATTTATGATTTTTGCATAATTATCTGCATAGATTATCTAAGCCTTCTTACAAACAAAATAATTTGGCAAAGTGCCTCAGTGGCCGTCTGTGCTAAGTGTGTTTAGGGTGTAATTTTAGTTGTACTGAGTGTTTACTTAGTTATTTACCAACACATCTGAGGAAAATGCTGATATTTCTATCTGCTTTATCATGTTTCCATGGTTACAGTGCCTTCACACTGCCTGTATAAAGGACTTAGATAGCTAAATAATTAGCTTGGTTTATTAGCTATCTAGCAACATTGTTCTGAAGACCTTAACCACTTAAACGTGCCTTCACATGTCCAAAGAATGTATTCACAAATCATTACACAGGGGACGAATCAGAAAGAAAAAATTACAAAAAAGTGTTGTATTTTGGGTTTTGGTCAAGAACATATGCATAGGCATCAAATCTAACCATGTTCAAAGAAGCCATAGCAACAATCTCTTGCTTTGTGACATCAAGCTAATTGTGTGTGTGTTTGTGTGTGTGTGTGTGTGTGAGATCATTGCCACATATAAGCCAAGCCAACTTAAAAGCAGCACAGTAGCCAGCTATCAGCGCAAACGCAAATGTTAATGCACACGCAGCGTGTAGAAATTTACCTTACAAAGCAGTGACTTCATATGTATTACACTATCACCATGCTTCATCACCGCTGTAACAATTCACAAACACTGAAAATTGAGCAAAAGCTTCATGTAGACATACATGGGCCATATTAGATTTTTTTTAATTAACATTAGGAATTCTAAAATAGCATTAGTGCATCTTAGTCTGTCAGTAGCCTTTATTTATTTAACTATTTTGTTGTTCAATAAATAAATCAACTCATCAATCGTTCAAAGAAGGAATAACAACATTCGAAAGGGAATATGGATTTAATCGTTAAATTTAAAAAAAAAATGTATTATGATCTTAGTCAGACATTTATTCATAACCAATTTTCAACTTGTTATTTATATTTAATTTTTATATTTAATTTTTGACTTCTTTTACCTGATATTTTATGTGAAACTTTGCAAAGTAGCACTGAACATGTGTAAAAGTCTAAATGTCAAGTGTGCAAGACCCCAAAACAAGTGTTCACTACTTAACCCTTAAACCTCTGTGCCCTAACCCAGTTTCACTTAACACAAAAACGTATAGGCAGTGCATCAGAAGCAGCATAAGCTCACACAGGCCAAGGGTCAACGTTAGGGTCCACAAGGGCATAGGGTCAACGGTGAGGTCGGAAACGGGTCAAGCAGCGCCAGCAGCCAGGCAAGTGAGCTTTGGGAAGAGGGACATCATGTGCACATTTTCTTGGCTGTGTAGCCCCACCCACTCAGCTCTTACCTGGGCGGGCTTGTTGGTGTCAGGGGTGGGGTAAATGTCAGGGTCGAACACGCAGTCCAGTACCTCGAGCTGCTGCGGTGTGAAGAGCTCCCCCCGCATCTGTTTGCGCAAGAAGTCCCGCCCTGAGTGGGCGTGGCCGTTCGCCAGTGAAGAATCCTGAAGATCTAAAGGGAATAAAAGATTAAGGCTATTATTGTTGGTAGAAAAACCAAGACATGAATCCTGAAAAAAATGGAATGGGTTGGTATAAAAAAGTGGAGGCGGGGACTGAGGATAGGTGACTGAGGCTACGTGTCAGCTACATTAGCTTGGGGCAAGAGAGAAAATTGTGTACATTTTATTGCTTTTAAATGTAAATCATGAATTGGTGCCTTTGATATACATGTAGGAAAGTGAAAACATAACGCGTTCTCCTTTCAAGTGGTTAAATTTGTGAGAAAACTGTTGCTAGGCAACTGAGAAATGTAGACACCATGCACAAGCTAGCTAATCAATGAGGTAAGTGATTTAGCTAGCTAGCATATATTAATTAATTCTTTTATATATATGTGTGTGTGTGTGTGTGTGTGTGTACTATAAAGGTACAAATGCGAATGAAAGCAAAATAAAACCATTATAAATAAATCTCAATATCTCTCAGATATATTGAAAAAAACACTAAGAAAAGATTCTTACTATAATTAGACTTAGCAACAACGGCTAACTGCACTCAAACTCACAAATGCCACAAGAGAGGGTCATTCCAATGGAATACTTTTATGAAAATATACCTTTAATATGAATTTTCCAAACTAGAAACAGATACAATAAGCTCATAGAGACAACGTGAAGACATCAGGACAGCAAAAATGAGACAAATCAACATAAAAAAAATCAACTTGAAGCCAGGAATACCACACGAGTGAGTGTTCATATGGAATTTTCTAGTAATCTGAACACATTTTATGTTTCCTTTAACATGAATTCTGTAAAACTAGGAGCTTATTGACGGAAGCCATAAAAACGTATCCTGATTTCTTTTAATAAAGAACATTGAACTGGTAAGATAAGCTGTTACAGGTGAAATGAATGCTAGTAGATGGACAAACCCACACACACACACACACACACACACACACACACACACATAGACGAGCTATTGCGGAGTTTCTGAGGAGACAATTATAAGAGCTGAGAGAGCCGCGGGCTGCGAATGATTACGGACAACGAGGCACGAGCAAAGAGAGGAGAATGGAGACGAAAATCCCCCCGTATAGAGCCAATTCATTTCTCCAAAACACCTTTTTCTAGAGACCTTAGAGGGCACGAGCAATCGACACTCAGAGAGAGTGAGACACACACAGAGGGATCAAGAGAGACGGAGAGGGAGACGGAGAGACAGACGGAGAGATGTGGAGTGTATTATAGTTCATCTCAATTATGTTTTAAATGCACATCACCTCTGTAGTGTATGTATGCAGTGACTCTGATCTACTCAGCAGCTACCTAAACACACACACACACACACACACACACACACACACACACACACACAGTATGGAGTGTATGATCTGTGATGCTTTGACCCTCTTAATCCTGGCGGTCAGTGTGTCTGATAGAATTCAATTGATCAATCGTGTCTGTGTGATGGCACCATTTCAGCCGGCTTATTGCTTTCACTTGAAACACACACACACACAAAGAAGGTAGAAGGTTTCTGAAAGCTTCATTCTTTTTTGCCATCATGTATGTGTGTGTGTGTGTGTGTGTGTGTGTGTGTGTGTGTGTTATATGTATGCTATGTTATACTGGTTACACACACTTTGTGTTATTATATACTGTGTGTGTTAGTGTATTTGAAGACTGTGATTATTATAGCGTGTGATCTAAATTGGAGTGGATAGGTGTGTGTGTGTGTGTGTGTGTGTGTGTGTTTCTCTTCTCTTTCTAACCTTTTCTTTCTCTGATTTCTTTCACTCCCTCTCTCTCTCTCTTTTTGTCTTCTTTTCTGTCACATTTGTGCAGTTCTCAATTTCTCTCTCCTCTTTCTTTTTCTTTATCAATCACTTCCTTTTCTGTCTCCTGTTCTCCATTTCTTCTTTTTCTCTGGTCTTCTCGTTAGCTCTCTTTTTCTGCCACTTCCTCGTTTTCTCCTTGGATGCCTCCATGTTCGTCTTTTGTTAGCTAAAATCTAGCAAAGGAGTGCTGCTTTGTTTACTGATCATGCTGTGAGCAGCCATTTTGATTTGATGTCACTTGCTGAACTCTGTGTTGAGGGGATCCTCCAGAATTTCTGTTTTTTTCCTAGTGAGAGGTCGGAAATGACAAGTTATGAGTTTAATCGAACGCAGCAGTAGTTTAACAAAAAAGCGTTTGTCTTAATGTTCAAATTCTATTGATGCCTCAGCCATCTGTGTCCAGGAGTCCAGGAGAGCAAAACTGACTGTGCTTTCAGGGTGGGAGGGGCATATGCTGTCTCTCCTGTCCATCACAGCGACAGTAACCAATCGTGAGCATCTGTGAGCTCATGTATGCGGAAGAGGGCAGATAGCTCTTTCCTCAGAGCGTGTTACAGCAGGAGCAGCAGTTCGAGAAGATGTTGGCTGGCTTCACGATTCTTGAGGTTGGTAGCTATCGTACCTTTTGGAGGAAGCAGCAAATAGCTATTGGATGAAAGCTAGCTAACACTATAGAACGAGTTGTATTAAGAAAATAATACAGCAATAATTAGGTTATTAAGTTATTAAGATTTTCAGAAAGAAAAGACCACACTCTGTTAACTTGTTTTCTTGCGTAGACTCACGTTTCTGTAGTTTTATACTTACTTTTTCACATTACTGCGTACTTTCCCATATTCACATTAACTATATATTACATTTTATTCATGTTCAACCTGAACACAGCTTCATACCAACTCTTCTTTTAGTCCTTAAACGCTGTATGTACTTGCTGGTAACACACACACACACACACACACACACACACACACACACACACACACACACACTTCCTCAGAGGTATTAGATATTCAGTGAGTTGTGGTGGTGTGTGTAACGCTCCGCCGCTGCTCCTTTGGCTTATTGTTTTGGCATGGCTATAGGAAATCACCCTCTGTAACCAGCCACAAAGACCTCAGCTGCAGGCTCTGTCTTTCACACACACACACACACACACACACACACACACACACACACACACACACTCACACACACACAGGGTGGGATCTGAGGGGAAGCTCTTCCTCAGTTCAGAAAGTAGAGACAATAGCGACAATGAGATCGACTCTCTCTCTCTCTCTCTCTCTCTCTCTCTCTCTCTTTCACACACACACACACACACACACACACACACAGAGAGAGAAAGGCAATATTCTCTGGAAAACTTGGTTAGTTGAGTTTAGTGTGTGTGTGTGTGTGTGTGTGAGAGAGAGAGAGTCCAGCCATCTGAATAGAAATATGCCAGTCTTTAGGAAACTTTTTTCTTCATCTCTTCTCTCTACATATCTCTTGTGTAAAAATAGAGAGAAGAGGAGAAGGTAAGAGAGTAGTAGAAAGTAGAAAACGGAGGAGATAGGGTACAAGTAGACCTTCTCTCTCCCATGTTCTCCTTCTCTTCCTCTCTTCCATGTTCTTCATCTCCTTCTCTCTCCCATGTTCTTCACGGTGTCCTCTCTCCCATGTTCTCCTTCTCTTCCTCTCTCCCATGTTCTTCATCTCCTCTTCTCTCCCATTTTCTTCATCTCCTCCTCTCTCACATGTCCTCGTAGAGGAGGAGAGTTGGTACAAGAAGTAGAGGAGGAGAGTTGGTACAAGAAGCAGTGGAGAAGAGAGGGTACAAGATCATCTCCTCCTCTCTTCTCTTTTCTGTGAATGGTCAGACACAATGCCTCTGTTCTGGAGGCCCCACAAGTCAAGTTCTCCCTTTCTTCCCACTTCCCTTCTGGCTGAGTGAGGTCACCGGGTCGCCACAGGGTTTTCTCAAAAAACACACACACACACACACACACACACACACACACACACACACACACACACACACGCACACACAAAATCCTAAGCCTCTCTCATGTCCCTTCCTTTCTCTGGTTCCTTTACCATTTCTGAGCAGCTGCAAGTCACACCGTACTGCACCAGTGAACACACACACACACACACACACACACAAACACACACACACACACACACACACACACACACACATTATACACCACTGCTCAGGTCTCACATGACTCAGAAATACCACTATACATACTGTACATCCAAACCATATTAACATACACCTTCTCACACACTCATACACACAGACGATCAATGAGCAGAAGTGAACCCCTTTCAGATCACACACACACACACACACACACACACACACACACACACACACACACACACGTCTCTCTGTGTGAGCGTATCTCGCTGTCAGGGAGCTGGATACCTGCAGTCCCACCATGTCAATTAAACACACAAATTCATTTCTCTCTTTCTCTCACCGTCACTGGTCCGCTGCTGCTTTAATTAAACTGGCATAAATCGCTCAAATTGGTGCATAGATCAACCTGTTTGTGTGTTAGAGTGTGTGTGTGTGTGTGTGTGTGTGTGTGTGTGTGTGTGTGTGTGTGTGTGTGTGTGCATATGTTAGAGTGTGTAGCAGACTGTGAAACAGACTCGCTTTCGTTTCAAGTCTTCATTTATACTTGAGCCTATTATGATACGTTAAGTGAACAGACTAAATAATCAATTTGGTTACAATTTTTGCTTATTAAAGAACATCACGTCATACTTTTATCCATATATAGTTACATTTACTGCTGCGGAACGTCCACGAAACAAGTTATTTCCTGTTATCGGTAGCTATAAATAGTTGTTGCCTCACTTTCTCTTGAGGCTAATAAAAGAAAAGACGGAGAAACCGCAAAAACGCAGCGTTCTCTTTCCTGACGACTTTCACGTCACTGACACTGGAGACTCCTTCCATTCAAGTTAAATAAATATTTACTTACAGAAAACTTATCAACAACCAAAGCAACAAATTATCTTTGTTCTTTGTTAAATAACAGCAAGTGTCTAAGTTGTTTACCGTTACAGCGTCTGCTGTACGATTCCCTGTGGATTATCTGTTACTATAGAAACGATAACATATTAAAACGTATATATTTGGACAGTGATGAACGACGACAATATCTTTTACTTAGTTATGGAAGACTGGTTAGTCTTAGTTCTTAAATTGAATTTGGTTTTATTTCACGTTGACATTTTCATTATACACGCAATGCTGTAACAATATGTATCATTTACAATATCATACGATATATATATTTTTTTTTAAATCCAACTAGCATAACTAGCATAACTAGCAGTTTGGGCAGCATAAACAAGGAGATTTACTGATTTACAACGTCAGTTTGATCGACAAACTTAATGTAGCTTTCTTTACTAATCATTTCTCCATGGAAAAGAGAACAAAAAGAAATAAAATCCTCTAAGAGGTAACCATAACAACAATCCTATAACAGTATATAACACTATTAATATGTGGGGGCGGGGACTAGAAAGCTTTTGAAATGAAAGAAAAGACAATTTTGGAAATCAATTGTTTTTAATTTTCTCTTAATTAAAAATATTAATCAGTCAGAAAATAGTAAAGGAAATGGCGTTGCATTGTGGCCTCATTTGGACGCTTTCTTGCATATTATCTCGTTTTTTTATCAACTGCAGTATGTTGCTGTTTGTGTGTGTGCGTGTGGCATCTGGCGCTGCTTCACGTGCAGCAGGGGTCTACCCATAGATGGCATTTTAATGTACATGTTCACACACGTACACACACGGTGTCTCCGCTGGATAGAGATGTTTGTCTAAGACGTGTCAGCGGTGTCCAATCCCCCTGCCCCGATACATCTGTCAATGTTCAGCTCCTTCCATCTGTGCCGTATGTGTGTGTGTGTGTGTGTGTGTGTGTGTGTGTGTGTATGTGTGTGTGATGGAAACGTGTTGGTCTCCTAGCTGATGTGTACTGGAATGTAAACAATATAAATGCACACTCGTTCTTACTTTCATCTCTCTTTCTCTTGCTAGCGTCAGCCGCCGGGCTGATTCCCAGAATTCCACTGATGGAGTAAGAGGAGCCTGCGGCGTCGCTGGTTACCGCGGAGACCTGGGTCACCGCCACAGTGGACACTGGAAGGTCAGGAAAGGTCACAATCTGATATTACCAGCTTTAATATACCGTGTGTGTGTGTGTGTGTGTGGGAAGTATGTTTCGATACGTTTTACTCAATTAACACAACTATACTTTATAAAAAAGCTTCTCTTTCATGTGAAACTTCGACACATTTGATAGCGATAGCGTTTTAATGCTAAACCCTTTTAGCTAGCGATGAACCACCATCATGTTGTAAGCTGTTGTTTTTCAGTGTTTGTTGCTCTCACCCTGCTCGACCCCAAGTGTTTTTTTTTCTTGCTAAAACCCTTTCTGGGGAAAAAAAACAAGCTGTCAGTAACATACCGGCCGCCTATTTGAGGTTGTGTGTTTGTCGGAATAAAAGTTGGGCAAGGAAGGACAGTCGGGAGGTACGACGCTCTCCCGGCCTTATCTCATTTCCTGTCAGGTGACGTTCAACTTGAGTGACAGGACGGTGGCCCCGAGGGGACACTAAAGGTGCAAAGACGTCGCTAATCCAGACTCCCAAGCGGAGTAGCAAAAACGAGCGAGCGAGACAGAAAACAAATTGCTCGGCGAACAGATAAAAGACCCTCTTCTCGCCCTTCGCGCTCGTTTGCTAACCATGAGCAGGCCATAATGAATGCATATCCCTCCGTTTTCTCTTGATTTATCATTTCAATTATCTGCTTTTCTCATTCTTTCTGTGTATTTTCTTTCATGGAGATGCAACGCAAGCGCTCTGTATTCAAAATCCCTAAATTTCAATTTTCTATCCGAGTATGAGAGCGATTTATCATCGTAATCTGAAGTCGGGGCACGTGCGAAAATTAATTTCGATTAAGCGGTGATGTGAGATTATGAAGATTACTGACAGAGGTGTAAGTAGATCTGGAACTTCGTGATACTACAGTACGTGATGAATGGAGTCACTCCTTCATGGCTGATCTGAGTGCGTTTTGGTACGAAGTCTCCAAGAAGAAGAGTAACGTTCTGACCTTACACTGACTCCCCCTGAAGTCAACACAAAACTATCAAAAATCTGAGTAGTAATAAGCTGAAAATTCTGCGTCCTTATGGACTTCAGCACACAGTCAGAATTTTCGTCCGGAAACTTTTTTGCTAGCTAGCTTGTTATACTGGGTAACTACTGTGTGTGTTCACTTGGATGGGTTAAATGCAGAACAAAAATTCTGAGTATGGGTCACCACACTTGGCCACAAGTCACTTCACTCACAAAGTGGCGTATTGAATTTCTAGGATCGATCGGACTTACAGTTCAAATCAACAACGATCAACATAAAAAACACCATACAACAAAAACCAATTGATCTGCTTTTTTCATTTGCTGAAAAAATTGCATATAGCATCACACCCCAACTTTAGGCACGAAAGAAGTCAGACTACATGGTGAAAAACATCCTCAGCCAATCAGAGGAGAAAGAGTGAAAGAGTCTGCCGTAATAAATGATACCTGACAGCTGATTTATCCCCTAGGTGGAATTCTATTCGTTACGCAGTTGTGAATTTGTTGAGCTAGAGAACTTGTGAAAGAATGGGAGGCATGAAAGAAGTCATGGTGACGATCAGCCAATCAGGAGAAAGAGTGAGAACGTGAAAAAGTCTTATACAGTGAACCATAGATGATAGTCGACTTACCGATATGAATTTACAAATGATAACTGGAATTTATATCATTGCCCAGTTGTGAAGTATTAGGCTAGCGAACACCTACTAACAGGATGTGGTAGTGTGTCTCTTTCTTTTTCTCAGAAAGTGAGTCATCCAGCACATCTGCTCACCCTTCGTATGAAACCTATATTTAGAGCTTAGTGTTTCACATAGCATGCTAACCCAACCTGGCTCATACTACAGTTCTAGACAAGCTGGAGAAGCAAAAGTACACAGAGTACACAGATCTGGTGATAAAAATACACACATCAAAAGCGACCAGATGTGATTGTTTTGTTTTCTACACTGTATTTTAACTAGCTAGCTAGACTTAGTGCGCTAGCTCGTGTGTATCCATCTTAGAGAATGATGCATTCCTATATAACTTACATTAATTTTTCTATGAGAAAGTGTGAAATGGTAATATTTTACATACAGTTGCTTTATTTCGTTTTAAGGGGTGGGGGAAGGGGAAAACTTCGTATGACCAGCATAGAGGTGCCTAAAACTATTGTAACTTGCTTAAAGCGGTGTATTGATCTTACCTAAATTATGCGCAGAGACACTTCCTGATTGGCCAGGCTGCTGCTGGACTTTAGTGCGAATGATCCTGCAGTAAACAGTAGACAAAGAGGAAACAGACATCATGTGTGTGTGTGTGTGTGTGTTTGTGTGTGTGTGTGTGTGTGTGTGTGTGTGTGTGTGTGTGTGTGTGTGTGAAGTGGCTGACAAGGCAGCACAGCCTTGCGCTTCCTGCATGATTGCTCAAGCAAAGCACAAGCCCCTTTTTCTTTTTTTTCCCGCCCTCCCTCTCTCTCTCTGTCGCTTTCTCTCTCTTCTTCTCTGTCATCGTACACATGGCGTTGAACCTGGACTCATGAATATTTGTGTGGCTTGCTGTCTCATCCCCTCTGTTTCTGCCTTTTTGTCCATCCCTTCTTCCTCTTCTTCATCTTTATTTTTTTTTCTTTTGGGCCTTTTTTTTCCAGCTGCACAAAACTTTTTTTGGTGGTTTCAATTGGATGATGTATGGTACATGCGTAAGAACGGGACCAATGAGAGCTAATGGTACTTGTGGATTGCTGAGTGGTTGACATGTGACATAAACAAACAACAAATTTTAAAAAACCACAGTCAATTATAAATAAATAGTTTGGTTTATGGGTAATATGTGGATCCTGTTTGGGCGGGTTCTTGTTTCTGAATGTGCAGTGGAGAAACATCCATCATTTATGATAATACATCTTTTTTCTGTAATCTACAGTATAATTGTGTGAACTATGTGTTGTTTCCGTCACACACACTGACCTGTTGATTGAGCTGACGCTGGGCACACTGTCGTTGTCGCACACTCTCTCGGCCAGTAGTCGGTCTCGTATCTCCCAGGCAAACATGGTGGGGTTTTGGCGTTTGTAATCGGCGATTTTGTCGACGACTTTGGGTGTAGCAACCTTTGGTTTGGATCCTCCGATCACGCCTGGCCTGATGCTGCCCGTCTCGTAGTACCTGTCAATCAAAATGCAACCTGTCAGTGATTTGACGGTAATGACACTGGTGCAGTGATGCGTTGTGTTGTTTTAGAGATTCAACTGTTTTTCTGCTTGATCAGAGAAGAGCTGGTGTTTTAGTAATTAACCATACTCAAAAATCTCTCACACACGCTCATATGCACTTAAAGTTAGCTATAGATGACATTTGAACATGGCAGTTTTGTTTAGCATTAGCTAACTAGCATTGTTTGCCATTTTACACTAATCTTCAGTAGCTAATCCCTTTCCTGGCGTTCCATTCCGAAAATCGACTTGCCAGACATTTTCAATCAGTATAAACAAAAAAATTATTTTATCGCTACAAGTCTGTTATAAGATTAGTCAGGACACTGTTGGGTTTCTGTGTGTAGAGTATCATGACTCTGTGTTTAGCTGCTGNGGGATGTGAAGGGTGTGAGCCCCCTGCTTCGCACACCTCTCAACAATAACATTACATTACAGAATTAAAGCTTTTTTTTCATACTTATGAAAAACTGCAAATTCTTAAAGCCCTGAGTGTCTACGTTCATATGAGCCATTAACCACTACTGTGGAAACTCCCGAAACAAGTGGAAATTTTGAGAATATTCTTAAATCTGTTTTAGCCCCTCTTAAAAAAGATTTAAGAATATTCTCAAACATTTAGTAGCATTTGTTTACCATTTTTTCTCAAGTTAACCAGCTACTTTTAGGAATATTTTCAAAATCATCTAGCTTATTTTGCAAGGAGAACCTCTAAACATTTGTTTAGGGACTTCCTCTCAGGTAAGCTCGCTAATCTTAAGGATATTCTGAAATGTTCGCTAGCTTTTGATAGTTTTGAAAAAGCTGTTTTTTAAATAATATACTCTAACTCTCTAATGATAGCTTTTGTTTGGGAATCGTTACTAATGTTAACTGGCAAATTTTAAGGATATTCTTTGTTCCAAGTTCTCTCATGTTAGCCAAGTAGTTTTTGGAGAGCCACTAATGTTAGCTAGATTTTGTTTAGAAATTATGTCATGGTTTAGCTCTTAGACATTCTCAAATATTTGCTAGCTTTTGGTTGGACATTTCTCTAACACTAGCTTTGATCCCAAACAACCTCTAACGACAGCTAGCTTTTGTTTAGCATTTTTCACTAAGGTTAGCTGGCTAATTTTAAGGATATTCTCAAATGTTTGCTAGCTCATGTTATCGAGTTAGTTTTGAATAAGCTAGCATTTCTTAGCCATTTTCTCATTCAGCTTTGTTTTAGCTTTGTTTGAGGAGAACCTCTAATGTGACTTAGATTTTATCTGGGTATTATTTAATGTTGCACATGTGCTAGCTTTGTTTTTTGCTCAGTGGTTAAGACACGGACTCGCAGATTGTTAATCCTCAGCTAAATATTCTATAAATGTAAGTAGCATTGTTCGGACATATTTCTTTAACTACTTAACTACTTAACTACTGTCTAGTTAACTTTAGGGATATTCT
Organism: Pangasius macronema; assembly: GCA_037577455.1. Taxonomy (NCBI): domain Eukaryota; kingdom Metazoa; phylum Chordata; class Actinopteri; order Siluriformes; family Pangasiidae; genus Pangasius; species Pangasius macronema. The sequence goes on from CM074972.1 coordinate 11,366,636, forward strand.
ATGATATATAATTCTTGCTTTTATTTGGAAAATTTTGCTAATATTAGCAGTCTACCTGTTCTCTAAAGTTTTGTTGTCAGGATACTCTATAAAAAGTGATCATCTAAAATTATTCTCTAAAGTTATTGTCTCTAAAGAAGTTTTCTAATTATATTATATTTAGCCGGCTAGCTAATACCTTTAGGGATGGTGGTAATTTTCCATACTACGTTAAACAGGGATTACACACACACACACACACAAAACTCTAAACACATTGCAAAGAGACCCTGTAGCCTTTCTCCCTGCATATATATACAGAAAAACAGCAAAGCTTAATAGGCGGTTGTGAAAATCCCGCTATTAACGAGAAGGTATGGATATTCATCCACCTTATTTATTTTAGCGCGCTACTCTCGGTCCACGCGCTGTTAAACGTAGGGGCTTTCTTGTTGTCTGCCCGTTAGCCAGGGAGCAGGGAGGAAATTAACACACGCACACGGGGCCTAGCGGTAACGCATGACTGAGCTGGACTGGGGGCTTCGGGGGGGTCGGAGAGGGAGAGAACAATGGCAAACACATTTTTTGATATTGCTAAAGGCCCTAGCGCTAATCCCACACCTTCATCTATTCAAATGCTCTCTCTCTCTCTCTCTCTCTCTCTCTCTCTTTCTCTCTCTGTCTCTCTTTCTCTCTTTCTTTCTCTCTTGCGCTCTCTCTCTGCCTTTCGTGTCTTTTCCTTATTTCTTTCTTCTTCCTATTCTTTATAAATCATTTTATTCTAAATCACTCTTCCTAAATCTCTCTCTCTCTCTCTCTCTCTCTCTCTCTCTGTCCTTCACCCTCCTCGGCAGATGTATGCCACCCGTTTCATTCGGATGCAAATGTACAATGTGATGAATCTTTTCTTTTTGTGACAGAGAGGAAGAGAAAAAAAAAGGCTTTGACCCGCTCCAATTCGGGACGAGGGAAGTTTTCTTTTCTTTTTTTTTTAATTTCAAACTCAGTCAGACAAAAGCAGGAACTGCTGACTCAGCTACGCTGGTGCGCGCCGTTCGGAGAAATTTTCCTTTACTGCGGCGGTTCGCAAAGGCGCTAACGGAACATTCGGAATATTTCGTTGGTTTCTTTGCTCTAATGGTGCCGTCATGCTAGCTTATTGTCTGTGAGCAAAAACTCGATTCATTTCTCTTACACCAAAATTAACAGCTTCTGGTGAGAATACGTTTGCCGAGCAAAACATCAGTTGCCGAAGCTGACCGCTTTAAACACGCCACTTTGCATCGCCGACCGATGACACAAGCACCAGTCCTTCACGATGAAGCAGAGGAAACGCTAATTTTGGCAATGTACAACCTGGAAATGTAATATAACAATGTCCTGACCTTACTATAGATTAGTCAGAGAAACATAAAACATTGTACACAGTCAATCAAAAAGCTTTTGTGAGTTAGCAAACTTGCTAGCAACCAACTTACACGTAGATTGCCAACAAACCGACAGTATGCAGACTTTTTATTTAGTTGATTTCGTAAATTATTTTAGGTTGAATGGCATTTATGAAGCTGGTCAACTAATTCTTGAACTTGAGGCTAAAAATCGTAGCTAAATTGCAATAATATTTAGGATGTTTTTCATTGCCAATTTTCTGATTCATCCTGTTTTGACAAATTGTTACCCAGTTTGTTGGGTCACACCAAGCCACAGGCGACCTGTCCACCATTTTTTCACTGAAACGTCTGTTTTTTCCACTTCATTTCAATTCTCGTGTCTGTTCTATTTTATCACGCCAACTACATCTTGCTACATTTGACTTAAACTTTTGGGCTAAATTAACCATTTCTATAGCTGGTTATGAGATAAACCCTCACACAGCACCTATTACACATACGTCTAATTTATTTTTTCACTTATATATAATGGTCAGTAATGTTACGTGCTTGTAACATCGCTTATAAATTAATCAGTGTACAATTTTTTGTTCATTTGAATCCTTAGTCAGTGCAGTCTGTGTACAATTTATATAATTACACATTAATTAGACATTAGTAAATGCTTAATAAGTCTTTAATAAGCCATGAATAAGGCTTACCTGCCCAGGATCTTGCTGACGCAGCCGTGGCTGACGCGAAGCTGGCGGGAAATGTCGCATGGCCGTACACCTTGGTGAGCCAGCTCTACGATTCTCTGCCGCACCACGTCGGGCAGCGGCCGCCCGTTCACAAACACCCCTCCAAGCTGGTTCACCCCTCCATGCCCTGAAAAGAAAACCAGTGTGTATCAGGATTGCGAGTTTATAGTGAATTTGACAGATACAGAATTCAACCAAATCTACAGAGGACACAAGCATGACTATTTTGTTCCTAAGCAGTTAGGCTTCCTCATTTTGGACTGGTTGTGGTTGTGTTCTGGTGTCGTTACTTTAAAACATATGCAGCAGATCATTATCTGTCTGGGTAAATGTTGCGAATTCTAAGGGTGTGAGTTCAAATCCCGGAGAGTCGCTCACTGTAATGCACTTTTACAAGACCCCTGACCCTCAATATCCCTGCTCAGGATTAGATTCATTGGATAAAAGCATGCTGCTCAAGGGGGGCGTGGTCATACTCAGCTTCCACCCCTGAAATAAGCTTTTCCACCCCATCTCTGACCTCCACTCGTGTCTCTGAGACGCCATTGGTGCTGGTGTTTCGTCCCTTTGCAGAATGTGCACTTGTCTTTGACCTGAAGGTCAAAGAGTCAGAGTTGTACATTCTCGTGTTTCCCTCAGTGCCCATAGTGGCCAACTAGTAAAATAACACATCACCTGCTGAGAGTGGTGAAACCAGCCAGGTGTCCACGCGTAGAACTGTGTCTGTAGATATATATATAGCTAGCTAGCTAGCCTAGTATCAATGTGTTAAATTAGCGATTGTTATACAGAAAGTCTATTTTTCCAGTACCTAAACATTACCCACATAACTAAACACTTCAATAGACTCCTCAAGGGTCCTTTTGTGAGGATGACATCTAGGGGGTGACCACAGTTGCCACTCTAGAAAGTCTTTGGAGAATTATTTTCACACACATTAAAACGGTAGCTGTAACAAATGTCCATGTTTAACAGCGGTGTTTATACCTCGCTGTGTGATTGAGTGTTTAGTTGCAGCATGAAGCGCGTACCATGAATGGGAGGCATTATTTTATCAGTGTGTGTCTTGTTACATTTACTTCAGTGTATGTGTGTGTGTGTGTGTGTGTGTGTGTGTGTTAAATATTGCCATGCTAATCCAGTTACTCTGTCATATTAACATACTGATTGCTTCAGAGCAGAATCCCCTCCCTGCAACACACATAGACACACACACACACACACACACACACACACTACACAAAGACACACACACAGGGAGTGTGCTGTGTGTGCTAATCCAGCCTACAAGCGTGATAGTTCTTAAACACACTGCTTCAGGTTATATCAAAACCAAACTCGCTTCTCTAATGCCCCGAATACAAAACGCATCAATTCACAGACAGTAATGTGTCACCGTCCATCCATCTCTCTCTCTCTCTCTCTCTCTCTCTCTCTCTCTCTCTCTCTCTCTCTCTGAATCTTTCTGCACGTCTCTTTAGCTTTCCCTCCTTGCTTTATCTCTAGATGCACCTTTTCTCCTTGTTCCTCTGTCGCTACTTGATGATCTGTCCGCTGATTTTTCCTTTTCAAGCTGATCTAATGTAAATGTGTAGGAATTCTAACAAGCATTCTACCATTACATGTCCCAGAATTTTTGCTCACCGATTTACTCAATGACTGATTCACTGACTAACTCACTAACTGACTCTCATGACTGATTTTCATGTTAACTGACTCACTGACTGACTCACGTATTGATGCATTGACTGACTCAGTTACTAATGCATTGACTGAGTCACTGCCTGACTCACTGATTGACTCAGTAGTCAACTCATTCAATGACTCATTGACTGACTCACTGCCCGACTCATTGACTGCCTCACTGACTTACTCATTGAGAGACTCAGTTACTGACTCACTGATTGACTCACTCACTGACTCTCTGACTGACACACAGACTCACTGACTGACTCACAGACTTACTCACTGATGGACTGTGGCTGACACACTCACATAGTGACTTACTTACTCAATTACTGAATCACTGTCTGACTCACTGAAGGCCTCACTGACTGACTGACTCAATGACTGATCCACTGATGCACTGACTGACCCATTGATTGAATCACTGACTGACTGACTCAATGACTGATCCACTGATGCACTGACTGACCCATTGATTGAATCACTGACTGACTCACTGCCTGACTCATTGACAGACGCACTGACTGACTCAGTTACCGACTCAATGACGTACTCTCTGACTGACACACTGATTCGCGGACTGACACAATAACTGACTTGCTCACTGACTCATTCACTAACTCACTGACTGAATCAGTGAATGACTCAGTGACTGACACACTGACTTACTGATTTACTCCCTGACCGACTCACTACCCGACTCATTGACCAACTCACTGACTGACTCAGTTACCGACTCAGTGACTGACTCACTTCATCAGTAAGAGCGAAAAGAAGATAAATGGTTGTCATTGACAAAATGTTCTACAAAGCATTTGAGAATAATTGGCACTAGTGGAAGTTGTTAATAAAAACATGGCAGGGTGTGCTGTTATAAGCAGCACAAAATAAGCAGCGTTACTGTTACTACCCTGAAATGGGTTATTTTCCAGAAACAGCATGTCCTGAAGTGTTTTATTCTTCTTATACCACGTCATTAGAAAACCCTGTCCTGAAGAATGACTGTAACAAAGCGTTGACACTGGAGACTCCTTCCATAAGTGTTCTTACAGGAAGCATCACCATATAAATACTAATGTTTTTCTTTATTAAATAACAGCACGTTATGTGACTCGTCCAATGAAGAATTAGTTGTTACTATAGAAACGATAATTATTAGATTGAGTGCATTAATGTAAACGTGGTAGAGAGTAAGAACAGTGTTGTGATATAAACACCAATAAAACAGGTGAGTGTGTAGCACTTAGTTGTTGTTGTTTTTACAGTGTCCAAAGAAGTAGTTGAGTGTCAGTAAACAAATCTTAGCCCTTGACCCCAATAATCTACCAGTCATTGCAATAAAATTGAACAAGAATGTTAATATAGTTACAATTATACTGAATAATTTGGTTCCCAAAATATAATTTGCTTCTGTATTGTGTGTTTTGATATTTTCAGGAAAAGGGACTACATACTAAACTGTATGTTCTTCAGTACATCTTTTGCACATTAGTTATCTGGTAAAATATACTGCATGCTGTGAACCTTTAAAAGTTATATAATGTACATAATGTCTTTTAAAGGGGACGTATACTGTATATTACCTCAGGGAACAAAAATATACCTGTACTTTATGTCTTTTTTCTGTCACCTAGTTTCACCTAACATGAAACAGAATCCTATAAAGTCCTTCATTCTATGGCCTTATTACAATATTAGGTTGATTACTTCCTTCTGAGTAGCTTAACAAAAAACTCTTGCAACTTTATTTTGTTATGAAATAGACACCAAAACATATATTGAACATATATTTCCCATAAAGCTTTTAAGGAGCAAGCATTCAAACATGACAGCTCTGTGTAGAAGGTTTCCTCTGTGTTACAGCTGAAAATGTATCAGTGCTGTCTGTAAAGGTGCAAATTGGTCTTCACTTGGAACAAATAGTGCTGAAACACACTGTGTGTGTATGCATATGTGTGTGTGTGTACATATGTGCGTGTTTAAGGTCATCGAGGCTATGTGCAGAATGGAACGAAACCGACTTCTCCGATGTGATCTATATCCTTCTCTCGCTTTTATTTTCCCTGCTGAGCCCCACTCGGCTGATAAATCGAAGCCGTGATTGATTTCAGTGCCGTTTCCGCCCTGAAAGCCTGAGAAGCGGCCTGAAGACCTTCGTGCTCCTCCATCCAGAAAATAAAAGCGCGATTAGCGACGCGCTCCCATTACGCTCCTTTATCTGGCCAAAGCAGTTTAAACAGGCCCAAATGAAAACTGCCAAGTGAACCGCCACCTCGTTTAAAAATGCGGACAACAAACAGAGAGAATGGTTTGTGTGTGTGTGCGTGTGTGTGTGTGTGTGTGTGTGTGGTGGGGGGGGAGTTCTCTCATTAGAATGTTAGCAGAGTCTTTTTAAAACTCTAGTTGCGTTCAATATGTAGTGCAATGCTTTGGAAGTTCATAGCCATTTATAAAAGCATGGAAATTATCCAGCGCACTTATACAATCCCATAGGCTAGTGACAAAATGATATACACCAGAAGGTCCTAAAACAATAGGAAGTAGGGCACTATTTCTGACATAAGGCAAGTCTGTTCATCCAGGTCATCACTAGATTCTGTAATGTGATTTAGCTCATTCGCACGTCAACATAAACAGGCTTTCATAAAAGGCAACAGACCAAAACTGCTGCATCAACCACTGGGTTTTCAACTGGTGGACCATGCTTCAGATGTGGACCTGCCAACATATTTAAGTGGACTGAACCCCCCCCCCAGGGTTCGAGTCAGAGCTCATGTTACTATCTGTGCAGAGTTCAGTGTTCTCCCTGTGTCTGTGTGGGTTTCCTTCAGGTTCTCCGGGTTCCTCCCACTGTCCAAAAACATGTGGTAGGTGGACTGGCTAAGGTAAATAGGTGTGAATTCTCCCAACCCTTGCACCCAGTGGTATCAGGATAAGCTCCTGATTCTCCACAACCCTCAGGATAACGGGGGGAAAAACACTGTAGTGAAGCATTGAATGTAGCACTCTCTACAGATTTCCAAACACCATGGCCTCTGTAGCAGACCCTCTGAAAGGATAGAATTTACACAGATTTTCATCGATTTCTGATTAGTGATTTGTACAACAAAAATGTAACAGCTAAAGACAAACAGATGGAGAAATGTGTTTATTCTCCCTGTTCAAAACTGGTGTATCTCTATCTGTTCAGACTCTGTGGCCCTACCCTGCTGGAAAAAAAAACCCCAAAACAATAGAAACCATCACAGAAATTCTACTGGTTTCCACTACAAATACCATTACAAACCATCAGCTAACAATTAAAACCAGTACCATTACTGGTCCTTAATGGTATCCACGAGACATAATATGCCACCAATAGAAGGCAACAAATTACCAGTAGAAAACCACAGGGACCATTACAGCTTCCATTAAAACCAATACAACTTTCATTATAACCATTAAAACTAATACAGCTCCCATTACATCCATTAAAACCATTAAATCCAATACCACTCCAATTATAACCATGAAAACCAATACAGTTCCCATTATAACCGTTAAAACCAATACGACTCCCATTATAACCATTAAAACCAATACAATTTGCATTATAACCATTAAAATCATTACACATTCTATGAGGGCTTCAGCTGTTTATTTCAGCAGGGTAGTCAGTCTTAACAGAAAGTACCAGAAACAAAACTTAAACACTTCAAAATGACGAGTCACCATTCTGTCATGTTAGTGGTTTTCCCAGATCTCTGTAAGAAAGGAATTTTATGTTTTATGTTTGGAAGTTCATACATTTTAGCTGAATATCCATGGGGTAGATTACACTCATGCTAACATGCTAACTAATGTGTGGAAATTCAGCGTCAGGCTTGTGGGCGTGGCTTTTTTCTGCATTTCTACAGTCTGTAGCATAGTAGCATGCTAGTATCCGGTTTGAAAAGTTAGCCATGGAGGATTGGCGTTGGCGTTATTCTGTCAGAAATGTTTGACAAAATATGTTTTAAGGTTATAAAGTACAATATACTATTTTTCCTGTAACTGTATGCCTATTTTTTTGGGGTACTTGTTTGTCGTTTTCCACAGTGAATGCTAACGGTTTAAAGGTTTAACGGTTTTCAACGACGTTTCAGTGTAGTTTGCTTTTAAAACACTTAATTACAAACAAACAAGCAAACAAACAAACACATAAATAAATAAATAAATAAATAAATAAATAAATAAATAACATACTGTAGCCTGCACGAAAAGTGATAGCCTATGTTTGCTAATGTTCATGTCTTATTATTATTATTATTATTATTATTATTATTATTGATTTGATGGAAATATATTTTATTTCCTCTAGATATGGATTAACGACGCTCTCGTAGCCCAAACTCAGGTTATGAGTAAAACTCATAAATCTTTTACATAATTTAAATTACTAAAAGAAAAAAAGTAACCAGAATGAGTTAAAAGTAAGTAGGGTACATTGCTCCTAAGTAGGGTACATTTCCATAATCCCAGGGTTTATGGGTTAAAATAACATTTACTCTAGCATGCCAATAATAATAATAATAATAATAATAATAATAATAATAATAATAATAATAATACTTCTGTATTCTATATGTGCATCACATCATCAAACTAATCATTTCGGATTATCTCTAACTGCACATGCAAAATAAATCCATCCAAACAAAACTAAACAAAACAGAATTTCGCTCTTTTTCCCCCCCAAAGTGTGTACATAATAAACCAAACTGTGTCCTACAGCCGTGCACGCGCTGCAGAGATTCGTCGGTGTAATATAGAAAAGTGTGTACTATATTTGGTGTGTGTGTGTGTGTGTGTGTGTGTGTGTGTGTGTGTGTAATCTCTTTCTCGCTGTGTGTCGGAAAGGAAACGCGATTCGTTCCGGCCCTGAAATGCGTAAAATGCAGCGCTTCATTCACCACGCCGCAAGATGTGTGTGTGTGTGTGTGTGTGTGTGTGTGTGTGAGAGAGAGAGAGAGAGAGAGAGAGAGAGAGACAGCGATAACACGAGTCATAATAATAATAATAATAATAATAATAATAATAATAATATGATGATGATGATGATGATGATGATGATCCAACTGCATTATTGTTAGTCAGATCATGATCAGGAAAGGAGAAAGTGAAAAGATATTAAATGTGTTCCAGGTCACGAATGAGTGAACAAATTCCTCTTTTAAACTCAACCTGGATGATGTTTGCACACCGCAAAAGAAAAAAAAAAGGTAAAAATAAAAGTCGGGTTTTGTTTTTAATCTTAAAAATATCTATAAAAGCAATTTCAGATTTCTAGAAAGGAAAAAAATTGTTTTGCTCACACTGACCAAAAAACAAAAAAGGTTTGTCTATTTATTTATTTATTTATTTATTTACTTACTTACTAATTCACCATTTAATTTTGGATCTCCAGGTTTGAAGTAACACCTCCTGTGTTTATCCACATCCAGCTGGCTTCATATTATTACTCAAAAAAAAAAAAAAAAGAAAAGGAAAAAAAAGAGCTAGCTGATAATTCACCCATGTCAGGGTTAATTTAACACTGAAGGAGCTCATTATAGGAGTTTCCATCACTGTATGTCAGAAATGAACCTGTTATTGCTACTTTACATTTCCAGACCTCAAGCCTCATTATCTTGTAACTACATGAAGAACAATGCAAAATATGAAAGCTGATATTTTAAGAATATGAGGCTATAGATATAAGTCATGACTCTCAGGTGAAAAGCTTCTCTGGAACGATGCGGCATTTGGTTTCCTAAGTCAGTATTGGCTCTTTTATCCATTTATTGGTGCCAGAAAAAAATGAAGATCATTGTAATTGGAAAAAAATGTTCTTTTTATAGAATGGTGATACTTTTTTAAGTGTGTGTAAGTGTGGAACCTTTCATGGGTTGTTGGTGTTTGGGAGGTTAAAGCTAACACTAAAGATTCATTAAAGACTGTAGCGTTCACTATTCTGTCACTTACATCCAACCCAAGAGTTCACTACACACCATCAGAAATAAATACCCCAATCCGTACCATCAGAACTGGGAATTTTAAGAACCACTCTCTCTCGGTGTGTGTACCACACTTCATTTCTGAAAATGTACAAGGACGCTGTGTTGTTTCCTTTCCTTCAGAGTCAAGTTCAGGCATTTGCTCTTCTTTTCTTTTCTTTTCTTTTCTTTTTTTTCCCCCAGAACTGAAGAAATTATTTAAGCGAAAAGCCACAACAGCCTAACTCCATATCCCAGCACACTCTTATAAACAAAGGTACCATCAAGGGTACATGTTTTATATCTGGAACCATTTTAAAGTATTTGATGGTTCGTAATTAACCCCACATGAGCTGTAAAACAGAGACACACAGACCACCAAAAGGACAAAAACATGCCTCCTTAATGGTGGCACAAGGAAAAGTACAGTTTGGTAACCAGTGGTTAAGCTTTAGTGCAGGTCAAACTCACATCCTGCAGAAACTCAGACCATTTTAAGCTCACTGAATCTCAGCTAAGTGTGTGTGAGTTTGAAATCTTTTACTTCATGCACAAAGCAGGTCTCGTCCTAAAATAATCAGCTTTTCGACATAAAAAGTGCAGAACCCAACCCTGTGTACCTGAATATGTTTATAAATTCATCTCTAACTTCATTTCCAGGCAAATCAGTATACACAGGGGATTTTATTTTCTGATGAATTATTATTATTATTATTATTATTATTATTATTATTATCATTATTATTATTATTTAAACTTACTATGCATTGCGGCGAACGGGTCGTGCTTGCAGTGAATTTCCATAGGTCAGAGGTCACGGCCACTTCCAGGCGCCTTTAAACGACTTGAACGACGTGATGTGCAGATTTTTTATTTCTTCTTGAATTGTTTTAATTTATTTTTAAAGGTTCAGTCCATTCAGTCGCTTCTCCAACACTTTCAATTAAAAAAAATGATATTGAAAAAAACTTGAAGAAGGCCAAGGAGTTAAATAGAGAATGAAGAAGTGGTTATTCTCTCTTCAAAAAAAAAAATATTGAGAAAAAATATATACCTATATAGCCTATGATCAACAATAATTTCTGTTAAAATGCATATGGAAGGTCTGTGGTTGTGCCATAAACCCTTCTGGAGGAAACAATCCAAACATGCAGGAAGCATGCATGCACTGGTCAGGAGAAATAAAACGCAGCCATGATGATGCTGAATTGAGGAAATTGTTCCCACGTTGTAAAATCCCGGTATCCGGTTCTTTCTACACCCTCAGAAACCGCGCATTTCTTCCTCCCGTTAGTCCTGTGATGATGATTTCTTGAACTCCAAGCGTCCCATTAGACTGAGTTTTTGTAGAAGCCGCTCTCTGTAACTCCGACAGCGCGCGCGTCTGCACGTGAGGACCTAAACGGCGCATCTTATATATATGAAGCGCGCTCTTTGTGACGCGCCATGGCACGAATCCGCGCGCGCTCCGGTGTCCTGTCCCGCACAAGGGAAATAAATTAATTAATTTAAAAAAAAAATTTAAATTGCTTTATTAAGTTTTAAAGCCTCTCCTCAGGCTGGTTGTTGTGGTTGTAGTTTTTGTTTTCAGCGCGTGAAGGAATTCTAATTTTTTTTTTCTTCTTTTAATTCGAAATCCGTCCGTTTGTGCGTGAGCGAGTGCGTGAGTGCGTGAGTGAGCGAGTGCGTGAGCGGCGCGAGCTCCCGCGCGGTGCGTTCCAGAACCCGCTCTCGTGTGGACAGCGCCGGGGATGAGGAGCTCCGAATCTACCGCTCCGCTCTGCCAATCACGAGGCAGATCAGCCAATCACAGCACAGCGCCTCTGCCTCCACCTCAGCCAATCACAAGTCGAGCTCACAGTCAGAGGACGCTGATTGGATGATTACGCGAGCGCTCGTGCAGGGTGACGCGCTGTATCCCAAATATAATATCACATCTCCAGCGGGCGAGTTGTTGATTTTATGTTTAATTTGGATTATTATTTTTTTTTATTATTATTATTATTTAAATAAACGTTTTTATGTCCATTTGCGTTTGTAAAATAGACAATTAAACATCTGCGTAATTAGTTAATTAATTAATCAATCAATCAGTCAAGGTCATGAGTTTTTGCATAAAATGTTTTTTTAATAGACCATAACATATATTATATATTATATCTGTAGGCTACATAAATTAGACTTTAATAATTGTATAATTGACTGTTTTTAATATTTTTATTTCTATTTAATGTTTCCATGCTTTTTTTTTTATCGAACTAGAAATGCGCGAAGGAAGAAACGAAAAAAATAAATAAGTTATGAGCCAGTTTTAGAGAGTCCAAGTAAAAATGTAAATAATAACACAGTAAATAGTGTAACTGTAGCTGTTCTTGGGTGTGTTTATCATGGGTCGATACAGGTTATGCTGCTCATGTATTTCTTAAATCATCTTAAAAATGACATTAAACGCATATAGGCTTAAAAAGATCAAATGTAACCATATTATAAGGTGATTACTTTCCCTTTGACCTGCTTTCTAATAAATAAATAAATGTAATTTAAAAAAGAAAGTTTAACATAGCATGTTAAAAATTTAAATTTCCATTGAATTGATTGATATATTTATGCTCTTCTTTCTGTATAGCTATATATATATCGATATATCGATATATATATCGATATATATATATCATTTTTGTCCTAAACGCCGTATTCTTTCATCTTTTTTTTTCTTAAAACGCTTTCTGTGTCGTTTTTGTCTATGACAAATATTCATTTCATTTTTATGTTTCTTTGTGTTGTTTATATTTGTTTTTTATGACTGATTTGCTTGAAAAGGAAAAAAAGAAAAGCAGCTCAAACATAGAGGAAGAGCTAACGGTACACTTTAACCATTTTACAGGCTTTAACACCAGACCAATTACATTTAGTTCTATAGTTTTTATAGTTTCATATTTATTGATAGTAAATGTATAGCTGGTCTTCGCTGTAGCGTGTGGATAAGCAGCTCGCGCGCTCCGCGCTGTTCACGCGACGTGTTTTGGTCGCGCGCGCTGCTCGCCAGGGGGCGCGCCTATAGGTCGTGCGGTGCACGCGCACGCCAGGTGACCCAAACCGCACAGTACTGTCCTAAATAATAAGTAAAAATAATAATTAATAAAATAATTAAAACATATATAGCTATATCTTACATACATATCATAAGATTCACAACAACTGTGTAATTGGAAACCTCAAAATAAAATGGCCGACTTCGAAGAAAATGTCATTTTTTCACTTTATTCACTATTCCTATCCCACTTTTTATTCGTTATTTAAAAGATAAACCTTTTATAAATTGTTAAATTGTCTATACATAGCCTATATCTCAATTTTACTCAAGTGTGTAAATCTTACAAACACTGACAAACACGAATTTTCCCTCATTAGCATGTTAGCTAGAGCTTTAAAAAAACACACAAACAGAAGTGTGACCGTTAAAATTTAAAATTATCTCGCGAGGAAGCTCGCGCGCGCTATACTTTCAAATCAAAACACATGCATTCGCGTTACAGTGGCGTATTCTTTACAAACAACAACAACAGCAACAAACAAACAAAAACAAAAACAAATCACTTCGGAAATGTTTGTTGCTGTTGCTAGTGAGACTTACAGGTCTATGTACAGATGCTAATGTATAACTGTAAAGTCATAAAACCCTTAAACAGCTGGTTTAGGTCTGCAGTTTAAAAGCAGGCTACATATAAATGAGCTTCATTTTAGGATAAAGAAAGTGGAAAAGCCCAACATGAGGAATAAACTTGCTTCTTTACTAGTAGAGATGTGGTCAACTTCTGACACAAACTGAGAGAAAAACAAATATTTTAGAAATGATTTACCACTGAAAAATAATCTGCATGTTTCCTAAACTCTCTGGAGTACCAAAGTGTATCTTTCTCGAAGTGCTACACTTATCTTTTTTCCCTTTAATTGTGTTATACCTTTAATTAATGATTATAAATACATTAATTGTGTATTTCACCATGACATGTATATAATATACACTAGGTAAATATAATATATTCTAGATAACATAGACTAAAGCTGCAAAAGGCCCAGAGACAAGACATAGTACAGTTTAGTACCTTTTTTCCCCCTGAGATTGTACATTAAAAACCTGTATATTTGGTGAAATCAGCTTTGACAGAGCCTGTGTATAGTCTAATCCTGCTTTGGAAATAATATAGACTATAATATTTTTTTTTTCTATTAAATGCACATGCTGTTAAAATAAAATTTAAAAAAACTCACAAATTGTGTATGACTTGGAAGTTGCTCTTCTGTGTATTTGTCATTTTTATTAATTTTATTTCAAATAATTTTAAACAGTACAAGTGACTATATTGAGTGTTTCGGTAGCCAAAATGTAAGCATTTCTTTTTAAAATATATTTATTACAGCTTGTCTGGAGGAAACTGTATGATGAGTTAAACATGAAGGGTTAATTGAGCATGTAAAAGAGTTGCATTACATGCCCGCGTGACCATAATGACAAATTTAGTCTATATATCTTTAAGCTAGAGGTTTTTTTTTTAAATATATATATATATATATAATGCACAACCCACAAAGTGCTTGAAGTGTAAAGCAAACTTCTTAGTACTAAACGGCATCAACCAACAAATCAGCTACCCACTGATTTAGCACCTGCAGTGTTGAATGATCTCTTAGACTAGGTGTTAATTCAATCCTGGGGATTTTCCTGCACGTGCATGCACTCATTTATTCTCACATCAAGAAATGGAGCTAATGTAGCTTAGATGATGCACTATATCTGTCTTGTGCTCTATTAGATTTGAACTGAGGTCCCAGGATGCACTCAAGAAAGAATAAAGCAGATTTAAAGAGGTCATGTTTTGTGTGAGGGCAAAAAAAAGTGAGTACAGTGCCTGTAATGTATAATCAGTGTCAGCTTGTTAAAGTCTTATAGCCTTATGGAAATATATTGCATGTGATCTGCACATCAGTAGCAGTAACAGTTGCTACATTTATAGTTCTTCCGCATTTTCAATCCGGATGTGACGTATCAAACACGACCACACACTATACACCAGACCAGTTACCATAACCTCTGAACTGAATTAAATGAATTAATCATGCCTTAAAAAAAAAGGCACTAAACTGTACTTGTCCTTATCGCAGAAGTGGTACCGATGTCTTTAATGTGCATCTTGTACCTAGAAAGGTAATCCAATTGTGTACCTTAAGGCATGTTTCCAGGTGAAAGATCAAAAGATAACAGTACCATCACAAATATAAGGAAAGGTACACAATAGTACCCTTTATTTCCCTGTAAGTGTATTTAGTTCCCATATACAGCAATGTAAGTCTCATGCTTGCTTCATTTCAAATCATTTGGAGTATCTGTTTCCAGTCCCAAATCCACAACACACCTGCACCATTAACTGCTACACACCATACAACAAATACTTGTCCAGGAGAAGGTAGTCCAATTTGGTGGAAAGCCACCAATTTTGGTGAATCTGCCATGTACCTGTTGTGCACAGGTGATGTTTTAAACATTGTTGTGCTTGCATGTCCATTCCAACGTGCAATTTCTTTTAAATGCATTTCTTTTGTGCACAGACAAAGATGCAAAATTGAATTGTGTTTTAAAAGCAAAGAGAAAAAAATCCAAGCAACCAGACTGTGAGTTTGAGAGATCATTTCTCAGCTGCAAAGGTAAAGTTGATACTGTTTAATGTGGCTTTAGTCAGGATATTTTTCCCCACATGGAGATATGCAGTAGGTTGCAGATACGCTTTCTAGCAGATGATCGATCGCTTTGATTTTTTTTTTTCCTGAGAAGCTCCAAAGCACTGGGTTGAGATGTAGGTCAGTATTTGTCGCACGTCATGGCATAGATACAGTAGTCTTAATTTATACTATATATACTTACAAAAAGCATTTTACGCATGCGCATATACACAGTGCCTACCCATGCAGTATACAGTATATGTACAGATTCATCCCAATACCTATTCAAGCATCGTGTGTGTGTGTGTGTGTGTGTGTGTGTGTCTGTGTGTGTGTGTGCGTGTGCATATAGGATATATGTATTTAAAGTACCTCAAGATCACTGCAGGCCGCAGTCCCACTCACACACACACACACACACACACACACACACACACACACACACACACTCACACACACTCACACACACAATGCAGCATTTCTTTTCGGATTGCATCTCGTACCACAACGTGACCATGCATAATTTTGAAGGCTAGGCAACAACTCTCGTGCATTCCTTTAAAAAAGCAGTGCTGAATGTGAGCACTTTGGTGTGCGCTGTAGGTTTGTGCACTTCCAAAGACATGATGAAATATCTTGTAGCCTATACTGTACAGGTTATACAATAGAATAGAAATGCAAATGTAATGTAAAGTCTAAAAGTGTGATGAAATGCGTCCAAAGTTTTGCAGGTTGGAGTGGAGAGGAAGAAAGAGGAGGAAAGAGGAAGGCCTTACCCGAGCGTCCGATGCGCCCTGATGGAGGTTTCTGATCCAAATCCATACTGGGACACAGAGATGACCCGAGCAACAACAAATTAAAAAAAAAAATCCTTTCCGTCTCCTCTTCTCTCTTTCCCTTTCCCCCCTCTCTCTCTCTCTCCCTCTCTTTTTTGTTGTGTTGCAGTGCTTCTGGCGTGGTGGAGTTTGCAGTAAAGCGACTCTTCCGCTCCCCGTGGCGCCGTGGCGAGTGTGCAGCGGCCTGAGACTAAACGCTTTAGGTGGAAAAGAGTCTCCGGAGAAAGCGCGACACGATTAAGGGGCAAAAAAAAAGAGAGCAAAAAGCAGAAAAGAAGAGAAAAGAAAAAAGGAGAGAGAGAGGGAGAGAGATTCGTGCGTTCAGTGTGTGTGTGTGTGTGTGTGTGTGTGTGTTCTCTATCTATCTATCTTTCTTCCTCTCTTTCTCTCTATCTCTCTGAGACGCGCTCGCACATCTGTTACACTTGTTTGGGAAACTTTTTACAAGTTTTGCTCTCTCTCTCTCTCTCTCTCTCTCTCTCTCTCTCTCTCTGTGTGTGTGTGTGTGTGTGTGTGTGTGTGTGTGTGTTTTGTCATGGGATTTGGGCTCGAGTGAAAAACAGATCAGCAGGGGAATAAAAATTTCATCCACATCCAAAACTAAATTTTATTTATTTATTTATTTATTTATTTATTTATTTATTTTTTGCACATTTTTTTTTTATAAAAATAAAAATTTCAAGTATATCAAGTCAGAAATCTGGTGCTGCTTCTCCAAGCACGCGCTTTTCTCCTCTTATTAATAGATTACAAAATGTTATGATGTATTGCTCACTAGATATTTCTCAGCCATGATGGGAGGATGTTTGTCTCTTCTTCTTCTTCTTCTTCTTCTTCTTCTTCTTCTTCTTCTTCTTCTTCTTCTTCTTTCCACACAGTGCATTTAGCTCACCTCAGAGACCCTGACCTCAACAACGACCTTTCACTGTTGCATCATTAAACAGTAAAATATATATCTCAGTGAAAAATGCACAGCAGCCAGACAGACACACTGTAGGAGTTTACTCAAGACTCAAGTTTATTCATTTTGGATTTGGATTTTCTCCTGAATTTGTAGTTTGCTGGAATATCCACAATTTTTCATAATTTTTTTAAAACAACGCTTTTTTTTTAATGGCTACAGACATTAATATTGTCGGTATAATAATATCAATATCATTATACCAACACAAAAATTGTGTGTAGTTAAGCTGAATGTGTGTTTATTTATTTATTTATTTAACTACCTATTTAACTTTATTTAACGACCAGTATAGACATGGAGGTTCTCCACCGATTTGTGCGTTAGTTCAGAATATAAATATAAATATAAATATAAATATAAATATAAATATAAATATTTGGTATAAAATAATCAAATCAGCAGATATGGGTCGAGTTATAGATTTACAGTAATATTTTGCGATCAGATATTACAAAAGCGCGAAAACTTTTGCACTTTCACTCATCTGAAAATGTAATAAATAAATAAATAAATAAATAAATAAATAAATAAATAAATAGTGCGCATGATTTTTGCGAGCTTAGGAGCTGCTACATTTTGTATATTTTGTGCAGAAACCAGCAGAATCATCATCTGATTATTCGTTCTGGTGTTTCATTAGTCTACATGTGTAGCTGCTTTTATGTTAATGAAGTGTAACTCATTCTCAGATATGACGCAAAATATCGCAAATGATATTAAAATATAATGCGTATTTTTTTTATTTGGATATTTAAGGGAGTAAGCTAGCTTTAATTTTCTCCTGATTACTTAATTTTTTTTTGTATCAGAGGAAGTGATGCTTTGAGTTGTGTGTGCTTTTAGAAGGCGCGAGCGAGGCGGAAAAACAATGCGTGACTTTTAATAATAATAATAATAATAATAATAATAATAATAAACGGCTTGCGGTATTTACCGGAGCTCAGAGGCAGAATAATGAAGCTGAGGATGATATTAATTTAAAATGATGTAGCCCGCGGGTCAGAGGGGATAATACCGACCCAAGGTCAATCGTTTAATTAACGATATATATCATTTTTTTTCTTTCAGTAACGCACACGCACGCGCGCAGCAGCAGCACGGTCTGTGAACTGAACACCGCCGGTACACGACTCTCAGGTCTGATTCCCGAGGGTACAGAAGAGGACTGAATCCCAGCGCTGAATTAACACCCAGCCTTCAGTAGCGTCTCCAGTGCTGTGAGTTAGCGCGTAGTGCTGCCTGTGAGCATGCAGTGTGGAATTAACACTTACTGTGTTAACAGAGTGAGTTACAGCGTTAAAATGACTTACAATGACAAATCAACAAACTTCAGGCTACTGAATCAGCACACACAGGTCAAGTTAACATCTACAGTAGCTACTGAGCAACACAAGCTAATTCTGAGTTAGCTTACAGCTTAATGTATATAGTGTTGAATTAACAACCTACAATGACGTCTATAGTTCTGTAAATTAACGCATAACCTACAAAAGCGTCTATAGTTCTGTAAATTAACACATAACATACAAAAGCGTCTATAGTTCTGTAAATTAACACATAACATACAATAGCATGTACAGTTCTGTAAATTAACACATAGCCTACAATAACGTCTATAGCTCTGTCAATTAACACATAACCTACAATAACGTCTATAGCTCTGTCAATTAACACATAACCTACAATAACGTCTATAGTTCTGTAAATTAACACATAACCTACAATAACGTCTATAGTTCTGTAAATTAACACATAACCTACAATAACGTCTATAGCTCTGTAAATTAACGCATAACCTACAATAACGTCTATAGTTCTGTAAATTAACACATAGCCTACAATAACGTCTATAGTTCTGTAAATTAACGTGTAACCTACAATAACGTCTATAGCTCTGTAAATTAACGCGTAACCTACAATAACGTCTATAGTTCTGTAAATTAACACATGACCTACAATAACGTCTATAGTTCTGTAAATTAACACATGACCTACAATAATGTCTATAAAGTCATGAATTATCACATGCTGTAACATTTATAGGGTTACATGAGAGCATGAAGTGTTGATTTATCACCTACAGTGTTGAATTAGTGGCTACCGTGTGTTAAATTAACACAGTCTACAGTAACATCTGTAATGTTATGAATGAACTCATAATGTAATATTTACAGTGTTAAATGTGAACCTGCAGTGTTGAATTAACACCTACAGCTTTCCATGAACACTTAGGCCACAAGGCTGAATTAGCAGTTAAAGTGTTGAAGTGACTTCCAGTGACAAATTAGCAAATATATTAACACCTGTAGTGTTGAACATCATCTACGCTTTTGAGTTGAGCCTCAAAACTTAACACCTACAGTGTTGGAACTGCACTTACACTGGTGCATTAACACTCTTAAAATGGAGATGGAGCACTTATCAGGTTATACTGGTGAATTATCCTAACCCTCAGTGTTCACTGAGCTCCTAATGTGTTGAATTAACACGCACTGGTTTGAATGAATGCTTATAGTGTTGAGCTGACTCTTATATCATTTATGAATTAATACATTGAACACTTAAGGTATCAGGGTTAGTGTTGAGGTGTAGGTGTTCGACATTGTAACTGTAAACACTGGTGGTTAGAGTGCAGGTCTAGGTGTTAGGGCAAAGAGAAGAGAAACCGGAAGTGACGGCGCGTTTCTGCAGGTGGTAGTAAACCAGGGCACGAGGTATAAGGTAGGCGCTGTTCAGCAGGCCCACTCTTTCTCTCTCTCTCTCTCTGTTCTCAGGTTGGTAGAAAGAAAGGTCATGGTGTGTTTTCTCAGGTTTGTAGAAAGAAAGGTCATGGTGTGTTTTTATACACACATCAACCTCCGCATGCATTTTCTCTGCTCAAGGACCTGGTTTCAGCTCGCACTTTCGTCTCTCTCTCTCTCTCTCTCTCTGTCTCAGAGTTTCAGGTTGAGTCTGCACTACAATCCTCGGTGTCTCAGCCCCGTTACAGTAGTGTTGTGCGGTGTGTGTAGTGGTATGTAAGAACATTTTCCCCCAAATTATGCTGGTGAATTTTCCAATGCACAGATTTCTATTCTTTTAATTCATATAAAAACTCATAGAAGCTTCCTAACATGATGAAATATGTCTTAAACATGTCTCATTTCGACATTGCCTGAAAATGGATCATCTTAAATCCATAATTAATTAGACCAAGTGGTAGGCTAATATCATACCTTTATCATAATAATCATAATAATAATAAATAAAAATCATTTTAAAAAGAATAATACAATTAATAATACAGTTGCTTCTAAATAGAAAATATTAATTGTCCACAACCTGGTGACAAATTAAAGGGGGGGAAAAAAACAGGAGTTGTGGTATGCTCTGAGTGGGCCATCTATCTATCTATCTATCTATCTATCTATCTATCTATCTATCTGTTTGTGTATGCTGCCATGCTGTGGCTCCACTTTTCCCTCTTAAAAAGAAATCAATACAAACCTCTTCTCAATAATCACCTTTATCCTATGATGATGATGATGATGATGGTGATGGGCGTGGTCGCTTCCAGGATGACCCCGCCCCCATCCACAGGGCCTTCACCAGATTTCAGCCCAGTTGAACACCTCTTTCAGCTTTTAGATAAGATGATGTGTTTGATGGCTATCATCCAAACACCAGCTGAGGTGTTTATCCATCCAGTACATCTCATGGAGCTCCAGCATCATCCAAACACACTTCCGTTTAATGTGTCACGTGTCTCCANCTCCACTGTGTAAGCTATGGATAGGCCATGGACAGTATAGTCAATGCAATATTAATCCAACCACATAGGGATTTATTTACACCAATTTAAGTCAGAAGGGTAGAAATAATTAAATATTTCCCCCCAAAATCGAAATGAACTGATGCAGAGAGACACTCGGGACGCAAAACAGAAATTATGATCTAAGCAATTCAGAGCAGTTCCACTGTTTCGCCTAAAGTCTCATGATTCATTTTTATCCCCCCGTTTTTTTTTTGTTTTTTTTTCTTGTGGCATTCCAATATTATTTGACAAAATGCGCCCGCTTTCCATCTCCTCATTAATTTCATTAATACTGTAATTATTTTCGGGAGCGCCGCTGATTGGCTGTGCGCGGCGCGCGCTGCCCGGGTGGAACCGGAAATAATCGCGTTAGACCGAGACGCAGGAAGCAAAGCGGACAATTAAAACAATAAGTAAACAAATAAATAGGAGGGAATGATCAACAACATTAATGAAGCTGCTGTGGTGGGGTTTTTCCCCCCTCCATGGTTTGGTTTTCATTAGGATGTTGGCCAGTTAACAAAAAAAAAAAAAAAAAAAGAAAAGGTTTCTTCACAAGTTGGAAAGTTTGCTCTTATATTTTAAACTTTGACACTTCTGTTAAAGAAACGCGATTTTATTTTTACACCAAAGGAAGACCTTCATGCTCCTTCTTCTCAGGTCCAAAAATTTTTTTTGGTTATTATTTTATATTTTTACTCTTTTCTTTCTTTCCTCTTCCACTGTATTACTTTAAAAGCAGACACTGTGGCATGATTCATGGATATAAATATAAATTTACTTACTGTTTGTTTTTTTGGTTGATATTTTCAAAAAGACAAAAAAGAGAGGGGTGAGTTGTCAGTTTTTCTGATTTTCACATCAGCAAATGATGCACTGTAAGTAGATTTTAAAAACTTAAAAAACAACACACACATTTATGGTGTTTTAGAGCCTTTTTATGATTTTCCTCCAAAATCTTAATATTAACTCCCATCATTAGGCATCCTTTGGAGTCTTGAACGTGAACAATCAATTTGCTACTATAACTATTATATATAAGCCTTTGTAAACAATAAGCCGTGTGTGTGTGTGTGTGTGTGTGTGTGTGTGTGTGTGTGTGTGTGTGTGTGGAGCCCGGCTTGGCCTTGTAAACCTGGGTGTACACATTTGGCCCAGCACCAGGCCAAACAAAAGAGGACATGAGGTTTCGCCACGAGGCTTTTTGTTCCCGAACCCCATGTGACGTGTAGTGACAAGCAGGGGTCAAACCGGGCCTCCGCAGCCCATGACAGACCCAAACACTCCACTAACAATGCGTCTCAATGCAAAAGAACCTCTCAATGAGGAATAACCATGAAGCCGTGCAATATGGAGTTAGGAGGAGTCTATATCCTATAGACAGAACCTATAGACTGTTTATTTATGTATTAATTATTATTATTACAATTATTAATTATGCCTGAAAACACTTGTTCTAATTTCTAATTGAAAACACTGACTGGCTCCAAAGGTGAATTTTTTTTTTCAAATAAGTTATTTAATTTTATATTTGAAAAAGTATAAATTATAGGCTCATGCTTGGAATTTAGATGTAAAATACTGTATATTTAGAATATATTGCATTTTATATCTGATGGTGTATTTTAACAGCTGATTTTGAGTATAGGCAAGATTTTGTTTTTTATACCCTGAACGTCTTTCATGCCATCGCATATGAATGAAGCGGCAATTAATTACTACTGATATCACTGCCTATCACACTGTGTTCAACACCTGATACCTTTTTTCCGTACACAGATTTCATGAGAAGACGGATAATCGTGAGACTGGACTAAAAAGGAAGGAAGGAGCTGGATATTAGGCTCGAAATGGGTTATGTGTTAGGTTTTAATACAAAGCCTCTCAGAAACAAAGGTACCAAACTGTACTTCACCTTGTTGCTGAAGAGGCACTGTTTTGTACCCCCAGTGTGTGTGTTTTACCTGAGAAGATAAAAAAGTGGTGTACATTTAATTACCTTTTAGAATAAAGGTGCATCAGTGGTCCTTGAGGTCTAATTATATCTCCCTATCTTAAATTATTGTTATAAGTGCAACATATTTAGGTGAGTCAGAACAAACCAGTGAAGGCCAGACAGAGGTGAGCATGAAGGCCGAGGAGGCGGCCATTTTGTTTTCCTTTACCTAATAAACCATGCTGAAGCATCCTGATGGAGTGGGACATGATAAGAAGAATAAAAGGACAACCTGATCTTCTCCATATTCGGCAGTGGGTATTTTCCTTTCTACCAGACATTTTAGGCAATTTCCAGAAACATTCCCCAAACCTTAATCCTGCCATCCATTAGCTATTTATTCCTGCAAAAAAAAAAAATTATATGTATATAATGATGATGAAGTGAGGGAAGTTAGGTCTTTGGTCTTTCCTATTTTCAGAGGAAATGTAACCTTTGGGAATGGAAACGATGCACCGGTTTGATGGCCTTTTCATGCGCGGAGAATCAGATGGCATTCAAACCGAGACTGTTTCATCTCCTGCCTCGTGTTCAGTATCTGATACACTTATTGTACAGGAATTGTTTAAAAAAATCACACACACAGGGCTTTATTCATTGATTTGATATAAAAGTTGAAAAAAACATATTTATTCTCTCCAAAAAAGAGAGAAAAGACAAGATCACTGGACCTTTAACTTTCTAATTTCTCTAACACACTGAAACTGTCACTGGAAATGAATGAAAATGCATATATTAAAGGAATAGGCGTATACATCCTGGAATTAGTGTAGGCTTTTGTAGTATTTTTTAATATTTAACATTTAAATGAGAGTATTGTATAATACACCAGAGTCCATTTCGACGTAAATCTTCCCAAACTAGGGTATTAATATTATTGCTCATACAATATTACAGGAATATGTCAAGATGTTTCTGCCTCTGATCCTGCAAAGAAGCTTCGACAGCGGCATGTCCAGGTTTTCAGACGTGGGCTTTTAAAGAGCAGGGGCAAGAGCACACACAGGGGTGAGAACCACTTAATTAGCAAGAGAGGGGAAAATATTTCAGGTTGTATTTGTGTGAAATTAATGTCCACATAAAATCATTACTGTGTGCTGAGCTCTGCAATTCCTAATATTTAAGTGATTTGGTGATTTTTTTTTTTTTGGAGGTTTTTTTTTGCATTGTTTGTTGCAAATATGATCAAAATATATCTTGTATATTGTAAATATATCTTGTATATCTCTGAACAGCTTTTGAATGCTCTCAATTATACACTTTAAAGATTTTCTCATGACTCACCCTCATATTTTAATAACATATTAAATGAAATACTGTATTGAATTAAATACTGGTGTTCTTTGGCTGCAGGCGTATGGGCTTGTGTTTCTTAAAATGGCGTTCAGGAACCCCCAGGGATCTGTGACCTATGATTGTATTACTACTTTTATGATATGACTTTATTACAGGCCTCTTTATAGTGGTTGTGATGCTTAGTAGGCTGTTTAGTTATAATCTGAAGCATAATTGAGTGGGTCCTTGGATTAAATGCGTAAAGCTCAGTTGTATAGAAATATGCATAAATAATGTCAGCTTGAATATAACTGCAACTTAATTTTGTACTTAATGTATTGAATCTTTCAGTGCAGTGTAGGTAACTGGATTGGGATCTGTTGGTGGAAGGTTTAAAAAATGCAATAAATAAATATAATAGTGCATATAGGAGTAGTTTATTAGTGAACTAATACTGTACTTAATAGTAAATAAATCTGTAATGCAAAAACAGCTGAAAATATATCAAAATATCAAAAACTCTCATAATGGCTGCCTAACTCGTCTTTTCTCAAACTCCGGGATAGTCATGCTTGTAGCGCTGAGTTTCCGCGATAGGTATCAGTTGGCCAACCTTTTATTTCTCTTCTCACAGACCGGAAGTTCGCCTGTCGTCTGTGTTGTCTCGCTTCAAAGCTGGAAAACTAAACAAGCAGGTCAGACTGTAGTTCTCGAAACAGAGCCAGTGTGTTGTGTATTTTTGTGGTCGCTTGTGTGTGTGTTTGGAAAGCTTTAATGATCCTGTATTTAAGGTGTTAACCCGTTTATAAACACATCCGGCTCCTCGCGCAGGGCACACACGTGGAAATCAGAGTGCAGCGCGTGCCGGATAAAGTTGTTAGCCATGTATACATGGATGTACACCTCTTTATTTATTTGTTTATTTTGATTTTTTTTGTTATTTACTATCAATGAGTCCACGTTTCGAAAATAATATACAAAATAATGGTTTGTTATTTTTTAAAAGGCTGCCTTGTAACCAAAACAAGCTCGAGCCGTTCTAGAAGGCGGAGTCTCAAATTGCGTCCTACGCGCTACAGACGTGCACTACAGAGGGCGTGACGTCACGGATTTCGCGCGCGACGTAGTGCGCTATGTAGTCACTAATCAGAGATTTAGGACACAGCCTCCGGTTAGGCTGGCTACATACAGAGCTAGAGGGTCCCCTTGAATTTGACTATAGCTCCTGTGATTTTTTTATTGTACACTTCATGACAGTTTATAAGTGTGTGTCTAGTTAAAGGTCAGAACTAAAAAAAAGGGTATTAGCTCATGTACTGGCTGTTGTATTACCTTTAGATAGGTGTTGCACTCAGTACATATAGGCTGTTGTGGTTTAATAATCTACCTAGAGTACAGTATATCTGCTGTATTAATGATAATCAGTTACCATAGTTACAGTTACATGATCAAATGTTCTCAGCTGTAGTCCTGAAGAACCATCTGTTCTCCCAACACACCTGATATAACCAATCAGCTAATTCATAACCCTTCACAGAGTTAGGAACCTGTGCAGGAACAGTAAACTGCTGGTTATCAGTGATATAAAATGAGATCATCGTGACCGTTCGGGCTTGTGTTAGGGTTTATGGTCTATGGATCACTGAGCTGTTGAGCTCTCGTGTCCTTTTGCCTGTGCCGAGATGGGAACGTAATACAAAATGGACTAGTTATTGGGCTTACCTTGCTGCTCGTCCTTCTAAATTTATGGAATAAATTCAGTTGGACCAAAAGACTGAGAGATGAAGTAAAGTGAAGGTCATGTGACCTATCCATGTAAAGAGTGATGTAATGAACGAAAGAAGGTAGGAAGGTTGTATGTTGAGAAGCAGCTTGTGCACACCCTATAAACTATGTGACCAATCAGACTGTAGGCCCCGCCCCCACAAGAAATTATAAAGAAAATTATAAAATTGACTACCTTTCAGTTTTGTAGATTGGTGCTCAACTTTAAGGCTTATGTCAATAAATAATAATTAAATGTTTTTTATCATTAGCGGTATTGTAGTGTTAGAAGTGAGCGTTAATGATGACTTTTTTTTTCCATTAAGGCTGTCGCTCGAGATGTTCTCAGGCTACCAGGAGCGGGAAGAGTACGAAGACGAGCTGTACGCCGAGGAAGAGCACGATGACAGCTCTGAGCCTGACAGCGATCTCGAGTTCCAGCTCTATTCCCAGCTCCACTACTGCACCGACGACCCGGAGGACCGTCCAGAGAACCGTGACGAGAACCAGGGAAGCTCCGGTCATGAGACACCTCAGGAACCTCAACCTGGCCGGAGAGTCCAAGCTCCTGCTGCTTCTCCCGATGAAGTCATTCTGATCGACTCGGGCCCGGACGTCATCACTCTTTCGGATAACACCGAGGAAGAGGACAGTGTGTGTGCCAGGAAAGGTCAGAGGTCAAAAGGGAAAGGAGTGGCCCCCGTTTCACAGCCTCAGCATCATCGGCAAAGTGAGGAAGTGGTAGTCTTAGACTCGGAGTCGGACCAGAGTTCATATTCGGAATTGATCCTACCATATGTGGTGGATCCGGCTTTGGATTCGGATTCGGATTCTGATTCTGATTCAGATTCGGATAGATTGGAAAGCTGGATGATACTGGGTCGGGAAAAGGAGGAAGGAGACCAGGACATACAGCTTAACGTCTTCACGGTCCGCAACAGGGATCAGCCAGGTGAGTGTGTAAGTGTGTGTGTGTGTGTGTGTGTGTGTGTGTGTGTTTATTAAATCTCACCAGCAGGTGTGTAGTTAAAAGCTGAAAGATGTGAGCGTGTGTGTGTTTTCGAAACCGCCTGTCTCTGACTGTGCCGGAAGACACGTCTGCGTGTAAAATGTCGGCAGATATTACAGAAAGAGAATGTTTCTGTCTGCGCGTCGTGTCGAGTTAATTTACATGCGCGTGTTTACACGTGAAGGAGGCAATGAAGGGAATCTTCCTGTGTGTGCTGGAGGAAACAAAGCAACTCTCATGTCAGAGAGCCAGACTTTAATCACAGATGAATAAAAACATGGTTGCAAATCTCTCTCTCTCTCTCTCTCTCTCTCTCTCTCTCTCTTTCTCTCTCTCTCTCTCTCTTTCTTGCTTACTCCTTTTTTCTTTCACCTTTATTTTATTTTATTTTACTCTTTAAAATATCTCCAGTGTTTGTATTTTTTTCTTTCATCTCATTCACTCTTTCTTTTACCCTGACCTCTCTCTATCAGTCTGCTTCTGTATTTTCCTCACATCTTCCTTCTTTCTCTCCATCTCTTTTCTCTTTATCATGTTGTCTCCTTTAGTATTTTTCTCGCTCCTGATTGTCTTGATTAATAAGTAATCGATACAGTAACAAATTTACATTAAACCGCCGCACTGATCGACTACTGTTGCTAAGCAACTGGACTCTAACTAATGACTGAAGATATTGATTTAGCTAGCTAAGCCTTTTATTTTGACAGTATGAAGGCATAGTGACTGTGGAAATAAAACGTTTGGGAATATAAACATTTACATGAGGCAACAAAATTTACCTCATATGTTTTGGTAAATTTAAAAAAAGACCCTTCACTGTTACAACAGTTGAGGCTAACAGTTTAGCTATCCAGTGTATATATGCTAAGTGTTTTGTAATGGCAAAATGACTGTAGAAACAACAAAAAATCATCAGGAATAATAAAATTTACCTCAGATGTGTTGG
>CM074972.1:11394748-11399748 GCA_037577455.1 Pangasius macronema
ATTTACCTCAGATGTGTTGGTAAATTGCTAAGAGAAGACTCTTAACTGTTACTACATTTGAGGCTAACACTTTATCTAGCCAGGGTCTATATGCTAAATGTTTTGTAATGGCAAAATGACTGTAGAAACAACAAAAAATCATCAGGAATAATAAAATTTACCTCAGATGTGTTGGTAAATTGCTAAGAAAAGACTCATTACAGCTAAAATTATACTGTAAATTATTATTAAACTTTAAATTATTGACCCATATACAAAAAAAAGACACTCGTTGCCCAAATTGATAACGGCTTTGCAGCTAGCTGCCATGTTGTCCATATTGGCATATATCTAGAGCAGTGGCCATGTTCACGTACTTTCTGCCTATGAGGATTAAAGTGTGGTACAATTATTCAGCAGCATTTAATAAACCAGTGCTGGTCTCTATTCAGCTTATCATCAAGCTAAATAACATAATTTGGCAAAATTAATAAGCTACTCAAAGCTAACCTGACTTCACAATGAACTAATCAGTCTAACCTGTGAACCCTACAGTCTCATTTTTACTGTTTTTTTTTTTCCACACCTCATTACGTTTGAAGCGGGTGGCAAGTGGTTTATGGGGAGAGTTACCGATATTTGACAAGAGCTCCATGAAAAAAAGGAAAGTTAATCACAATGTTACCAGCATTCCCACTACACATGTGTTGTTTTTATAAACCAGACAAAAAAACCCAACATTTTCTGTGACATCTGTAGGAAAAAAGTCCTGGATGGGATTCAGCACTAGCTTCCATATCTTCTGAATTCAAATGTTTTTAATCGGATCGCTGTCTTATAACTAATCAACTCATGTATCACTTCAGTATGTCGTCTCCTGAGTGACTCGGATGTTCAGAGTGGATGTAATCAAACGTAAGGTGAAAAAAAAAATACATATATACGTACATCGGATTGCGCTACTCGAAGTGCATCAAGTATCAAATCAACAATCCTTGTAATATTGATTTGGATTTAATTTTATCTCCTGATTGATTTTGCAATCGATTTCTATTTTAGAGCCATGTTCAGACACATTCCTTCTCATTCGCTGTTCTCCGTTTTTTTCTTTCCTTTCTCCCTCTTTTCACCCTTACCCTTCTCTTCTATTTTACAATCTCTCTCGTTCTTCTGCCGCTACGCCTTCTTCACTCTCTCTCTCCTTTCCTTCTTCCTCATTTTACTCACTCCTGTTATTTTTCTTTGTCATCCTTATTCATCTCTCTCTTTCTCTGTCTCTCCATCTCTCTCTCTCTCCTTCTGTATCTCACCCCCCCCTCTTGGTTGTTTGAAAGGCTCGGACTACGGTGGGTTCGTGGGCCTGCTGTTTCTGCTCTGCTGCTCAAGCCTCGCGCTCTCATGTGTAGAGAATGGGGCCTCAGTCCGGGCCACCACACACACACACACACACACACACACACACACACACACATATAGAGGGATGGAGGACTTGTAAGGGGGGTAAAAGGGGGTCTCTTTCTGTCTCCTTCTTTGCTCTTCGTCTCTTCCCTTTCCTGTTCTTTCATTCTTTATCCTCTCTCATGCTCTGATCTCTGGAGTTTGACTTTGAGACTCACAACCAATAGGTGTGTGTGTGTGTGTGTGTGCGTGTGTGTGTGTGTGTGCGCATCTGTGTGCGTGTAGTGTGAGAGAGATTTTGGGTGTTGACTTGCATGAGGAACCAGACACTCGAGCCATTTAAAATAAATACAGTTTTTAATAAACATTAAACCACTTTAAACAATTTATTCATACAAAATCTACTAAATATTACATTCCAAATATTAAAATTTAACGTAATCTTTTCAGGCGTTCAGATGAAACTTTCAGACTCACCATCGAAGTGGATACACTCGTGAGAACACCGTTGCTAAGCAACTAGGTAATATGGACTCCGAGTATACGCTAGCTAATGACTAAATATAATGATTTTAGCTAGCTAAGTCCTTTATACAGATGATACAAACGCAGCATGGCCATGGAAACTAGTCGAAAGTGTTGGAAACATCAACATTCACCTCATATGTGTTGGTAAATTGCTAAGAGCAGACTCACTGTTGGTACAAATGAGGCTGTTTAACTGGCAAGCGTATACACGTTAAGACTTTTCTAATGAGAGGGTGACAGTGGAAACAAGATATAAATATCAGGAATATGAACATTTACCTCAGATATTTTGGTAAATTGCTAAGAAGAATCTCTTTGTGGCAAGAATTGTACTGTGAAGCCACTTAGCATTAAGCGCTAACTGAACTTCCCAACCTGTGAGCTATTGGAAAAGTTATCAGGTGCTACGGCTTATACAGTGAAGAAATGTCTATGTTAGTTATAACTTTAGCATCCTTCTGACTGTAATATTCCCAACAGCTTGTACTACATGAAGTGAATTATGCGTTAATAATTAATTCTTGTGAGCATAGCTTTGTTATGGCCGCACGTCTGAGAGATCTGCAGTTGTAACATATGCTAACATAAGAGCTATGCTAACAGACGAGAAATGTTTGCAGAAGAATTTGCTGTTAAACTGTACATAAAATAAGGAAATATATATAAAATAGATGAGTGTATGAGCTTTAATTATATGTATTAAACAAGTGTGAGGAGGTTCCGTACCATTAGCTTAATGCTAATGCAACATCGAAAATGTCATAGTGCTAGCAGTAGCAGAAATTAGCATTACGTGAATATGTCATGGCTAACAGGTAAACAGATTTAAGACAGGGTTGTAGTTAATGGATAAAAAGCAGCACTGAGCAATGACTAATGCTAACAGGATAAAAGCTAAAACACTAATAGGGGCCTCTGAAGTGCAGATATTACGTAAAATAAAATGGCTGACAGAATAATAAGGCCACTTATATTAATTTCTTTAAACAGACAGAATTTATGGTGACTTATTGTCCGGAAAATATGGTATGCGTGAAGCCTGTAATCAGTTTATTGTCATATTTGTATCCAAAATACAGAACGGAACCAAGAGAAGGTTGTAAGAAAGGAGTGTGTTGGAGTGCGTGTGTGTTGTTTTGTGTGTGTGTGTGTGTGTGTGTGTGTGTGTGTGTGTGTGTGTTGTCGTGGGAGTGGAGTGTGTATGTATTGGAGTGTGGGCGGGAGTGTGTTGGAGTGTCTGTGTGTTGGAGTGTCTGTGTGTTGGAGTGTCTGAGTGTCTGTGTGTTGGAGTGTCTGTGTGTTGGAGTGTTTGTGTGTGTGTGCGTGGGAGTGTCTGTGTGTGTTGGAGTGTGTGTGTGTTGGAGTGTCTGTGTGTGTGTGTGCGCGCGTGTGTGGGAGTGTGTGTGTGTGCGTTGGAGTGGGAGTGTGTGTTGGAGTGTGGGAGTGTGTGTTGGAGTGTGTGTGTGTGTGTGTGTGTGTGTGTTGGAGTGGGGGGAGTGTGTGTTGGCGTTCATGGTTATGATTTTGGTGATGGCATATGAATAATTGAAATGGTTACAGTGCCTGATTTTTTAAAATTGTTATTGTACGTCGTTGTCCTGGCATACAATTTAAATCGGACATCATCTGACCGTGTGTGTGTGTGTGTGTGTGTGCGCGCGTGTGTGTAAGTATGGTGTTACAATATCTGACAAACAAGCAAAGAGTTCTGGACAGCAGTGACTAATTTCATTTGGCTGCTGAAAGCCGAGCACAGATGTGCAGACACACAAAGCCAGTTGTCCCGTGGTGGCTGTGTGGCGCGTGTCGGCTGCAGCTGGCGCTGATAAAACACAAGGCAATGTGATTAGTACACATTTTCATTTCGGAATCCACACATGCGCCATGGAAACAAATGTTCAGTCTACTGTTATGTTCGAATGCAATCTGGCATCATTGTGTTTGAGAAGATTCTGAATAAATATCGTTTGTAGGAAAATAATCACCGCATTTTTTCTGTTTATAGCTACGTGTCGTGTTATCACTTACGCTGTAGCTGCTACATACCCACGTTCCTTCACCTGAAGACTTTCCTGTGGTGAAGTTACAGCTTTACCTCTGACTGACACTGGAGACTCCTTCCATACTCCCATCATACAAGTCCTTGCGTTAGCTGTTCCTATAAAAACGATAACATCAGAACGAGCACAGAAGGAACATCTGTCCAAGCAGGGATGCTATAGAAAACTAATCAACACCTTCTGACCAATCACAATCGAGCATTCGACAGCGGTACAGCGTGAGTGTCGTCAGAGCATCTTTGTAGCCGTACTTGTTGTCATTTCTTAGTCGTGAACCAACACGTCCGAGGTAAATTTTGATATTCCGAAGAATTCCGTTTCACTTCCTACTCGCTTAAATTGTTAATTTGTCATGTTGTGTTATGTCTTTAACCATTTATACGCTGATTGTTTTATGTGAAGTGTTGCAAGTTTTGGTTAGGGGACGTGTACCAAATACCCAAAAATACCCAAGGGGGAAAAAGCACTTAGGCTGCACTTCATACTTTAACCTCATTTAGTGGTCAACCTTTTTTTTTTCCCCCTTTTTTTTTTTCCTCTCATCCTTCTGTCTCCCTCCCCTTTTCCTTTCATCCCCCTTGCTGTCGCCCCTTGATCACCAAACTTTGTTTGGAGCTTTGGGACACTCGGGCCTGAGAGCTCCCGAGACCTGTGTGTGTGTGTGTGTGTGTGTGTGTGTGTGTGTGTGTGTGAGAGAGAGAGAGTGTGTATGAGACAGAGGAGAAACTTTGTGACACTCAGACTCTGATAAAGGTAAGAATTTTGTTCTTCATTCCCCCCCCTTTTTTTTTTACTGGTAATGTAAGTCAAACTGAACACCATGTAAGTTGCGTACTATTCACTTAGCTAAACATTTCACGGCGACAAGCTTTTTTGGTTACCATGACAACCAGCCGCTGCCTGTCGAAAACGGCTAAACAGTATCTGCAAATTGTTCACCACTACCGGCTATCGTAGGCGTCACGTAAGTTAGTACAGTATTGCAAAGTGCATTTTACGACCTCAATTAGTCAGTGATTATATGTTAACTGACTA
>CM074972.1:11404748-11408711 GCA_037577455.1 Pangasius macronema
GTAAGGTCAAACTTGTCAGATATTCCGATCCTTGTTTTGTCAAAAGGAAGGTCCTCCTAAATGTAGTAAATAAGTTAGACCTGTGTGTGTGTGTGTGTGTGTGTGTGTGTGTGTGTCGGCGGAAGGCCCTCACAAGGATAGTAAGACCAGTGTGTGTGTGAGGAAAGACCCAAGTCTTTCCCCTTGTTTTGCACACTGTTACATTGGCCCCGGCGCCTCGAAAACAACTTTTACTTGTTGTACGAGGGCAGTGAAGCATAGAGAGAGGGAAGTCTATGTCCGGAACTTCTACTCTCTTGTATTTTTACTTCTCTTTTTTTGTTGAATAACACACAATTTGGATGTTTTAGACGTGAAGGTACATTATCCAAAATGTACACATTATACAATACAACTGCAGAATAAAATGTCTCATTGCTCGTGTTTTTTTCTTCTTCTTTGTCTTCGCCTCAGTGAGTTTGTTCTGAGATTGTGGAGCTGAAAAAAAGTCGGCTTGTGTACCGTGATATTTTTATGTCATTATAATTGCTTAAACGTTTTTACGACAGTTCAGAACCAGTTAAAGTTCTCAGTTATGAATAACATCAGCTTGGACTTCATGTGTTCTGTGGAAAGTTCCAGAAAAAATAAAGCTCTATGGGTCCAATCAATAACCAAACTCTAAAGTCTACATGTTTGTGGAGTTAAAATAGTTAGAGAACCCTTTGCTTTACAATTCTAACATGATAATTATCATTGTACACTATATATTTTTAAAAATAAAAAAAACAAAAACAAAAAAAAACGGAAATTAAGTTGGAAAGACAGTTGCGTCCTCTCTTTATTTATTTATTTATTTATTTATTTATTTATTTATTTATTTATTTTTCATACTTCTGTATAAGTTGCTTCGGATGCTTTGGCTTTTTGAGAGATTTCGCCAAATCTACGATTACATGCCGCTTGTCCAGCGTACAAATTTTAGGCGTCTCTTCTAAATCTGGACATACTCTTAGATCTCTCTGGTGTGGATCTTCTAAAAGTCCCATTTGGACAAACGTTCTCTAGACGTCTTTGTTGCTGATGGTTGAATTTAGCTGAAGTTTTCACCTACTGTTCCTGTAGATGCTGTAACCTAGCTAAAATATCCACCTGGTTGGAATTGGCTAAAATTTCACCTCGTGTTGATGCTGATGGTTTCGTCTAGCTGAAAATAAAATGCCTAATATTGTTGTTGATGGTTTAAATGAGCCAGAACAAGAGGATTTACAGAAACATCTACCAAATATTTATATCGATTTCCAAAGTGGACTTTAAGAAACAACTACAAAGTAATTAGCTCAAAGTTTTGCCAGTATTTTCGCTGATGTCAGCTAAAATTAACACTTTATAGCGTGTTTTTTTTTTTATCCTGTGTAAGACGGCAGTTCCGTACTGAGCACGAGCCAGTAATGAAAATGAAATATGACAATATTCATCACTTACACTTACACAATACAGCCGCCAGCCACGGACCCTTGCTCCCTTGCTCCCTTGCTCCCTTGCTCCCTTGCTCCGTAGTTAACGATTGATTCATTCATGTGCCTTGTTAGTGATTTTGGACAATAAGTGAATTTAATGGACAGTTTTGCTCCTAAGAGTGGTGGAGCTGTGATATTTTGAAGGGTAATTTATTTCGAATAAATTGAGATCTCCTTAATGAGACACGCTGAAGCCTCTTTTCTGGTTGACATGCGGCTCGATAAAAAAACAGCTCGGTTTTCCTTACTGTATTATATATCGTAAAGCAGAATACAAGGGTGACTAATACACAGGGTCAAATGTAATCTCGGCACATGCCTGTGGACTGTGTGTGGTTTGGAGGGAAAAAGAAAATGTCGGTGTTACTAATAAATATTTTTGCGTCCATGCCGAAATGAGCGCGTACTGTATTTCTTCAAATCAATAAATTGACCATGAAACCTTTATTGTCAACTCAATATAATGTACACACTATAACTTGACAGAAGACAAATCAATATGACACTGAGATTTTAATGCTGGAGCTGTTTCTGTAATTTGTCTCCTAAACTACAGAGTTTTAGCTTTTAATAAAAGTACAAGCCCGTGCCGATGAACCGCATATTTAACTGGAACATTGCTGATATAGTCAATAAGTATTAGCGACTCATCACGTATTGTATCTCTACTTTACTTGGCACGTTAGCACGTTATGTTGAGAGGGTTTTGTCTGATTTGTTTGAATTTGTTTGCTTGTTTGAGGTCAGATTTGCTTGTGCCTTTTAAACCCAGTTATTTCCTGCTGAAACATCGGTGTGTTGGTTATACTGAGGTCTGAACTTCTTTTAATTTGATTTGATTTCTGTGCTACGAGACACTGGACATTTATTAGGCTTTACTCCAGTTTCCATGCACACTTAGCTCCGGATTATTTTTTTAAAAAATGAGGTTTGTGGCCAGTTTGATTTCATTTTACAAAATCCTGCTGTCGAGGTCGTGACTGTCAAATAAACTGCTAAGTGCGTTCTTAGGTCAAACTCCACCACTCGTGAATCTCTTGGATGATATCTTATGACATTATTGTTTACACTTTCTGTATGTATAAGTGTATTGTCAGTACTACTGCTGTATTTCTGGGCGCTCCTGAGATAAAGTCTGTCCCGTTCTTAAGGCGCTGTAGGGATTGTTGCCTTCTAAGGCTTTCGTATTTGGACAGATTTTGCTATACCACTACTGCATCCTTTTCACTGAGGATAATCCCATAATTCCGTTCAACAGAAGAAGAAAGACGTTGACTGGCAGTTTTTACATTTTTTTTTAAACGTGACATTGCGTTATCGTGAATCATTCTGAGATATGAAAATGTAATGTGCATTTCCAGCTTGTGCAGCTGAAGGTTTTGCGCTCGTACTGGACGCCAGCGAAATGAAGCTTTGTGATGGACTTTTAAATGGACTTAAGTGTTCGACAGTCGCTTCAGAAGCTCACGCTGTATATTACACCTGCTGAAATAGTGCAGATGTATCTGCCAAGGACCGTCGCGAATCCATTTCTCTCCTATCGTGGTCGCCTTTCCCAGCATTTTCCCGTCAGCGCCTCCTCACCGGCTTATCTTTAAAGTCCTGTGCATTACCGTACGGCAGGCCGGA
This sequence comes from Pangasius macronema, assembly GCA_037577455.1. Lineage (NCBI taxonomy): Eukaryota > Metazoa > Chordata > Actinopteri > Siluriformes > Pangasiidae > Pangasius > Pangasius macronema. Next base: position 11,407,877 of record CM074972.1, read on the forward strand.
GTTCACAGAACGAAGCTATTATATGACGTGAACTGGCTGAATTCCGTTTCTTTTTATGGAGGAAAATAACGTCGACGTTTGTTGTGACTATTAATGCACCGCGGTCCATCGTTTCTATCGTGCTTAGACGTGACTGCTGCTTTATGTCCTCGGCACAAACGAAAATGTCGTCAGCAGGACAGTATACAAACAAAGAAAAGAGTCGGAGGCACTAGTTATCATTAGGGGTCTGCAGCGGCTTAGAAGCTGGCCGGGCCAGCCGGAGGAGAAAATGGAGGATGTTCACGAGGTGCGGAGCGTGACTGCTTCCCTCGCCTTCCCTCGGCAAATCTCGCCCTATTTATTCAGCATTACCTTTCACCAAAAATTCTTCCTCCCTCTCTCCATCCGTTTTTTTTTTTTCTTCCCCTCTTTTTTAAATTTTCCCCTCTGTCTCTGTCATGCACCGAGGGCTGGAGTGGGTGAAAGGGGAGGAAAAAAAAGTAATCCCTTAGGGAGCTGAAGCGCAGGTATTCTTTGGCGTATTTAACAGGTTTTTTTTTTTTTGTCCTAATAAAAGCAGCTACTTTCAAACGGAGGAACGAGACCTGCGTTAAGGTGCGTTAAAGAAATCGCGCCCGTCGAAACACATTCAATTTGCAGGTCGCCGTAATGGGATTTCACAGAGTGCTGAGAAGGAGCGAGGGTGCTTGAGACGCTACGCAAGAGCGCTCGATCTAGTCCAGGACTGTTCCAAATGCACGGCTAAAGAAAAGATTACAGGAAAGTGGACTTGGGTTTAGTGGCGTGTTTTGTCGATGATTGCTCCAGATGAGATGAAGTTGTAAGCGGACAT
>CM074972.1:11416338-11434375 GCA_037577455.1 Pangasius macronema
TGTGTGTGTGTGTGTGTGTGTGTGTGTGTGTGTGTGTGAGAGAGAGAGAGAGAGAGAGAGAGAGAGAGTGAGAGAGACAGAGGGGGAAAAGGGGGATATCAGGATTAAAGGAAATGTTTCCTGTCTATTGTACTGGGGTCATTTAGGGGTGTGTGTTTGTGAGGGGCACTAGGGCAACACACACACTCACACATACACACACACACACACACACACACACACACACACAGGACAATCTGCATGACAAATCCCGCCACGCTCAAACTTCCCGAACATGACACAGAAAAATAAACGCAGTCTCACGCCGTGTCTCGCATCCAGCCCCGTCCTGTGGTGCATTATGGGTATTTTATCCGAACGTGTGGACCCTGACATGCTGCAGTGCATCGTGGGATGTCATCATTTATTCTCCATTATGATTTTTGACTTGAGTTTGAAAAGAAATTTAGAACCATATTTAGAAAAAAACGCTGACTCATTCACATTTGCCATGAGACTGTGATATTTTTACAAGGTTTATTCTATTTTATTTATTTATTTTGCGATATTAGCCACTTTCTCACACAAATTTTAGAAAGCTAACACAAAAGTACATGTATGCAAATGAGAGAAGTGTGTGTGTGTGTGTGTGTGTACAGTACAGCCGTGCAGCTGTGTATCAGTGTGCTAACTGTCTCTCACTCAAGTCTGTCTCTGGAGATTTATATAAATACGGACAAATCAGGGGAGTTGGCCTTCCTGAAAACAAACACACACACACACACACACACACACACACACACACTAATCACTATATGTACAGTAATGATCACGTGTTTCCTTCTCTCTCTCTTTTTTTTCCTTTCTGTAGAGTTTGTGAGCGTCGGAGATGACGAGCAGAACTGGGCCGTCTCGGACAAAGACAAGGAGGTACGAGCTCACGGTTCTCAGCACACACTCGTGTCCTAAACGCACAAACCTCGACTGCTTTCCCGGTTGCGTCTATATCGTGATGTGTATCGTAGAAAAGTCTTCATGTACCGTGATGCGATGATGTTGTCATATCGCTCACCCCATAATTATCTGTCAGAGACTAAGTGTAATTCATGCTCCCAGACATGACGAAAAGCTTGTGCTCAGGGGCGTGGCCTGACTGAACCTTCAGAATAAGCCCCGCCCCCCCCCGATTGTCACCCCAACCCTGACCTCATACACCATCTCTACACCAAGATCTGTTACTCCAGTACACTAAGGCAACAAGGATATTCTGCACAAATACTCTCCCTCTGGACTGTAGAGCAGTGCATTGTGGGTAAAACATACCTACAGCAGATAGCTCTGATTGAGACTGGTGTCATCAGTTGAGTTGATTTTAAAGCTAGCAGTCTGAGAATTAGACTAGCAGACATGTCTGTTGAGATAAAACATTGTTTGGTGTGTGTGTGTGTGTGTGTGTGTGTGTAGGCTCAGATCTGCAACAAAGGCGCCAGCCTGAGGCGCGTCTCAAACCGCTACTACACCGAGAAGACGGTCACCTGCCGCAGCTGCAACAAACTCGGCCACCTCTCCAAAAACTGCCCCACTCCCAAGGTACTACGTTACCCACAATCCCACACTGATGACCAAGGCAGCGCTCCATTCTTAAAAGGAAGTAATGAAGCCTGTGAGAGCACTTCGTAGGAGGGTGCACAAGAGGAAGCTGTTTGTACATTCGTTCCAGTTGGAACCTTACAAAACAGTCTCTCACTTCGCCTCGGTACTGTTACCTATAGATCAGAGATTACGCTTAGGATTAGAACGTTGCATTTATTAATAGTTAATTGTAGCTGAAAAGAATAAAACTGCTAAAAAGTAGAGTCGGTGACGTAAGTTCAAACGTTATGTAGATATTTAAAATAGCACTTGATCCAGCGCATTTAGGCCACGAAAAATATTTGGATGCCTCCACGTCTAACAAGGCTAGTCCTTTCAGTCAGTTGACCTTACCATGACCTTGACCTTGTTTGGACCAATTCCATAATCCAATCAGTTCATCAGCTGGTTGCACTGATAGTTCAGTTTAAATCCCGCAAACATTCAACCTCTCTTTCTTGAGCTGCCGCGTTTTTATTTTTATCGCCTTAATTTTTTTTAGCATTTCCTGAGTGAACAGCTCGTCCTTCGTGACGTTCCCTCTGTTTGTTTGCCTCTTTAAGGAGGTGACAGCGTTATGGAAGTTTATGCTGTTCGGTCAGTTCACTCATTACAGGATTCAGAGTCTGCAACTTGAGTAACAAAAGTCACGTCGATATGTAGAATAGCACTTGATCCAGCACATGTGGGCCAAGAAACATATTTAAAACAAGTAGAACCATGGCAACATTATTATTAGAAAAAATTGGTTCTTGAGATAAACAATATTTCTTCCAATGACCTGAATGCGAAAAAAAAAATTCCATGGACTTTTACAATGAATTAAAAATAGCATATTTACGTATTTGTCGCTAATATTAACCTCGCCTTTGTTTTCAGTTACACAATTCGCACATAACTTCTGTTTGTTGTTACAATTCGCAGAATTTCAGTATTAAGTCCTCATGAGCGCTTAACTCAACTCTGAACATGGGAAATTAAATAAAACTAGCACTGAATGGTATTGCAAATGGCCATCGCTTTTAAACCTGATGTATGGAGACCTATCGCTGGCTGTGTAGGATGCAGCTTATGGAGGGTGTAGGGTGTAGGGTTCACGTCAGAATGGAGCGCACCCCAAATTTTACATACACGTTTTGCCAGATTTGTCGTTTATTAGAACATGAAGGTGCAAAAAAAAACCCATAATGCTCAGATTTTTAAAATTTTAATCTGTATTGAATAATAGGTGATGTAAATAACCCTGACTGTATCTCATATATTTCTGTGTGTGTGTGTGTGTGTGTGTGTGTGTGTGTGTGTGTAGAAGGCACCATGTTGTTCGTTGTGTGGTGTTCAGGGCCATTTCATGAAGACCTGCCCGAACCGTCACTGCTCGAACTGCGCTCTTCCAGGTCACACGTACGATGACTGTCTGGAGAGAGCGTACTGGCACAAACGCTGCCACCGCTGCGCCATGACCGGCCACTTCGCCGACGTGAGTCACACCGCCGTCACAGGATCACACCTCACATCCCATCTCAGCTTCCTTCCAGTTCAGCTTGGAGAGCAAAGGGTTATGCTCTGTGTGTTTGATTCAGAGTGTGATAGTTGGGTTCTTGCCCGTGTTTGTGTGTGTGTGTGTGTGTGTGTGTGTGTGTGTCTGTGGGGCCTTCCCCTGGGCTGTTCCTTTCCTCATTAAGAGAGACGCTTCACAGGCCGTGAGTGTAACTCACACACACACACACACACACACACACACACACGAGCACTGCTCGTCACCTCCTGACAACAAGCCCACTGAGAGAGACTTTAGGTAGAAGAAAGATGAGTTAATGAGGAAGATTAAAGGAAGAACAAGTGTGTGATGAAGTAAACTGTTGTTTTTAAGTTTACGGAGCAGTCACCTGTACGGCTGTAACAGTATATCGAGACGAAACGCGTGACACGGTGTGAAAATTATGAAACCGAATGAAAATCGCATCGCTTTCAGGGAAGGAACATGGTTATTAAACTGTGAATCATGTACCAGGAATCAAATGATCAGCGTCAGAACATCCAGCTCTACATTCATCCCTCAACACCTCGACTCGTTCCACAGCGCTGTTGAAATCTCCATTCTGATTGGTCAGAAGGTGTTGCTTCATTTTCTATGACAGCAGCTCTGACACAGGGACCTGGAAGTCAGATGCTTAGCCGAATAATAAACCTATTTTAAAACGATCTATTTACAAAAGAAAGATGAATGTGATGAAGTTTTCTGTAAAGAGATGTTTATTTAGCATCTATGGAAGGAGTCTCCAGTGTCAGGACAGACAAGTTTACGCTTTGTGGTTTGTATATGTACTCCAGATGAACCGTAATGTAAACGGTTCTAATCTGGAGCAACGTTTCAGTGTTTTAAGTGCACGTGAAAGGTGCAGCGTGGTGCGTGGATTCGATTCGCTCCGATCGGTTTTAAACTGCGTTTGTGTTCACATTTATTTTTATTTTTTTAGTCATTTTCTTGCATAAGCTGTCATTTCACCTGTCTTTCTTTCATTCTCTCTCTCTCTCTCTCCACACAGGCCTGTCCTGACATCTGGAGGCAGTATCACCTCACGGTAAGAACTCTCACACACACACACACACACACACACACACACACACACACACACATACAGTGAACCAGGAGGGACATTTGGTCCTCACAAAGGGCTGAAAACCTGCTCACACACACACACACACACACACACACACACACACACACAGTGAACCAGGAGGTCCTCACAACCATTTGGTCCCCACAAACAGCTGAAAACCTGCACACACACACACACACATATTTATGGGGACCAGGCAAATGTGCCCACACTGTCAACACTATCTCACAACACAATGACACACATATACACACACACACACACACACACACTTTTTTTAGTGGACTAGCAAAGGTGCCCATAATGTCAAAACTCTCACACAGACTGTCTTTCTCTCATAAGTGTGTGTGTGTGTGTGTGTGTGTGTGTTATTGAGTAAAGTGGGTAATTGGCAAACTCAGGAAGCGTTTGCTCCCCAAAGATTCACGGGGCTGAGAAGGCATGTGACAGTCACACACACATTCTGCCAAACGTCAAGGGGCAAGCTGGAACATCTGCACACCCAAACACACACACACACACACACACACACACACACACACGAGTGTTGGAATATAGACCTCAGTGTAAGAGAAAAGAGCAGGTTGTTTGTCAATTAAAAGACGTGATAAAGCATGAAATGGGCTGCCAGGATCGCACAGCACTGAGCAGTCACTCGACCCATCTCACACACACACACACACACACACACACACACACACACACACACACACAGTCTAATTAGGTAGCTTGTCTAATGAAAAGGCCATACGGTTAGCACTAGTGCACAGAAAGACAAAGCACAAGGTGAAGGAGATTCAAACAATCGATTCATGTTATAAAATAAAAATTCCCATTTTATTCCTTTATTCTGTAAGAACTTTACATTTTTCCGCTGGTATTATTATTATTATTATTATTATTATTATTATTATTTGTACAGAGAGGCAGCATAAATAAAGCGAAACACATTTAACAGTTTGGTTTGAAATTTAGGGTGTGTGTTTTTCTCCTTTTTTTAAACAAGTGATAGAATGAAGCGAGGCGAAGGAAATTTATGAATTACTTTTTTTTTTAAATTAATAATAATTTTCCAAACGAATAATCGTGCATTATGCCTATTACTGGAAATAATTTAGGTGTAAATTTAAAAGATTGATTTAAATTTTTGATATCAATTGTTGTTTTTGACTTCATTTAAAAATCCACATTATAACAGGGCACATTCACCTTTTTTTTTTTTTAATTTTTTTAATTTTTTTTATTTTTTTTTTTTTAAAAGAGAGTTTGTGTGAAGTGAAGGAAATTTTTTTTAAATGTAAATGTACATTTAAAAAAATAAAGAAATGTCATGTAAAGAAATTAATTTTTGTTAATTTGTTTTACGTGTTACAAAGTACACTTTAATTTTTTTTTTTACATTTTGAAGATTTTTTAAATATTTTTTTTTCTCATCATCCATTTTCCTCGAGCATTTATCTCAGAAGTACAGAACTTTTTTTTTTATTACCTTGACCTTCAGGTGTCTTGCTAATTCTTGACTCATTACACTTGAGTGTGTGTGTATGTGTGTGTGTGTGTGTGTGTGTGTGTGTGTGTGTGTGTGTGTGTGTTCTCTTTATGATTCCAGTTGCCTCTCGGCTGTAATGATATATAATGGGCTCCGAGTCACTTTATAATAGAGTGTAATAGTGGATGATGGTTTCATATGGACCTGTTCGGTTCTGCTGGGCTGCACCCATCTGCTGGGATCCTCTGGGTCCTGGCCTGTGTGTGTGTGTGTGTGTGTGTGTGTGTGTGTGTGTGTGTAAATGCAGTTAAATGGACCAACCCTCAGCATACGGCGTTTAAGGGCTTTAAACTGTCTGAGACTCGAGGGCTCAGAGTTAAATACAGTGCAGGTACGTGTGTGTGTGTGTGTGTGTGTTTGCGCGCGCGTGCGTGTGTGTGTGTGTGTGTGACACTTCGGGGAGCTGTGGCCTGTCGCCCTGCGCTCGGCCCACTCAGGTGTGAAAAGGCATTCTGTCAGAGCAGTCCTTGCTACTGGGTCTATTTATCGTGTGTGTGTGTGTGTGTGTGTGTGTGTGTGTGTGTGTGTGTGTGGGGTCTGCACCTGTGTTCGCTAACAAACAACCTCCAAACTCGACTGGCTCTGCCACAAAACCCAGGAGAGAGAGAGAAAGCTGGTTGTTTAATGCGAGAGATCTGATACCTACTGATTTCACAGTCTTTATTTTCATCACGATTAGCAAATTAGCAATAGCATCAGAGTGTTTTATAAAAAATACCCCGAGACGAGATTCTGATACACACACACCTAGTCATGGCTAAAACGGTGTGTTACGACCAACTGTCAATCAAACATAAGAATCGTTTTTATTGATTTATTTACTATTTATTGAGCCTTTTTCACCTGAACATACTAGAATTTCCAGAAATTATTTTAAAGAAATAAAAAAGGAAAATAAATTCCGAATTTCACTGCTGAACGATCAATAATCCAAAGTGAAGTAAAAAATATATATATATATATATATTAAGACTGTTTTTATTGAGACTGAAAATTCACTGTGTGTTATTATTAGTATGTTAGCATGAAAATATTATTAAATAAATTGTCATGAATTGTCCGTCTTCAACCAACAACAAACTTCACAAGTAAAAAAAAAAAATCCCGTTCGGACGTTACAGGAGCTTCATTTTCGGAAATAAAAATTTTTTAAACGAAAAGGAGCTTGGAGAAAAAAAAACAAACTGTATGTGTATGTACACGTGTGTGTCTTTCAGCCGCTCTGAACATTTTCTGCTCCTGTAAACGGAAGGTTTTGCTTGAACCCTTTCATGCGTAAATTGACGTTTTTTGTTTTGTTTTTTTTTGTTAAATAAGTAACACAAGTTTGAACTTTTTCTAAAGATTTGAAAACGTGAAATAGATTGTCCATGAGTAGGAATCCCACGAGCAGGGGGAAGAAAGGATAAAAAAAAGTCTTTATAAACAAGAACAACATTAACATTCAGGTCTGCAGGAAATTAGCTAAAAAATAATAATTAGCATTTAAACTAGCTTGTCTAAAATTGTGCGTAACATTGTTGATGGCGTTTAAACGAAACGTTTGTCGGTGAAGGACACTACGGCAGGACGAGGAGACGGCGAGGACGGAGAGAAACGGTGAGAGCGTCAGATCGGATTAGAGAAGCGCTAAACTCACGGCGCCATCTGTTGCCTGACAACAAAATTACAGCATTATTACATTAATGGAGCAAAACCCACTGATCATATTGGCTTCGTGTGTTAGTGTGTGTGTGTGTGTGTGTGTGTGTGTGTGTGTGTGTGTGTGTGTGTGTGTGTGTTTGGTTTGGTGGAGTGAGTGTTTTATATATTTAAGAGTGTGTAAATTATTACGACGGTGTGATACTGATGTCCTGATGAATGATATGATGCACCGTACTGAGACGTTAGGAATTGAAGCAAAGGTCGTAAATCGATTATTATCGAAACCTGGCGAGTAAAAAATAACTCGTACTTTTTAACCTGATGAATTATTACCGTTTATTTAATAGGCGAGTAAGCTGATCTTTCCTTCTTGGAGAGTTTAACATCAGGCTAAGCCCAGACTCTGAGCGCAGTCTGATGGAAATCATATCGCGCCGTTAGCGTAGCAGCTCGTGTGTGCTGTCGTGAAATATCGGCTCTCGGGTTACAGCTGAAATCGTACTGTATCCTGTGGAGGTCTGTAAATTTTTACCGGCAGTTTGTTAGCTGTTGTATATCATGATGTAATGATCTTCCTGTTCCGTGATGTGGTTTAAGATAGCAGTGTTACTTAGTAAAGTAGTGCGCTTGAAATATTTGCAGATCCAAGCCACAAAAATGCCAAATTGAAGTCTGTATTTTTAAAAAGAACCACATTTGCTTTAATGACAGTGTAGTTCAGTGTAGTGTAGTCTAAAGATCATGTTACTAAAGGCTGTAATTTCGCTGTACGCTGCCACTCAAAAGTTTTTGAACCCCCTGTGAGTGAACTGAGACAATATGTGACTTAAAAAGGATAAACGTATAAACTATAAAAGTATAAACCGCCACATGTTCAGCAAAGTGTGTGTGTGTGTGTGTGTGTGTGTGTGTGTGTGTGTGTGTGTGTACACATCAAAAACAAATGGTTATTAAAAAACAGCAAAGGAGGAACATGATAAGACTAAAATATGCCTCTGAGATTAGTCTGTTCTTCTGTTGTAACATTTATTGGGTGAACGAATTTGTATGTTGTGTCGACAGCAAACATTTAAAAATGGTATTATATGGATATTAAATGTTTATCTAAATGAATTAAATAACAGATTCTCTCTCAACTTAAATTCAGATGCAGAAAACACACCAGCATTGATGTATAAGTATTGGATATTACTTTATCACCAACACATAAGACTCTATTTTGATTTGTCAGAGTGTACGTGTGTGTGTGTGTGTGTGTGTGTGTGTGTGTGTGTGGACACGTTTTTATATCTTGGTGGGGATCAAATGTCCTCACAAGGATAGGAATATCTGACAGTTGTGACCTTGTGGGGACATTTGGCTGGTTCCCATGAGGAAAGTTTTCTTCAGGTTACAGAGGCCGAGGTTAGATTTAGGTGTAGCATAGCATTAAGACAACTGTGTGTGTGTGTGTGTGTGTGTGTGTGTGTGTGTGTGTGTGTGTGTGTGTATTGATTGTTGGCCCAGGGCGAGCATCTCAGCAGGATGTCTTGTCAGAGCGCTGAGGACCACTCATAGATAAAGCTGTTCAGTCCATTCTCTCTCTCTCTCTCTCTCCCTCTCTCTCTCTCTCTCTCTCTCTCGCTCTCTCTGTCCCTCTCTGTCTCTCTCTCTCTCTCTCGCTCTCTCTCTCTGTCCCTCGTGCAGTCTGATTGGTTGATTAATTTCCTATAACAGCAGCTCTGACAGTAGTGCAGCCGTAAGTCACAGGTTTATTTCAACGCGCTCGTTCCGATACGTTACCGTTTCTATAGTAACGGCTCACACTGACGTGACGTTCAGCGTTCATTAGAGGTGCCGAGCCAGACGCGTATGATATAAACTCACGTTCCACGCCGTAGCAGCTTTATTTTTTCCTGAGGAGAGCAGAAAGGTGAAACGCTGCTGACTCTGCTGCAGCTGTAGAGCGCCTCCTGGAGGTAGCCACGTCAACATTCCTCTAAACGGCCATTTCAGATTCCACATCGCTGCTGAATTAATCCTTTGACATTCACCCATGCGTGGCCACCATTAAGAGTGTGTGTGTGTGTGTGTGTGTGTGTGTGTGTGTGTGTGTAGCATTGTGTGGCACGTGGCACTCAGTGTGTTTACATGCAAATGATGTTTGTAATTAAGTGTACCTCGCTAATTGTAGCAGGCTGGAATTCTGAACACTTCCTCCTCTGACGCCGTCGGGGTTCATACCTGCAGAGCATCAAATACCATACACCTTCATCTCTTTCCTTCCCCTCTCTCTCTCTCTCTCTCTCTCTCTCTCTCTCTCTCTCTCTCTCCTCCTTTTTTCCTTCTTTCTCTCTCCTCCCACTTCTCTCTCTGTTTCTTATCCTTTTCCTCTTCCTCCTTCACCCGTTTCACTGTCTGTCTCTTCCTTCTTCTCCCTCCTCCTTCATCCCTCTCTCTCATTTTCCCTCTCTATCTCTCTTCCTTCTTCCTCCCTTTCACTGTCTGTCTCTTCCTCTTCCCTCTTCTGTCTCCTCCTAAATCCCTCTCTCTCTCTCTCTCTCTCTCTCTCTCTCTCTCTCTCTCTCTCTCTCTCACACACACACACACACACACACACACACAATGCTGTGTTAATTAAATTCCTCAAACATGCCGGTGGCTCTGATTAACTCTGTGTAATTAGTCTAATGTCTAATCAAACTCATGTTAATCTGTGTTAAGAGACTCAGCGAAATAATAACTCTCCATCACACATACCGACACACACACACACACACACACACACACACACACACACACACACACACACACACACACACAGGTGTGTATCCCATCTCCCTTCCTTGACCACAGCAGCATCATCATCATCATCATCATCATCATCATCAGTCAGGTGAATTTAAACAAAACCTCTTCTAGTTCCTTAACGTGAGATCCTTCAGTTATCTACACAGTTTGGCCAGTATACATCACATGGCTGCTGAGACATGCCCTCACTTTCTGTTTGGCAACTTCGCCATCAGATTTGTTTGCATGCAGTTTGCATGACAAACTGTCCCATAAATGAAAAATCTGAGAAAAGACTTGGTCTTTTGATGGTCTCACAATGCTGTGATCCAGATTTGGTGATGATTTGACAAAATTTGTAGGAGAAGAAGCAAAACAAGGGGTTTTTGAAAATATTCAAAATGGCACAAAATCCAACAATGAAAATTAGCATTGTAGTTTTTGTTGAACAGAATTATTATTCTAAATGTATGTCCAAATTTGCCCTATTGGTGGCCCTAGAGTGCTTGAGTGGAGTAAACCAAAATTGCTGTGAAGGTAGCTGAGACCATCCTCTGTCACTGTGCAAAATTTCATAAAAAGCGTACAAAGCGTTCTATGGGCTGCCATAGACTCCCTTTGTGGAAGTAGAAGAAGAAGAAGAAGAAGAAGAAGAAGAAGAAGAAGAAGAAGAAGAAGAAGAAGAAGAAGAAAACATACAACTCCTACAGGGTTCCTGTGCACCTTCAGAGCAGAGAACAGAGCAGAGAGGTAAACAGAGCAGACAACACACAGCTTAACAGTGGAAAAAGTGGCATTATGTTTTTTAGTAACACCACACTCATGATGCTGTGGTTTATATCACACAAAACGCACATGACCAAAACAAACAAAAAATGTAATTTAATATGTTTATGGCTCAGGAAATTAATTTATGTTGTTTTTTGGGGTACAGTGGGGTCCAAAATTCTGAGACCACATTGAAAATCTGGGATTTTTTTAAAATTTATAATTGGAAATAAACAGATTGTAGAATTTTAAAATATTTAAAACAAAATTCAAACAAAATTGAAGATTCCTGAACTATTTCTTTGCATAGGTCACTATTTAAATGTAAGTGAGTGTAACTTTGTACAAAAGGTCAGTTTTCCTCATGCATAATCTCTTCTACTGAAGCAGATGTTCAGACTATACTCAGATGGATTTGATCTAAAATGGATCATAAAATTTTGCACAAACCTTTGGAGCAAGCTCGAGTGTACACTGACATTAAAGCAAAAAGCAGGCATATGAAATACTAAGAAATTTTGAAATTCATGTCAGTATTTCAAAGATTCTACTTTTCACTCAAGTTGTCAATAAAATAATTTGTAACGAAAATAGTCGTATTAAATTAGAAAAGAATGTAAAATAGAAGCATTTTCATTGGTGCACTAATCTACATCATCTTATAAAATCACACACTAGGTTTTCAGTGTCTCACACTTTAATGGCAAAATCTCACACACACACACACACACACACACAATTGTTTTTTCCTGAGTGTGACTGCAATGAGGTTTTCTCCATTTTCTCAGTAATGAAAGTTTTTGCCCATGCTGCTTCAGTGTGAATAACAGTGTGAAGCAAGTGTCAGAGTGAGTGAGAGTTCCTCAGTGTGCATGCAGCGTTACAGGAGCAGGAGTGTGTTTAAGGTTTACTAAACTGTTAAATAAACCATGAATTCTGCACTCTGGTAAAAAATCTTTGCTTCTATTCATGTTGTATGTAATTTAATCTGAAGCCCTGAGCCTGAGAGAAACTGTGGTTAGTGTTACCATAACAACAAGAATGGTGTGAATCCAGAAAACAGAACTGAACTGAACATATTGTCATATTGGCTGAGTTTAAACAATGCTGGCCTCAGTGAAGTGTTTTAATTGAACAGACAGCAAGGAGAATTCATGACTGCAGCAAAGACATACATAACTTCTAATCTGAATTTGAAAAAAGTGTGAAAAAATCAATAAAATTCTGTAGAATGCGATCCAATTAGTAATAATTACTACATGATTAAACAGATGTGTGTCAGAGAGTGGTTTTTATTCTGCACTCACAGTCTGATTATTTGCAGATATTTTTTTTTCTAAAAGTGAAAGACAGTTCTGAAGTCTGATTAATTCAACCCAGTGTTGTGGCTGTTGGAAAAAGGGTGCAACAGAATCAGTGTGTAATGAGCTTAAACACAAGTCTGAAATCAGAGGAATAATATACACTCCTGTGTGCCTGTGTTCCACACACTCATCATCACAGTCTCGACCTCTTCACCAGCAGTCGATTTCACGCACTTGCCAATCAGAGACACAATCTGCACACACACATGCGCGCACACACACACACACACACACACACACACACACACACACACACACACACACACACACACACAGAGCTTAGTTTTCTCCAGAGACCTGGAGCAGAATATATTTAGAGACAAAATGTTCCATTTAGTGCTGTAATAGTTCTCCAATTTCACTATAGAGAAACCTTTTACGTTCTGTTTAGAACCCAAGAACTGAAGAGTTTGCAAGTATGAGTAGAACCTTAACTGTCTAAAGAATTTTCTAATAGTGTAATTGTGTAACACAGACACACACACACACACACACACACACACACACACACACGCACTCACTCAATCACTCTCTGTTCCTTCAGAGAACCGGGTTGCCAGGTTACAGAGTTGAGCTGTTCACTGTATGAGAGTGTGTTGTGAGTCAGTGAAGTGGAATAAAAGAAATCAGTTTATACGGTTACAGTTTTGTTTAATTAAAGAGTAAACAAACTGCAGCTAACACACATCAGATCATAGTGTTATTCTGTTTAATTCAAGAAGAACAAAAGCAGACCACACCTACACAGACCCACGCCTGCCCACCCAGGCCCAAACAAACCCACCCAGTCCCACATTCGTCCCCCCCTGGTCCAAAGACACCCACCCAGGCCCACACTCCCCACCCAACACACCCATATATAATGGGTGTGGACTGCTGTAGTGTGATTAGTGTTAGCAGTTATGGCTAGCAGCTAGATTAGAGTCAGCAGCCCAGGGTAAGAAGTTAGCATCTAGTCTCTAGATTAGCACTGGTCCCTCACTAGCAAGTGACTGACAGACAAGTGGGTGTGGCCAAAATATTTATGATTCATCCACATCAGTTTTACTTGAATCCGTCTTGCAAAATTAAACAGGAATTAAATTAAAATTAAACATTCTATGGAATTATCACTAGCTGGTGTGACTGCAACATTAGCGGCAATAGATAGTGTTAGTGTTAGTGTTTAGCACTTAGGTTTTAGGGATTAGAGGTTAGGGTAAGAGTTTACTATTATCAGTTAGTATTGAGAAATTTGCAGCACCTTCAAACCACACTTTCTCCACTTCCTCTTTCCCTTTTTCCCACAGAAGCTGGAGAAGTCTATTTCCGGTTTTTGCCGTGGTCATCAGGTACTCTTCGTTTTCCGGCTGTTGGAGAACTGCAGAACGTGCGTAAACCAGTGACTGACAGAATCGACTCAGCACCAGCGTATACAAAGCATTTCTTTCATCAGTGTTCAGAGGAACTTCGCTCTCAAACCCTGCAATTACCGGACCCCCAACCTCCAGCGGATTAGCACTCTCAATCATCATGTACATGATCACGATCGCCAGCTCAAATACGAAATAACCGCTGCTCATATCGCCAAAGTCCAGAATCCCACTGATCCTGTAACACGACGGTCCGTCCGGCTCCACGAGGATGTTGTGATCATTCAGATCTCCATGATTTATACCTGCAACATCACAAAACATCTCGTTAAAGCATGTCGTGTTAAAATCTTTCAGAACTTATTACAAACTGAAAAATCACTAAAATAAAGAACATTAAAATGTCATGGCCGTATTGTAGCCTGTTCAGCATGTAGCTATTAGTCTGTTACAAAACAGGATAAGTAGCAGCTATCATCCGCAGTGTCTCCACTGTAAGTTACCCCAACATGCTAATGCTAATGTACCCCAGCTCCTGACTCACTCTTGCGGAAGGAGGGAAGTTTCGGTACCACTTGGTTTCGGTACTGATCAATAACTTCTCTAACGATGAGCTGCAGTGGATCTCCGTCCATCACAGAGAGATGCTCTTCTATCAGAGGAACATAGGACAAACTCCAGATGAAGTTCTCCCTCTGAAGAACACTGAGGTCCTCATGCTCCATCTTCATTAAAAAAAAAAAAAAAACATATAACGTTTAAAATATTGTACTTTATTAAAATATGAATATTTCCTAACCGTACTTTTTAAAAAATTATTTTACTTATTTTTAATACTTTTGTTCATTTTTTCCCTTATTTGTGTCTCTCTTCTGTTCTTTCTACCTTTTCTTTTTTAAAGAATCTTAATCATTTGTATTTTCTTTCATTCTTTCATATGATAACTGTTTTTATTAATATGTTGAAATATTATTCTGCTTTTTGTGTCAGATATAATTAATCTATAATTATCATGTCCTCACACACTATATGTTTACATGTTTATATAAACATATAGATAAACTCAGTTGGTAAAGTGGATGTCTCACCCGCAGTAAAACCAGGTCCAGCATGGCAGCCATTTTTCCCATTTCGTACAGTAGCTGTGGTGTGCAAGTGATTTTGGCCACTGGAATTCCAGGCAGGTATGTCAGCAAACGCACCAGATATTTCTGCAGGCCATATCCACAATCTAATGATCAATCAGAGCAGAGCACAACTAATGATGAAACTCATCTACAGAACAGTAGGTTTGCCTTTAAAATGCCTGTGTTATCACAACAGAGCAACATCACAGTTTAATAATGCATACAGTCCTGAAGATTGCAGGGTTCGAATCCTGGTGATACTAAAGCCAGCTGTGGCTGGGAGACCAAAAGAGCATTAATTTGGCTATGCTGTGTGTTTGGGGAGTAGTCTCTCTCCCCAGTCAATCACAGCAGCACTGGCCAATCATGGGCATCTGTGAGCTCATGCATGTGGAAGGGGGTAGATAGCTCCTCTTAACTCCGAGTGTGTTATGCTGCCCTGTGATGCAACACGAGCAGCAGCATTTGAAGAAGCAGTTGTCTGGCTTCACATGTCTGGGAAAAACATGCGTTGATACATGTGCACACCCTTCGCAATTGGTAGCTGTTGTATGACGGGAGGATATGATCGGTGGGTGGGAATTGGCCAAGACTACTGTAAAGTCACAAAATAAAACAAACAAAAAAAATAACAGAGGATAGCCGAGACTCACTATAATATTGTTAATTGATGATGCACACTCCTGAAGAACAGTTTAGAGTGCAGGGTATAGGGTGTACGGGACTCACAATAATATTTTTAACCAATGATGGACACCTGTTGAATAGTTTAAGGTGTAATGTGTAAAGATTAGGGTGTAGGGTAAAGGGTGTAAAGTTTAGGGTGTAGAGTTTAGGGTTTCGGGTGTCGTGTGTAAGAGATTCCCTATAATATTGTTAATTGTAAGTCGTAGGTTTTAAGGAACTATGTTTATTAGCTGACATCACAATGAAGTAAAAAGCCAGACCCACCAATCAGAGCTCTGAGCTGAACAGGTTTCACTTACTTCTGGGAAGATTCCGGCATGGTGGGCATGGCTATGTTCCCTAAACCCTGTGTGATTTCAGACAGTAGAACAGTCTGTCAGATGTCAGAGGGATTGACACACCTCCAGACCAATCAGCATACTAAGTTTGGGAACGGGAACAGGAAACTATGACCATATAAGGAAAGTAAAGGGAAGTAGAGTGTGATGGTTGAGTGAGGACAGAATCGAGAGGTCAAAAGGTCTGTATATATTTCATACCGATCTCCTCCAGACTCATCATCTCCCCCGTGATGGTGCACAGAGCCGTCTGAGCTGGAAGTCCATTCTGCTGCAGGAAGTTCATGCTGTGTGTCTGCAGCTGAAGCAGTTTCATGTCCTCACTGTCCAAAGAGTTCATGACCTTCAGCACAAACTCCCCAGCGTCCACACATACCACGTGAGAGTTCTGATCAGCGTAACTGGGCAGAAGACGTGCGGTGGACACAGTTAACCCAAAAAGACGTGCAGTGATTTCTGTTACCTGGGAATGGCTCAGGTTCGGCTTGGACTCTTTCTTAAATGACATCACTGTAGAAGGAACAACATGAGGGAACATTAGCGTCTGACCATGGGGCTATTCAGCTGCAATAAAAAACAGAGAACAAGGCAAAATCTGGTGTATACTGTACATTATAGATTTATTCAACATGTTTGTACAAACATTCCCTTTTTTGAGTATTTACAGCAGTGGTGTTTCTCCAGGGTGAGCTTTGGTGTCAGGCATTATCTTTACCTTTACTGTCGATGGAACAATAAAACGCATAGTCTTAATGTTAAAGTCATCTAGAAAGTTTTTATGCAAGTCATGGATGTGATAAATTAATCCCTAGTGCGTTCATCTTCCCATTCCATTCTAATGATTTTTTGGAGGATCTGATTCTATCTAACCTTACCTTCTGGCTCTACCTTTTAGTTATGCCATAGTTATGCCATATGTCATAGTTAGACCTGCTGGAGTCCCTGCTGACAAATGACCATAGGACAAGAGCATACATAATAATCTGTCTGTCTCTCTCTCTGATCACAGTGTACGTACATCCTCTTTAAACATTTACATGAAGGTGACATTGTACGCATTTAATATTTTGCTATATATATTTTTTCTTTTCTACAAATTCATAGCCAATAAAAAGACAACGTAACAGCCTGCATGACTCTGATTGGCTGACATCTCCAGTACACTCTACTCAGTTTGTGATATTTCTGGAACTGGAACCCTAGTCACTATATTGCACTATTTTTAGAGCTGTGCCATGTAGAATCCATGCCACAGGGTCATTCTTGAAATCCCTCAATGCACTGCAACAGGTTAGGGTCCCAATGACGTACACCGGGATTGGGGAGTGGGGTTAGAGAACACCCATAATGCACTTAGCTTTTAGCAGGGAGCAATAGCACAGCACAGCACACACACACGCACACACACACAGAAGAAGGATGTATTGGTATTTCCAGCATTAATCCAATAAACATTAAGACTGGAAGTTTCTAACATCTGCTAGATGTCTCAAACAACACCACTGGATATTAAAAGAAATAAATATCTGCAGCAGAAATTACTTGTATCATATTCTGTGATTATTATTATTATTATTATTAACTGTACTCTCGTTCACATCTGGCATTAACATGAGTCCTGGGTTGATTGGATCATGAGTGGACAGCCGAGACACATAGCCGTTCACACCTGTTGTTATGAATGCATGTCCAGTGTCCATGTGTGACGGATTTCATACAGAGAATGACTGCCATTCACATTACATCAGTTTATTACATCAGTCTCCTGCTGCATTTATTTTCAGGCAGAAATGTCCCACAAATTCTATATCATGTAGCCGCACAGACTGTTTCAAAAGTTTTAATTGCATGGTCTGCTAACAAAACATATAAATGAAAGAGAGATGAGACAATGAATGAAATGATGAAAAGCAGCTGTATTTCCAAAACAGGCTCACAATTATCATCATCATCATCATCATCATCATTATTATTATTATTATTATTATTATTGGCCTACAAATTCCCCAGATCTCAATCCATGATGATCAATCTCAATCCACATCTGTGGGGTGTGCTGGCCATCAAGTCCGATCCATGGAGGCCCCACCTTGCAACTTACAGGACTTTAAGGATCTGCTGTTAACGTCCTTGTGCCAGATACCACAGCACACCTTCAGGGATCTAGTGGAGTCCATGCCTCAATGGGTCAGGGCTGTTTTGGCAGC
>CM074972.1:11434475-11487316 GCA_037577455.1 Pangasius macronema
CACACACACACACACACACACACACACTCTCTCTCTCTCTCTCTCTCTCTCTCTCTCTCTCTCTCTCTCTCTCACACTCTCTCTCTCACACACATACACACACACCACCTTTCAGTAACGTATGCAGAATTGTCCCTGTGACCTACCTCTAATCCACCAAGCACACAAAGACTGTTTATTTTGAGCGTGCGCACAGTACATATCTCTCTCCAAGTGTGTGTGTGTGTGTGTGTGTATGGCTTTGAGTGTGTGTATGGGTGTGTGTGTGTTCGTTCCAGATCTATACTGGTAACAGTACAAATTTTATGTCTAATGGATTAAAAGTAGAACCAAGGTGAAGAGCCAAGAACTGTGTGTGTGTGTGTGTGTGTGTGTGTGTGTGTGTGGTTACATACTGTATGTATTTTGGGCAAAAAAAATGTTATCCTAACTTTTGTGACTTGGAAAGAGGAACGTGCGACACTCTCACAGTACACGCTGTTAATGTAGTGCGAACACGGTTGCTATGCAACAGGGAAACATCGACACACACAGCGTAAGCTAGCTAGTAATAGAGAATTCAGCTAGCTAAGAGATTGTAGACATGACACAAAACGTCATTTCTCGCCTGTGTGTGTGTGTGAGATTGACCGGGAAAAAAAGGCTTGGTACAACCAAAATTACGCTTCACACTGACGCTTGTTACAGCAAGAATCTGTGGTAAAAAGATGTTCAAAGATTCACTGCTCTTCATTCCTTCAAGTGTCACAATGTATTAATTTCACCATATCGCTCAGAGTTACGTGCATTTATGAGTCTCATCACTGCATACAAATGGGCTTTGTGTGTGTGTGTGTGTGTGTGTGTGTGTGTCCTGTGACCCACTGACTCTCGGCCGCCGAGCACAAGCGTATCAGAGACCACCCTCTGGCCTGCTAATCCGTTTAGATCGGACCGATAGAGGCACACAAAAGCGAGGTAATTAATAGGGCTACAGAGCTTTATGCATGGAGCACCGGACGGTGTGTGTGAGGGCGGGTGGGTGACGAGCGGAGGGGGCTTTTTGTTCCCTCGCTCTCTTCTTCCACCTTTGAGGCCAAGCGCAGTAACGGGAGCTCAAGGTCAAGGGAAGGGGGAGGAGTGTGTGTGTGTGTGTGTGTGTGTGTGTGTGTGTGTGTGTCTCACAGGCCAATTTGCATGAGAGATGAGCGAGAAAATGGAGATGTGTTATAGAAACGGAGCAGGAGATGGACGTATTGCAAGAAAGAGGAAGGAAATTGTACATTAACGTGTCCACGAAATAAAAGCAAGAAGCCTTTCGGAGCTTTCTTCACACGTCTCTTAGCCCCATGGATATAAATATGCGAGTGTGCCTTTTAAAAACATACACAGATACGTGTTTAGTAAATATTCTACGTAAAACCGAAGGATTAGAGTCTAGACTCGTCTAAACCGATGTTCTCACACACAGCCAGGGGGCGCTCTAGAGTAGCATGTGGGGTTGTTACCTTCGAGTATGTGACAGAAATTGTTTCTGTAGTAGTTTTTCTGCCCCTGAAGAAAAGAGAAACTTCCACGGACATTTCAACGAACGAATACTTAACGGTCACTAAAGGTACTAGTTTAGCTCAGTTATAGCTAGTGATGTCATATTAAAACAATTTAAAGTGGCAGTCTCTATAAAAACTAGCTCTGACTCATAAGTAAAGCTTTAACCCTGATTTGAATATAGTTGTTTTTTTTGTTTTGTTTTGTTTTTGTTTGTTTAATTTAAAGGTGCTGTTTGTAATGTTTAAACGTGATTCAGTAATCATCTGAGTTCAAAGATAGTTTAGGAAAAACTGATTGTGTGAAAGAGAGTAGTGAAGGTTTGTCAATATTTTCATCTCAGATGTAATTCCTTTAAATCGACAGCAGAGGGTTTGAAAAGTTACAGACTGCACCTTTAAGGGCCACTCATCCATGAGCATGACCGAAATGCAGAAAACAGCAGAAGGAACAGGAAGAAGAACAAATGGCTAACAAATGAAAATTACCGTAACTGCTAGAATAGCAGGGCTACCGTAAATACCCTAATAAGGAGGCATATTACATTTACAATTACAATGAAATGAACGATATGGTACATCAGTGTTCCCTTCTCTCTCTCTCTCTCTCTCTCTCTCTCTCTCTCTGTGTAAACCCATAACACCCTCGATGTCACTTGCCCGACTCTCTGCAGACGGGGTGTGGAAGGGGCTGTGGAGAGAAAATGGAGGGTTCTGGAGGTTCCCGGAGCTGGGGGTTAGAGCAGGTCTCTGATCTGTCTGGCCTTTGTGATGCTGATGGAAGCGCAGGGCCGAGCCGATAATGACCAGCATCACAATTCGTCCCTCCATCTCTTCACTCTCTTGTAAAAAGAAAAGAGAGCGAGAGAATGTGGGGACGAGACAGAGAACATTTAAAATATGATGGAATCACATGTGCAGTCGCTTTTACCGTCACACACACACACACACACACACACACACATACACACGGCAGTCGGCTTACTCTCTTTATCGGAGCGTATTTACGGAGGGCGATGGAGCGTGAAACGCCTTTGGGCTTCCTGGGACCAGATGGGACACACACACACATACACACGCACACACACACACACACACACACACATACACACACACACACACACACTGAGCAACTTTCTCTGAAGGAAGGCGGTGTTATCAGGAGCGTATTACCGAGCTTCATTGATAGGCTCAGTAATCACTCGCTCCAATCTGCTTAATGGAAAAGAAGAAATGGGAATGTGTATGAGAGAGAGAGAGAGAGAGAGAGAGAGAGAGAGCACGTCGGGGAAGTGAATAAACGGAGGCGTGTGTGTTGGGGTAATAGAATGAGGGCAGGATGAAGGTGCAACTAAACACACACAAAGAGGATCACATAAGACGAACAAGTCCGTTACACTTGAGGTGCGCGTTCCCAGCCGACGAAATAAATCATAAATAACGTGAGCGTTCGAGCGTACGATTTGCAGCGACGTCCTACTTCCTGTATCCATATATGGACTTGTGTGTGAATGTGTATTTTAATATTCGTGCATCTCGCTCACATCATACTGTTTTTACTTCCTCCAGACGTCGCCGGGTCCCCCGGTCAAATCCCCTCATCCTGACGCTCACAGATCTCCTGCGTACTGCTACAACTGCTCTGGAAAGGGACACTTTGGCCATGTGAGTCGTTCTTCACTACCACACACACACACACACACACACACACACACACGTACACACATGTACGTATTTTCCAGATCCCCATAAATTACATAATGCATGTACAATGTATTAAAAACACAACAGTCATTACTTTACATTTAGGATTAAGGTTGTGTGTGTGTGTGTGTGTGTGTGTGTGTGTGTAGGAGTGCACAGACAGGAGGATGTTTAACGGAACGTATCCCACGCTGCCGTTCGCCTCCTCGTATGACATCCAGCATGACATCAAACGGAGAGAGCATCGGGCTCACCTCCGAGCCAAAGGTCAGTAAATTAAAGCTCTATGTGATTGACAGCTGGAGGTCACATGACACAAGATACAATACAGTCATTCTCGTATAGAGTCAGGTGCATAATTGTGTGTGTGTGTGTGTTGCAGAGCTCCAAGAGGCCGGCCTTCTAGAGCAGGCCGAAGATGCTCCCACTCCCCAGCCTCCCCGTAAGAAAGCGAAAAACACACATTTCCGGTCTGCCCCAGTGCCTCACATACCCAACACACACACCCCGAAGAGACGCATCGCCCACACGCCTAAACACCCTGCTCAGACCACGCCCAAACTCAACACACACCTGCACTGGCAGGAGGATACACCCGTCCCCAAGAAGAACAAGAAGAATAAGAAGAACGTGACGAGAAACACACCTGGTCCTTACAGCGCCGCCACGCCCCAGTTTGAGGGCAAGAAGAAGAAAAAGAACAAGAACAAGAACCAGAAACCAAATCTGATGAACGGGGAAGAGGACTTTCCCCGAAGCTTCCAGAAAAGTCCCTGTAACACAGGAGTGCTCATTCACACTCCGCCGTATAGAGGGAAGAAAAGCCCGGGAGTGCTGTTCAGCTCGGAAAAGAGCAAGAAGAAGAAACACAAGGAGGAAAAAAGGGCGAGGAAAGCGGCCAGGGACCCCGAGAACCTGTTTCTGATCAAACAAAGGAAACGTAGTAGATAGTGTGTGTGTGTGTGTGTGTGTGTGAGAGGAATGAGAGGAAAGTCTGCGTGAGAGAGAGAAGGAACCGTCAATGCCTAGTGAAGTAAAGATCTGCCTTTGCTTTGTCTCCCTCTAGTGTCCATCATCAGTATTACACACAGTGTATTACATACACACTCATGTATAACTAAAAGGTGATTTAATTTCGGTACTGGTAACACACACACACACAATCAGTCTCACACAGTTTTCTCCGTACCCTAACATAGATGGTGTCTGATGTTTGTTTCTTTAGATGTAACACAATCCACAGTAACACAAAAACCTGTTCAGAAGTACACACTACAGTAAACACACGGATGTCGCGAATCTGTAAAACCTCTACATCTCAACATTCCCTTTTTTACATCTCAACAGCTATGAAAAGGGTTTTTTTTTTAAACTTCTGGTTTGTCACTGTTCCTCTGTTTGTGCTGCTCTCATCGATGATCAGATCTGACGTTCCTGCTGCTGTGAACGCTGCTGCCAAACACACCGGCCATTTTAACGTTCACCTCGGAAGGATCTTTCACAAAACCAGACGAAAAGTCTGCTTGTACATAAGTTTGTAGAATTTTTCTATTTAAATTGTGTACATGGCTGTGGCTCCGCTGCAGCAGTAAATAAAAGCAGGAGTGTTGGTATTCTGTTTCTTTTTTTTGGGCTGCAAATCTTCTCTCTATTTTTTTTTTAACTATCAAACATTTTTCGAATCCAGACAATGCCATCCTTAGAGAGGAGTCTAGGGAGCGAAGGGCATACTCTCTTTTTTTCCCCCTCATGTCCTTCACAGCAACACTAGCCAATCGTACGCTGTGAGCTCATGTATGCGGAAGAGGGTAGATAGCACTTTCCTCTGAGTGCGTTACACCGCCATGTGATGCAGCATGAGCAGCAGTTCAAAAAGATGCGCTTGGCTGGCTTCACGTGTCTCAGAGGAAGCACGTTTTATGGGAGAGTTGGCTGATGGAAGGAAAAAAATGTCCTCTTTTAAGTTGACTAGCAGAATGATTCCAATAGATTCAGGAGGTTTGCACTGGAGCTACAAGGCTAAATTTGAAGGTAGGTATTATTATTATTATTAAAGATTATTTTTAAAGATAATTTAAGATTGTAGCTGCCAGCTTAGCATCTGAAAAGATGTTTTGAAAGGTACTGTGAGCTTCTAGCTTGCCTAGAGAGTCAAGAACTACCTAATTTCACAGATTATCAGATTATCATTTCCTCTAATTGCTTCACAGACAACTCTTTAATAATGTTTAAAGACAGGATTCTGTCAACTTTTTCAATCCAGAGAATATCTTGTTCCCAAAAGGCTCCAAAAGTTTGTCGGTCCATGGAAGCGTTGAGAGCCAATCAGATTCCAACATTTAAGATCCTGAAGCTCGTCGCCAGAAAAGTGCACAAAGGATACATGACGCACCGTTTCGTGTGGGCGGAGCATCTGAGGCTGAGACTGTGTTGGTCTAAATTCAGAGAGTAAGATGACGTGTTTTCATGCAGATGAAAACTGAAAACTGTCGGTTTTATCCTTTTTTAAATTTTTTTATTTAGTTGTGTGTGCCTGAGCCATTTTTCTAGAGGATTTACGGCAGACCAAATGATAAAGAAAGAAGAGCAACGAGCCAAGAAAGTGTACAGTTGAGACGTGAATATTCTCTCTCTCTCTCACGCGCACAGCTACATTTGTGAATTCTTTGAAAAATGACAGTGCAGTTCTTCACAGACTCGCGCTACGATGTTATCGTCATTACTGAGATTGTTTCTTTGTTTATTTTTGATTAGCGCTCTGCTGATAAGACGGCCAGTGTTGATTTTTTTTCCCCCCTCAAAATGCTAATCGCATGAGCCATCGGCAAAACATCAAACAGAAGTGCCTGATGGAGGGGGGAAAAAAGGAGAGAACGACTCACAGATAAACGAGTGAAATTGCTCTGTCTGTTTCTCCCACAGTGTTGGGAAAGAAGAGGAGAACGTAGAACCAACCTTCTGAAAGATAAAAATCATCATCGCCTCCGCTGCTCACTTCAGCCTGCTTCGCTTTAAAGCTCTGGTGGAGTAGAAATTTATGATTATAGGGGGTGCCAATAGTTTTGGAACTAATTTAGAAAGAAAATGTAACGTTTGAAATAAGGTAGCACTGAACTAAAACTATACGGCATCCTCACGTGTTCAGGGGGGAAAAAAACACGTAATTCATTTCATCATATTCAGGTTTTTTTTGTTTGTTTTTTAAACGATCATGAAGGGTGCCAATACTTCTGAGGCTGAGCGCATGTTGAAACCACGCGTATATCTGTCTGTAATATTATCAATGCATTACGGTATAGCCCTGCTTGCATTAGTTAGCATTTTGTTATCCAACCACAGTCAAGCGCATAAATATTGGCACCCCAATAAAACAGAAAATCGGCTGGTTAAATTTTCTGCTGAAAGAATAGAAGCAGAGACTTTGGTGCTAACTAGCCTGACTAGCCTGACTAGCCTAGCTGTGGATAATTAAGTCATTGAAGCTTTGTATGACGTCCACGCTAAATTCTGGTGAAAATCCCTTTAAAAATTCTCAGTAAATAAAAGTACCATGACGGATATTCACATTTATGTTTATTCAAATATTAATAATTCAGCCTTCAGACTTCCATACAGATATCTTTAATTTTCTTTACAGAGTTGACCACCACTAAAAATAAGATGAAATTCCAAATAAATAAGATAAAACTCAGAAGGTAAAAGTGGGCTAAATGTGCTTTCGAGGCGATCAGTAGCAGCGTTCGGTTGGAAAGAACATGATGAGCACTTTCTGAAGCGTGATGCCAGGAGTAGTGTTAGTGAGGGGAGGAGCGCAAAGGCAAAGGCGATTTACAAAAGTGGCATGCAAAGCCGAGCAAATGGTGAAAATAATAGCCTCTAAGGTGCAAAAAAATGGACTGGAACAGCAAGGAGGAGAGAGAGAGAGCATAAACAGGAGAAAACAGCATTATTCTGATATTTTGATGCTTCGAGATTAATCGAGGAATGGGGGAAAAAAAAAGTCTTTCCGTCTCGGATTTCTCAAACTTCAACAAACTGACTAAAAGTGTCTCGTCTATACAATGAAAAAACCTCATTACAGTTCGTCAGCTACCTTATCACCTTTTCCTCTCCCCCATCTCTCTGTCTCTCTGCTTTCTTTCTTTCTTTTGTTTTTTCTTCTTTCCCTGTTGCTCAGTTGCTTTTGCTGCAGTTTGAGGTCCGAGGGCTCGGGTCGGCCACGTAGTCGTTCTGGAAGCGAGAGTTTGGTGTGCGCTGCCTCTTACGCTCACCCTGCGTGGTGAAGAAAGCGTCCTCGAAACGCATGCTGGAAGCTGTGGACTGCACACACACACACACACACACACACACACACACACACACACAGGAGCACTTAACATCAGATAGATAGATAGAGAACGCTTAAGATTTGTGTGGGGTCTAGGAAAACCCAAAATAACTTAAAATTCTTGTTATTCTTTCCAGAACATTCTTCTCAACCTCAACTTTAAAGAGACAATAAATATATTTCACCAAAACAACGCAACAGCGCTACTTTAGTTTAGTGTTATGCTAGGACCTGCAATTTTTTTATGTTTAATCCTATCAGTGGAATTCATTCATTCATTCATTCATTCATTGAGTGGGTGAAAATTGTCACAAGTGGTTTTGCCGCCTGCTGTTAGGAATCATGCAGCTGACCAGGTCACTGAGAACATCTGAAACTGGAGTGTTATGATGTCAGAAAACATAAGAGCCAATCAGATTCCAGTATGCAAATTGCCTACGGAATCCGGATTTCGTGCTGAGCGTTTAGTTTAGCTGAGGTTATTTTTGTGAAGTCTGTATTCACACGGGTTAAAACCGGACCATGTTTCCATCTGGATCACGTCCAGCTTACTGCTACAATTCCAGCTTTAATCGTCAGGAGGCGGAGCCTATGTGATGTCATTAATACAAAACTGTACTGGAAAAAATTATTCTGGTCCAAGATGGCCGCCTACCAGAACCCTATAGTGTCCGGCGACATGTTGAAGTCGTGTCTATTACTTACGAGACGACCTTTGACCTTTTTGGGCAGGTCCTCGTCCAGGGTGTAAATGTCCTCTCTCTTAGCCAGCACCTGAGAACCGTCCTCAAACTCCACCTTACACACACACACACACACAGTTTCCATAACACATAAATAACCCCAGATAAAGACAACATGGCTGCCTTTTTTACGATAATACAATATTATTTATTATTGCTGCTGATTTCTGGATTCTGATTGGTCAGAAGGTGTCGATTCATTTTCCATCTAATTTGGGTTGTTACAAAAAAAAAAATGCAATTGTTGAGAAGGAAATTGGAAATATTTCAATTGGATAAATAATAAGAAAAATTAATGTTGGAGGTAAAGAAAAATTTTAAATACTGATAGGTATTGTGTGTGTGTGTGTGTGTGTACCTGATACATGTATGTAGTGTTAGAGCCCAGGTATTTAGCCCCATAAAAAAGCCCATCGGGCCACTTAACCTGCACGACCTCGCCGACCTCCGGAGGCCCGAGCTGAACACAGTCTCTGCTCTGTGTGTATACAGAGAGGTGTTAGAGTATTACACACACTAACGCTGCATCCTATTCACACACACACACACACACACTCACCACGATATCTTCAGGGAAGGTGTCATTGCTGAAGGATCCATCATCGAACATGACCTCGTAGAACGTCTGTGCCGTGACGCTGGCGATGCGGCAGCTGTAGTAGCGCAGGTTCTTGTGCTTGGCGATCACAGTTTGGCCCAGAGCCAGCTCTGTTCGGCTCACCCTCGATTTCTGTAAGAAGAAAAATACAAATATATTTTTTTAATGCGTCAACGTTGACAATGGGCCATGGAGAAATCACCCATCCTGGATTTATCTCTAACGGCTCTCTTCAGTACGCACGAGCTCACAGTGGTGATTGGTGGGAGTGGTGGTGTGGGGGCGGGGCTTTAACTACAGGGGCGGGGCTTTAACTCACAGTGCTGGAGCTCCGTGACTGGTGCCTGTGGCAGATGATGAACACCACGTACGGCCAGTCGTCAGGCTCCATGGTGACGCCGGCGGCGTGAGCGCACGTGACGTGGAAGGAGGTGGGACAACGGCCACAGGAGCACTGGATACACGCACCCGCTAACTTCTTCATCCGTTTATGACAATATATACACTTCTACAGACAGAGGAGGACACGAGAGATGGTTCATTCACAATTATAAATCAGATCATCATAAAACTAATCAGTTGTGAAAAAAGTGATACTGATTTGTCAAAGAATTTGTCAAAAATTTTCAATTATGATTCCATTATTATCATTATTATTATTAGTAGTAGTAGTAGTAGTAGTAGTATATGCAAATGTTTGTGTGTTTTCATATAAATGAAGACATTGGGAGTCATTTATCGAACTGGATACGAACGGATTTATTCATAAACAGATTTATTTGTGCTCTGTGTGTATCACAGATTTTAGTGTGTGTGTGTGTGTGTGTGTACCAGTTTGTATCTCTGTGCAGGGACGGCGCTGATATCGATTGGACTCCTCTTCACTATGTCAATGAATTTGACCTCAGGAAGACCCACAGCACACATCACATGAGCCCATCTGGAACACATCATACATCAACACCTACGTTACACGCAATCTTTAACACCTGACCAGTGTGTGTGCAGAAAATCCCAGTTTAGTAAAGCCGCCAAGAGCCGTGTTTAACCGTTTACATCATACGTCTGAGGGTTCTGGGAAACTCTGCGCATCTAAACTTGTGTGGCAACAGGGTTTAATCCTTAAAAACAAAAAACCTCTTGGCCACTCTTTCATATTTCCTGTTACATTACAGCATAATGTCATAAGCCCAAGACAGCTCTCACCTGTTGTCTGTTGTTCTTTTCAGCGCACCTCCTCTCAGGTTACATAAACAGCAGTCCTGTTACACACAAACACACTATATTATTAAAAAGGATCTTAATAATCCAATCTAGAATATCTGTTTGAGTGATCACATACAGCGGTTAGTTCTCCACTCGAACAGCGGTCACATGTCCACTCCTGGGTGACATCATGAGCAGCGACGCCATAGCAACCTGGACGGTGGGGGGGGAAAAAATAATAAAGACAATGAACTAGATCTGAATGTACAGTGTACGGCGTGTTTGTTGAGGAGGGGTGGTTAGGTGACGTACTAGCATGAACTTGTACGCAGCAGCGTTTGCAGGCGACGAGAGGACTGGATCCGTCTTCCTCCAGGAGTGTGTTGGGGGGACACGACCCCTCACGGTACGCGAAGCATATTTCAGGAATCAGAGGTCGCGACCTCGCCGTCGCCTCTCCGACCGCCATCGTGACCTCGGGCCTGCTTTCGTCTTTCGTCTCTTCGGGCTGGTGAGAAACGTTCACGATCTCATTAAGCAGCAATAAACGGTGTAACAGTAAAACGTAACCTTGTGTAACAGATGTTCAGCAGCTGTTAATTCGTCTTTATGCGCTGTAATAGATAGCGGTGTCGCTATGACCATAGCTGTGCCTGGACCCCGTCTCTCGCTTCTGATTGGCCGATTTCGGTTCTGTTTCCCTGTTCCTAGCGTCTAGCACAAATCGATGTAACACAAAAGGAATAGAACACCTCGGGATGCAGGTTACCTGATAGTAAGGCATGAATAGGGTGCATACTGCGCAGTGCGGCGGCGCTTTAGCCACCGTGCTGTTGTACTCTCTCTCGGATGGGAAGTGAGACTTCCTGCTGTGCCAGAGATGAACCAGGGGTCTCGCCCAGACGTCAGCTTCCTGCAGTTCTTCCTCCGCGGTACTCTCCTCTATGGGTTCTGATCCACAAACATGAGACAGTATAAACAATTAAGAGTTTATGACGTCCAAAAAGACATACACATATTACAGAGGTGAGTGTTGTACCTATTCCGTTAAATTTCAAATCATGGGACATGTGGCTAAAAGGGTACTATCTAAATTAGTCAAAGTGTGCGTTACTGATGTACGTATATTATATTCGTCTTCTGTGTTGTAGTTTATAAACTTACCATCATCGCTGTTGGCTTGCTGCTTCACGGCGCTTGGAACCGCCCTGGCTGTCGGTTTCCTCAAAGGGTGGCGCCAACTTTTGCCCGTCTTTCTCTTCACCGCGGGCATTGTGTACTGAGAGATAGTAAGAGAAGACAGAAAATTATTCACACGATTAAAACATGATCGGTTTGGGTTGATGTTAGAGTCTGGGTACTCACGATGCGGACTTCTCCTGGCTCAATGCCTGAATCTCCATACTCCGTCTCACTCATGGAGTTCTCCTCACCAGACTCGCTGCTACTGTCTGACCTCTGAGGCCTGTCCGGAGAATCAAGAAGCTCCACACCAGAATGATGAACCACACTGGGCTCCAGATCAGTAAATGTCAGGCTCTTCTCCGGAAAGTCTGACGGATCTGGGCACTTCACCTCCTGGCACCGAGGCTCCGCCCACATAGCGTAAGGCACCGCTAGCCCGGAAACTTCAGGATTTTGGTAGCTTAAGTTCTTCCAGATGGTAGAAGAATCCTCAAAGAGGTTTGGTAATGCAGAAGATGTGAAGTCGGCTTCACTGAGAGGAAACGAGGGCTTGTTGGGAGGGTTCTGGTCGTAAGAGGTGGAAGGAGACTCACTGGAAAGTGTGTTAGTGTTAGCTGATAATGGAGAATCCTTCACAGCGCTACATCCGAAAAGTTCAGTACTGGCTTTGAGGTGATGTGAGATATCAGCGACTGGGTTCACAGCTTGACCCATTGATGTAGGGCCATCTCCATCTCCATCTTTCTTTTTGAGAAGGTCCTTGTTAGTGTCTGAATCAGAGCCGAGTGACTGGCTGACGTCTTCTTGGAATGGATTCGAGCACCAATCAGGATACAGTGCTTTAGAGCAAATGCTGGTTTCACCCATCGTATTCTGAGGTGAGGTGGATTTTTCCAGTTCATTAAGATTCGGAAGTGTGTTATTATCAGTGGACTGGACCGCGAGGGTCAGGAAGGGCATTTCAGATGACAGATTTGGGGAATTTCTTCCCTCGTGATCCTCCGAGATTTCTGGTGTAAGGAAAGGCATGTCGGACGAAGGAGCTCCTGAATGTTCTGCAAGTTCACAGGTTTCAGTAGTGACTGTTGTAGTAGAGGGATTTACCGCAGAAGGGTTTTCTTCATGAACCACACCTTGACAAGGGGATTGATTTTCAGATGGTGATTTGCTGCTTGAGGATTTGGCAATACACGAACGTTCAGAAGTTTCTTCTGAGTCCAGCGTGTCATCCATACCAGAACCAGGAGCTTTATCAGCTGAGGTTGGAGGTTCATTGGTTCCTAAGGCTTCACTTGGCGTGTCTTGTGGATCAGGGGGCGGGGCTTGGGATGAGGCTCTTTTAGACGACTGGACCAATAAATTGCTCTCAACTCGCGTGACCTTGACGAAACAAATCTGTTGACACAGACTAGCGGGCCCTGCAGGACCAACACAAAGTGAGGAGTTTATTTATAAATAAGACATACTCAAGAAAAAGAAAGAGCAAAGCACTATAGCGCGAAGTAAATTATGAGACGGCATCAGGTGTGTAACCTGAGAGGCGCGATGCATTGTGGGGTTTACGATCTTCCTCCTCTTTCGCTTCCTTTTCCTGGTCACTTATCCGTGTAGTTGTGGTTTCCACGACGACCGGCTGCTGCACAGTTTTCAGTCGTTTGGAGCGTGTGCAAGGGTAGCTCGCTCTACCAAGGGACGGACAAAATATATAAACGCAACCGTACAGATGCTAACTCTTATTTTTAAAATGTTGCGACAATTAGCTAATGAATAGCGAAAGCAGGTTAAAAAGCAAACCATCATTCATACCTTTTGTTGGCTCTGGCCCTGCGGCGTCTCTGGAGCCACGTTTGGAGCTCAGGCGTGGTGCTGGGCGTGGCCAGGGTGTGGTCTATCGAGCACGTGTCCTTGCCCTGCGTCCACGCCTGGTATCGATCTGGTTGGAAACGTCTCACGAATGGGTCCATGGAGATCTTCACCATGTCCTTACTGCATGTGCACTGTGGAAGAGAAAAGCAGAAAAATCTAAATGGAAGGAGTCTCCAGTGTCAGCAGCCAGTATGTTTTCCACCACAGGAAAGTCTTCAGGACCGAGGACTTGCGCTTTGTGTTTTCTGTGGTTTTTTTCTGTCTAATTAGAAAGAAGAGAGGCTGGTGAGGGAGCGACTGTTTACAGCTGCTATAACGTAAGTGATAAGAGGAATAATTTGTTTCGCTGGAGTTACACAACATTCAATCTAACTATAAATGGATATAAAATAAGATGTCATTCGTTAATATATAAAATGGCCAAACTGAGAAATCTGTTGTAGTGTAAGAGGAATAAAATTCCCACTTCTGGACATGAGGTTATTAAAAAAAATAATCAACTTCCGGGTGATAAGAGTAACTCCGCTTCATCACACCACTGCATCATTGATTATTTTCTTATAAAAGGTTAGCTGTTTTAGCTACTTTAATGACGACCCCATATACAGATTCAGAACTTGTATTACTTGCACTGTGTAATATAAGAATGTGTAATGAGACATTATAACCGAAGCGTAGCATACGATGAACGTACCTGAGTGGCGACTTTGCCGTAGTCGATCCAGCGCAGGCTGGCGAAGTTGGTGGACTCGGCGCAGTTGAAGCCGTGGTTGAAGCCAGCGTGGTAGCCGTACGGAAACGTGATCATGAACTCTCCGGCTTCTTGTGTTATCTGACAGTGTACGTATATACAAACCAACATTGTGTAATGGTTTTAGGTAACACAGATCTAGCTAACACCTTACGTTCACTAATGACGGAGATAGACTTCTATTACTCGATAGCTACACTATAAGGAAAAGAGCGTGTGGAGGTAGCATAGCTCTACTACTGTAAATCATGTCTCGTTTGATTGACTGCACTGTTTTGTTTAAAACATCAGTTTGTACCTTATCAAACGGGATGCTGTATTTCTTCAGCACAGAAGGTGATATGAGGGTCATCTTGTGTCGGAGAAATGCTTCACAACTCTTAAAGCTGTTAGGAAAAAAACCTGCAAAAAACACATAACCGTCACCTCCACATACAGGACATCATTTTTAACATTAAAACCATCACTACTATTCTGAGTTCTAGGGCTGCACAATATATAGAAATTATCGAAGTATCGTAAATGTAAATATCGCGATACTCATATCGCAGGGACCCATGATAACGGAATGATTTTAATACGTCAAAAAGTTACGAAAGAAGTTTTTAGGGCGACGCAGACAGCAGAGAATGCTTTCTTCTCCTCGAAAGAACGATGATTATGTCATTTTCAGTTTTTAAACATATAAGTATATATAGAGTTATCACATATTAAGTGTATTCTCCAAAAGTAGGTTGAAATTGCAGTACTGATGTTCACTGACTGGTCAAATGCAAGCCTGACCACCTGTATTTATCCAAGAAGGGTTTAGTAATGTTTGTTTTGTATCAGAGGAGATGAAGCACGCCTGGCAGAGCAGGATGTTCCTCTGAAGTTCCTCAAAAAAAGGTTTTGAAACCTTTGAAAATGTAACTAGCAGCGGTATATGCCTTCCTAAAAAAGTGCTTTCACATTTTTTTATGACGACAACCGCAATCGCACGCCTTAATCATAAAGTGCTACTAGTTCATAGCGCTAGTGAAAAGTGATTCCTGTTAGTGTGAGAAGATCTACATGTCGAAAATGTCACACTTCTGATATCCCAAAGCTGCGACGTAATGAAAACTGAATGTCTACTTTTTTTTGGACTTCGATCGGTATGTGATGTGACCTCACGCTTTTACAGACAAGTCATGTGCGTTACTGAGAATAATAAATCTAATCTAGACAGAAAGATGGGATTGTAATTAGTTAACCAATTCTAGCTATCAGTCTTAAGAGTGTTGTTATGGTTACAATAACAATGCGTTTTGTTTTGTTTTTTTCCCCCCAATATTATGAAGACAAAAGAGAGGGTGTGTACCTGTGGCTAACCTCTCCAGTCGCTTCCCGTGTTCTGGAGGAATGGCGTACCTGAAAGGTTTAAATGAACAGTTTATCTGATTAAAATCCAATCACACGAGATGACACAGAGACTAGGCGCTAAACTCGTAGCTATACACCTTCTTTTTTTGTCTCAGCTAATTAGCTACATCTGTATATGAGCTGTTCTGTGTAGACCCTGGATCAGTGACCTTGTCCTGATCCAGGATTTAAATGTGATCACACACAGCACGAGAGCACACATCTCTAACCAGGACTTGGGCTCTCCGAAGTGCAGGTAGTTGATGCTGTAGAGGTCCATGTCCTCCGTGTGCCAGGAGAAGCTCGTCTTCCACATGCCGAAGTACAGGTAGGGGGTGTTCACGCCTTGGATGGAGACGCCGCAGTCCTCCTCGATCACATCCAGGATGGAGTTCAGGTGTCCGATGTTCCACTCCTCCACGTCCTGACATCATACACACACACACACACACACACACAAACTTCATAAAATGTGACTGTGAGCTCACTCTGTTTGTAAAGTCAATCATTTTCGCTATTAGTGGACGTTTTCCATGAACAAGCCATAAAGCTTAAAAAAAATAAAATTATACAAACGTAGACAGTGAAGTACTTTAGCATATGAATAGAATACTTCCCCCAGATCCCAACACTAAAGCTAAATAATTCACGAGTAACATATTATCACGCCAAACATCTGGAAACATCTGAATTTTTAACGCCGCTGTTTACAGCCTGACCTCGTCATACAGCGTCCCGCTCACGTCCGCGCCGTATATGGGTGGCACAAAGGTCAGGTTCTTCCAGTACTTTCTCTCGAGGTCCTCGTAGTTCAGGTACCGAGGGGTGCAGTACCTGCGCAAAACAATCCAAAAATCACGTGCCGGGATTACAGTAAGTGTGCATTTTGACCTGAATTAACGGTTAGCAAGGAACTATGCACAAAAAGACTCCAAAAATTAATTATAAAAGTCACAAAAAGATATTTACACTAAGGCTTGGACTGAAATTAAAGTCCAGATGAAATGTAGCTAAAAGTATGTGAAGCTTATAGCCTCCAGTTTAGCATCGTCACACACTTGTATCAAAATCTGTATTAGAAAAAAAATGTATATGTAAAAGTTCAGTGTGAATGCTGTAAGAATCCGAATCACTTCTAACACGTAACTCCGCCTTCAAACTTTAGGCCACACCTCCTACCTGAGCCTGAGTCAAAGTGATTCAGCTTTAATTCGGAGCTACGACTTGTTTATAGATAACAGTGCTAACACAGGTCACGTGACCGTACCAGTCCTAGCTAATATCGACTAACTAGCTAGCCTAGCTTGCTCTCTAGATTTGATTTGTTATCCTAATCAGTATTACAAGATCGTAATTAAGACTGGTTTAAAGTGCCAAGTCACATCACGTTGTTATTTTTAGTTACGTTACAACATTGGAATATTAGCAACGAAACATTTTCTATCCAACATGTCGTAAAAATACTCGTATTGAGACTCATTTTTCACCGGCACTCTGTCCTTCATGCTTGTTTTTCTGTCTTGTCTCCTAACTTGCAACCTAATTGGTCAGGAAGTAAAAAAACAAACAAAACAAAACAAACACCTGATGTCATTCATCACTCTTCTGAAACTCTGCTTCTGAAAAGTATGCCAAGAGCTTTTTTTCTAAGCCCATAGGATTACAAGTAAACCATGCGATTAAAGTTAAAGGGAAAACAAAGCAGCCTGAGGGAAATAAATACTAGATGATTTGGCGGGATTATTTATGGGTTTAAGTTTTGTGTAAAGAGCTTACGACTGATGTGTGTGTGTGTGTTTTCTCACTTGTCGCTATTCGCCAGCCTGCGGAACTCCTGCACGCTGAGTGGCTTCTTCTGGATGTTGTACTGAGTGAAGAGCCCTGATTGGCCGGCCACCATCTGCTGAATGGGCGCCTGGATGACAAGGTCATCGATGTCATCGTAGGTGCGTCTCGGCTTCCAGCCCTTCGGCGGTATCACCTGCGAGGAGACAGACCAATGATCCGATTCTGCTTTATAAGAAATAATTATCCCTTTAACGTTATTCTATATCAGGAAAGAGAAATTGTTTCTAGACACAGGATTATATTTCTATTTATTTATAGCACATTTCAATGTTTTGTTTCTGCGCTTAAAGAAGGAAATACAGTTTGTTTGTTTTTTCCCCTTTCCTGTCCAATGTATTATGATGGATCGTAAAAGCATAACTAGTAATATTTGCTGCATAACTAGTGCTAAGTTTACATTAATCACTGCAGATTTCAACAAAACGACTCCCGCTTTCAGTATCCTACAGTTCAGAGAATAGAATAGCACTTGATCCAGCACATCATACTATTTTACACAGGAACCCGTGATGTACGAGGTAGCACTAGTTATCGGTCGCTCTCTAATCAAAAGTAAGTTTATGAAGTGGGATTATATCCAGTCTTGCGTGACGGACCTTAGCCAGACCGGCCCGGTGAGCTCCCTGAGACTCCATGTACACCAGATACTTATTAAAATCCCGAAATTCCTCCATAGTGGGACGAAAGGTCATAATCTTACAGGTGGGGTTTGCAGAGGCGTTCGCCCCGACACCCGCCATGTCTGCCTGCCTTTCCTTCCTGTGGGGGGGAACGACAACAACAACAACAACATAAAAACACACAATAAAGAGGACACACATTAAACAGAATAGAGGACGACTTGAAAACTGGGAATGATGTTTCAGTGAATGAATGCAGCCACAAAGTGATCACGTGACCCTCTGAGTTAAAATAATGATACTGCTGAATTTTCTGATGCATATTAGATAATAATAATAATAATAATAATAATAAGTAAATAAAATTATAATATCAGCTTGTCATCATGCAAGTTTATTTTTTTTAAGTTAAGGGTGATTTTATTAGACTAAATCTTCTCTATTTTAAAAGCCTAAAAAGCAAAAATAAAACTTTTCTCAGTTCATGATCCATGCAAATGACTTAACATATGCATTTTATTTGTTTATTTATTTATTTGTTCTTTTTTTAAAACCCAGGCCCGTTTTTGACAGTTAGCCAGCAGGTGCTAACACACCAAACAAACACCAGCATGCGTCACAAAAACACGCAATTTAATGATAACCGCCTTATTTATGAAAATATAACGTTTAAACACTTAATGTCGAGGTGTGCTAGTGCAATAACCCAGCTGCCTTGTTGATGTACAGGTGGATAGCCAAAGCTAGCTAGCGTTAGCCAGTTAGCTGACATTGTAGTTAGGATTTATCCACTAAACAAACACCCTGACAAGCAAGCACAACTTCAACATGCATTTATCAAAGTATTTATTAAAGTTACGGCGACTTTTGCGTAAAGATTTACCTCAGTGTTTGAGGAAATAGCACGCGTTGTTGACAGTCAAAGCCCTTTAAATAGCCTCAGCTGTGCGTCTGGTTCAGAAGCCGCACTCCAAATCCAGCCCTGCTCCCTACATATGAGCACTACGATCATGGAAGTGAACGTATGGAAGTAACCGTCTAACACTCAGAGTAGTGCACTCTGTGTAAAATAGGGTGGTGTTTGGGATTCGGCCCACCTAATATCGCGCGATTTCATTTCTTCTTCTGTGTATGTTTGTTACAGCGAGCTCTTAATGTACGTTGCCGCCTGTTGTATTAAATAGTATTATTTGAATAAAATAAAGAATAGTTTTACTGTTTTATTTTTCTTTTATATACGTGCGTGCTAAACTAATTCACTTCCTTTTTTTGCACGCTTGAATGGTTTAATGTTTTCTAAACGGACAAAAACAAGCTAAACACGCTTCATATTAGCATTTTTATATCTTTTTTTATTCATGTCATTATTCTAAAATGTCACCATAACCAGTTTTCAGAGAGCTTTGACTATAATATGTGGGGGGAAAAACACCATTTTAGCTGGAAAAAGGGTGTGTCTCAGTGACTAATGAGTCACGAGTCATGAGTCATATCTTAGGCATCACTATTATTATAAAGTACTAATAAATAAATATGGTTTGAGACCAAGACATTTTAAGACAGGAACACGTCCAAACATTGTTACAGAGAGAGAAAACAAAATTACACAAGTAATAATGTGTCGTTCGTTAACGAATCGGTTCTTTGAATCGGCTCTTTTAGCTGAACCTTAGGAGCCGACTCGCATATATGAATCAAAATGTAATGCTAATTTGCTTATTAAAAGATAGATTAAGATTTCATGAAACGATTTCTGACAAAAGGAGAACACTCAAACTGTCCGGTTCAGAAATAAAGAAATGTCAATGAGCCGTTCAGTTCACCATTAAGAGCTGATTCACTGAAAATGAGGCAAAATATTGTCCAAAATATTGTAGCATGCACATAAAACTCACTTAAGGTAGATATGTGGACCACAGTTAAATCTTTGAGAGTAAATGTTCATGCTTATACAATGTGAGAACAAAATTTTATCTGATACCGAATGAGAAGTTTGTTTATCTGCCTGGTGCTCTGTATTGACTCATCACACTTTTTTTTTTTTTTTTTTAAATAAATTAACACTAAAACAATGTTGATGTCTTTCAAGTCATCAGTCTGTCACGAATTGCTAATAAATACAGAACAAAAAAGAAAAAAACAGAAAGAAAACTCTACATTCAGGATACTGTCACTGTGATGCAGGGATGTTTCGTTCACAAACGAGTCGACTCTTTGATCCGGCTCTTTTAGGTGAACTTTAAGAGTCGACTCGCATATATGAACGTTTAGAAATAAAAAGATGTCAATGACAAGTTTGGGAACCGAAAGAGTCGACTCTTTTTGATGAACTGAGTCAAATAATTTGATTCACTTAAAAAGAGCCGGTATTTGAATCACTCACTTAAAGGGTGTTTAATGGACATAAAGTAGGTAATATGTCTTTAAAACTCGTGTAACTACTGCCACCTGGTGGTGATTTGGAGTTTAGACTGTAATAAATAAAAAAATTAAATAAAAATAATGAAAATGATAGGAAAGCTAGAAAATGTAGACCATACTAGCCTGCTAGCCTAGCACTGTTTATAGAGTCAGGCAGAGGTTAGGCGATTAGGAGTCTAAACACACACACACACACACACACACACACACACACACACACACACACACACACAGAGAGAGAGAGAGAGAGAGAGAGAGAGAGAGAGAGAGAGAGAATGGAGCGCGCGCCGACAGCAGATTGAACGGTTCATGTGCATCTTCGCTCTCTCTTCCCTCAAACACCACGCGCCGTGTACAGAATTTAAATTTTCAAATTTTCAACGGTTTATAACGGATTTTTCTTTTAGTCCCTATAAAACTATATGTATATGGATAATTCTGTGATCTGAGCTGTCAAATATATACGTTAGAGGTGAGTATTTCAAAAATATGTTATATTTCTTTACACCATTGTAAGAATGAAGATGTAAAAGAGAGAAAATTGTTGAATTAACACCTACATTATGGCCTAAAGTGTGATGTTAATTCCTTACAGAAGTGAACCTGAGTCAATTCAACAGAATAGGCATTAATACAGTTATTAATTCTAGGAGTAATTGTAGGTGTTAATTCAAGAGTGTATGTATGCTAGGTCATTATTGTGTGTGTAAATTATGCATTATATCTGTGTAGATTTAAATTTTTGATGTTAATCAAAACATCAATATCAGGGCTAATTCATTGTTACAGGTGTTAATTCAAGACTTCAACATTATAAAATACTGTAAGTGTAAATTCAACACATTCAACACTGTATCTGTGTCATTTTAACACCATAGCTGTTAATTGTACCCTGTACAGTATGTATGATTATCCAACACAGTAAGTGTTAAATCAATATTATGGATGTTAACTCATAATTGTTCATTCATTAATGTTATTCTCTACAGGGTGTGCTAATTCAGCAGTGTTAATTTAGCATTGTATATGCACTAGTTCTCCATTATAGGTGTTAATTTAACCCGGTAAGAGTTAATTCAACATTATGTGTGTTCTGTGTGTTGACATGATGGAGTTGAATGGTTAACCAACAAAAAAAAATTGCATACAAAAATCAAGACTATAAATAAATCAGTACAGTGTTGATTCACTGAAAGTGGGTTAACACGGGCTGTAATAAACAACACACTCTCACTCGCACACGTTGTTGTCTCATAATGCAGAAGGATGAGTGTGTAAGGATTGGCCTTGAGAAGGAGACAAAGACCTGGGTGACACCTTTAAGCCGTGTAAATCCAGATCCTTGCTCGAATTAGTTCGTCTGCCAGAAGCAAAGGAAAGCATTTCAAGGAATTTCATTCGGTCGTAAATATTAAAAATAACATTATACTGTATATCCAGAATGGACTTGGTAAAGATGTGACACTCAGACATAGTGTAAGCAATGTCTCATACAAAAGAAAATAAAAAGGCTATTAGCATGTCTAGTGTACTGTATGTTACTGTCATATAGACACAAACACGCGCTTATACAGTACAGTGTCTACAGTAGACCTTTGAAGTGCTAATAGATTTCAGAAGCACTTTGGAGCTAAAACATGGCAAGAGAAGCTGCATTAAGTTGTACAAGTAGCTGAACAAACTAACAAGATGCGCTGGATCAAGTGCTATTTTATAAGCTGCTGAAGCCATGTTGTTACAAGTGGTAATTGCAACTCATGCAGCAATATTTTGGCAATATACTGGATTCCTTTTAGATGATTATTTCAATGCTTACCCTCTTCTCAGCCTACGTAACCCGTCTCGATGAATACATATAACTTTTTGAGTGGAACTATTGGCGTACCTTTTGAGGAATAGCTTGATTTGGACTTTTTTTCCTCCCAAATGCCCCGACAGAAGGTGTTGACTAATTTTCTATAACAGCAGTTCTGACAATATTTCCAGCTACAAGGTTTATATTAATGTGCTCATTCTAATAGGTTATTGTATTGTTTTTTTCTGTGGTGGACACTCAGCGTAATCAGATTAATAATTTTTATATATATATTTTTTTCATAATTGTTATAGAACGTGCCAAAATATGAAAGGTTGCTTCAGCAATGACGACACTGGTGCAGGTGATAATTTTTTTTTTAAAAAAGGGGCGGGGCTGGAAGAGGAGAGCCTTTCAGGAGCGGGAGTGCTATTTTCATACAGACCGACTGAATCTATTCCATCTACACGAAAGAAAGAATGAGTCAGCATTTTAGGTCTGTGACTATAATTCATTTATGCAATTATTTTTAGCAGGAACTCCTGCACATAATACTTTATTACCGTTTATTGTACCTCATACACACACACGCACACGCATACACACCAACACACATTAAACCCCATCACACCAGTTTTCCAGGCAGCTCATGAATAAAAGCCGATGTTTATGCTGTTGTAAAGCTTTAAAGATTACTGACTATAAGGGCTGGTGGTAGATCTGTTTATCCACAGGACATACCAGACTTCTAATGGGAATGTGCTGATGTTGCTTAGCTCACACACACACATACACTCACACACTCTCACATGTCTTAAAGCACAATCCGGCTAATTTGATCAATTGATTTTTTTTTTCCTTCGAACATGCTGTTCAGACATTGTCGAACCTGACATTCAACATTTTAGCTAAACATGTACCAAAGCCTGCGGCTATTATCCACCTTAGCAAACATTTGTCATTCTGTGTTTTATATTATAGCTTCTGACTGTTCAGAAGGCATTGATTAATTTTCTATAACAGCAGCACTGATAATAGTGCATATGTTATGGTTTCACCACATTCACAGGAGGCATGATGTTTTCTTAACATTATTTAACATTTACAGAAGGAGTCTCTGGTGTCAGGGCATGTTTTCCACCACAGGAAAGTCTTCAGGACAGAGGAGATTGTGTTTTCTTGCTTTCTAACAAGCATTTATTTTGTCCTATTAACTTCAAGAGAAAATGAGGAAATGACAGTTTGTAGCTGCTATAACATAAGTGATAACAAGAACTTGTTTCATGGACATACCACAACATTAAATG
This sequence comes from Pangasius macronema, assembly GCA_037577455.1. Classification (NCBI taxonomy): domain Eukaryota; kingdom Metazoa; phylum Chordata; class Actinopteri; order Siluriformes; family Pangasiidae; genus Pangasius; species Pangasius macronema. The sequence goes on from CM074972.1 coordinate 11,457,756, forward strand.
TAACTGTAAAAGGATAAAAATACATTCTTTGATAATACAAAAAAAAAGGTATACGAGGAATAAAACACTTCAGTATGTGCTGTTACTGGAAAAGAATCAACTATAGGGCAGGTATAGCGTATCTCCAGTATCTCGACTACCTCCACTCCATCACTGATTATTTTCCTATGACCCCCATTATTCGTTTGTCCTAAACACATTTGTACAGTAAAAGACGATGCTTTCTCCACACATCACCGCTTGTACGCATGTTGGGGGCGGAGCTTATGATCGATCACGGAGGAACTGAGGGTTAAAAGCCGTGCTCAGGAGTTCAAGTGTGTCAGCAGTGCTGGGATTTGAACTCTCACCTTTTCAATTAATAGCAATCTGACATAAATGAACACATTTGACCTAAAGGTTTTTTAAACTTAGAATATATAGACTTTATGAAGATTAACATTTGTTGAACAGCTGATATATGCTATATGGTGGAGCTCATCTGCCCCTATTGAAGAGCCACTACTAGTGTGTGTGTGTGTGTGTGTGTGTGTGTGTGTGTGTGTGTGTGTGTGTGTGAGAGAGAGAGAGAGAGAGAAATTTTTGGTATTCTGTAAGTAAACATTACTCTGTAAAGGCCTTTCTTTATTGCTGTGCACTTTCTTCACTTTCACACAAACAGAGAGAGACAGAGAGAGAGAGAGTTTTTTTCCTCTACTAAACTGTTTGCACAGTTTTGTACATTAGTCTGTGTGTGTGTGTGTGTGAGAGAGAGAGAGAGAGAGAGAGAGAGAGAGAGAGAGTGGTCTACCAGCAGCATTTTCTGGATAAATTATTGATGCCTTTCACTCTAGAGGTCAAACTCTCTCTCTCTCTCTCTCTCTCTCTCTCTCTCTCTCTCTCTCTCTCTCTTTCTTTCACCGTGCTTTTGTGGGCAAATAAACAGAAAGAAACAAAGTATGCCATATGCACACACAAACACACACAATACACACACACACAATACACATACACTGGTGCTCTCCAACTTTCATTTCATTATTAGCAAAGTTTGCACTTTTATATGTCATACTGAATGTGCAACAGTGGTTAAAGATAATACATTGTATTAATGGGAAATAAAAAAAAAAAGATTATTACCCTCAGGTATAAACATCACTCGTGTACACCATTTCCCCCTCTAGATAATTACCTGCATCTGTTTCCCTTTGTCCACCCACTGGATAATCTGTATGCTAATTTTGGTTGTCTGTTAAACCTAATGAGCTGCATTTTTCGAGAGGATGGACAGTATGAGCAAACCGAGAAGTAGCTTCTCATGGCCAGGTTGCTGACATGCCAGCTGTGTGCAGCACCGTGATATAAAATGTCCTTAAGAGGAAGCTCTCCAGGTGAAGAAATCCTCCAATCATCTTTACTCCGAATCCATTGTAGTCACCTTCGTTAAATGATCCACAGAGTTATTTACAGAGTCTTAGAGAATAAGAGAAATGAATGAAAGGGAAGAACATCATGGTGTCCGGGGCTACAGGGAAGAAAAGTGTGACAGAAGGATGGATTAAAAAAAAAAGGAGAAAGAGGAAGGTGCATTCGTTCTGTCTCTATCCGGGACGCATTAATAATTCAACACTCAGGAACGGAAATGGGCCGGAGGGACTACACTAAGCCTGCTTTCTCTCTCTCTTCTCTCTTTCTTTCTTCTCTCTCTCTCTCTCTCTCTCTCTCTCAATTCAGCTCACACCATGTGTCTCTTGCCTTCATCTGTCATCTCTGTTCAGCCCATTTTTGTGTTTCTAGACATGAATGAGGGACACGACGCTTCCTGAGTGTCCTGAAACAAATCCTCACAGACTCAGTGAATTATGATGCTAATGATAATTTTTGTTTTCGATCTCCTAACTGAAGCGGCTAGTTATCAAAGCATCCCTAGCGTGATATCGTAGTAATTACTTTGTAATTATCTCAGGATGAGAGGAAATTTAAAACCATTGAGTGTGAGGATGGGAGTATCTTCTCATTTCTCTTCCTATCACTGTGATAAATGATCGCTTCCATTTGGAAATGCCCTTCCGTTTACTTTTAGGAGTGGATATCTTTCCCTCTCTGTCTCTCTCTCTCTCTCTCTCACACACACACGCACGCACACACACACACACACACACACACAGTTTCTGTGTCAATTATGCACCCTCGGCTCTTAATGCTTTCGTCCTGCACTTGAATACATAAACATGCTTCAGTGCTGCTGATGCTGATGAAGAGCAGCGTCCATTTTTCACTTCACTATTGTGTCCAGGACCTTTTCAGCATCAAACGTGGACAAACCCATTAAAGGCACGGTGTACTTTTTTTAATTCACTTTCACAAGTTTAAACCTTTAGTCAATGCGATGGACTTAGTCCTGATATAGAAGACGGGTCTGATATTGTGCTGTTGTTGCTTATGAAATGTAATATGATCAGTGTTTTTGTTATTTTTGACAGATGAAACTACGCATCTTAATCCACTGTTCAGACACAAAATGGAGGAATGATTTACGTGTTTCTACAAGTGAACGATGTGGATTTGTGCGAGTCTACAGAACGTAAGCAGAGAAACTACCGAACAGTGCAACATCGGACCTGCGTGATGGATATTAGACTGAAATAAACGCTGACGGAGTCCTGATGTGAGAGCGGACTGTTCTGCTAATGGATAAAGAAGAACAAAGTGCATAGTGCATTGTAAACAACAGTTTCTCTCTGATGGAGCTCTAACATACAAGACGGTAAGTGTGTGTATTTGCTATCACGCTATGATTCAACTTTGAATTATATATAAATTGATTCTTTATTAAGAGGTTTAGTTACACATGCTGTTGCGATATCTGATCAATCCGGCTCCTCTTTTTCCCTTTAAAGATGCATCAGGTACGATTAGTCAGTGTTTTACAAGATTAGCGCTCTAACAGATTAATAGCCGAATTTGACATTTGAATGTTTTTTTTAACTCCTTGAAACCACCCCTCTCCCCTCCCCCATTCCCACCCACCCATGTTCACGAAGCTCCGCCTCCAGAATCCACAGCGCATCCAATCACAAACAAGCATTCCGGGCCTTAAATCAGTTTTCCAAACGAGTTTTCTCAGCAACTTAATACACTTGTCATGGCTTAAAGCTTTATATTTTATCATGTTTTACAAATCTCCCAGGTTATTTGTACAAGCAGTAAATTAGCAGCATGACTCACAGAACTATATATATATATAAATATATTTTCTGTCTTCCTTATCCCTATTCCTCGTTGATATTTCAGTGGTGGGGTTACAAACGAGATTTGGATACAGTTGCGTGCTTTTATTTTGAATGTACAGGTATTGGGCTAATGCTGAGATTGAAAGCCATTAAAGAAACAACGTGCAGAAGGTCAACAATGACTATCGACGGTTTTCACAAGCAACACACAACAAACACGCATTTTCCGCACTGGAATGGTTTCCTGCTATATAAACACTACAAAATAGAAGATTTGTCCTATATTGTGCTGCCTAGGCCTGTGATTAAAACAGGATATGAGTTTTACTTTTTTAATATTTTGTTTCCAAAACACGACAAACACTAAATTCGTACTTTGTGCTTTTATCAGTAGAAATGAATGCTCATGGATCACTGAATATACTGCATGTATTAATTATGTCACATTACAATCAAACACTACTTATCATTGGAGAATTAAAGCCCCAAACCCGAGAGGGTGTAGAAGGGTGTACAGTTATTGGATCTTTGGATTTTGGCCAGTTCTCGCCCACCAACCAGCGCTCCACTATAACACAACAGCTACCAATCGGTGAGGGCAAAAGCTAACACGTGCTTCCTCTGAGACATGTAAAGCCAGCCAACCGCGTCTTTTCAAACTGCTGCTCGTACTGCACCACAGGGCAGCGTAACACCCAGAGGAAAGTGCTATCTGCCCTCTTCCTCATACACGATTGGCTGGTATGGCTGTGATTGACAGGGGAGATAGAGCATGCCTCTTCCACCCAGAGAGCATGGCCAGTTTTGCTCTCTTGAACTCCCGCCCGCGGATGAGTAAAGAACAATTTTTATCTGACACCTATTTTAGTATTATTCAAAGAAAATCACACTGCATCTGAGATTTCATTATTTTTCCTCCGTCCCCACTGTGTGTGCGGTGTGTGTGTGAGTGTGTGTCCCTGTGATCAGCTCAGGTTGTATGACGCAGTTACTCTCTCCTGGAGTAATCCAGTTACTCCAATTACGCTTCTAAAACCCCAGGGTCATCTCCCTGCCACTTTATCCCTGCGTTTCTGAATATAAGTGCATCCCCTCTCATTGCAGTCCATTGAGAGTTTCACATATCCATTCATTCATGTGCTGTGGAGTTTCCAAAACGTAGTTTTTTTTTGTTTTTGTTTTTTTTTTTGCTTGCTAAAGCTAGCAGTGAAAGGTGGACACGGCAGTTTAGCATCAATGTCTCGCAGCCCCTGTTAGAGTTAACTGTAGACAGGGGAAGACATTATCTCTCTCAGAGTCTGGGATCTCTCAGAGCATTTAAAATCGAGGGGGTGGGCATAAAACGTTATTACGCCTCACTTCAGTGCCCTCTAATCGAATAGAGAACGGGCGGGAAAAAGCGAAAGAGGGAGAGTTAGACAGGCATGGAGAGAGAGGTGGAGGGGGGAGATTCATACAGCCAGAGATGGAGAGAGATGAAGGCTGTTGCAAATGAATTATGTGTGAAGTACTTAGAATTTGCGTCTCTGCCATTGCATCACAAGCCAAACTTTTAAAGTCCATCTTATTGATCTGATGATTTACCGATAGAGAGACAATTTAATCCCAGTCTGCACTTAATGTTAGGTTATACAGTCATGTATGCATCTTTTAACAAGCAGCAATAAAAGCCTTAAGTTGGCCCTAATGCAGGATGTGAAATGAAAGTGATTCTCCAGTTTTAGAAAAGTAACGCCGAGTGCTTTTATTGTCGGGCTTATGCCCCAGGTAATGTTCTCGCCATGGCGGGGGAAGAAAGAGAGATGTAAGAGTGTAAAGCCATGCTTTAGGGAGATGATTGGGGTAATTTATGCACAGATTTCCACTTTCATGTGCATCACTGCTGAAGCTCTAAACGCAGTGTTAAGGGAAAGTCTATCGCTTTGTACTGAACACGCCCAAACAGGGATATGAAAATGCGAGTTAAATCTGAGCTGTCTGCTTTTAAACTCAAACATATTGAGGAAAAATATATATATTTTTTTCATTTGCAGTTTGGAACCACCACTGATAATTTAGAAACAGAAATATATGACTCTAAGGAATATTCTAAATAAATGCAGACAAATTGGCATTCTTGAAAAATGTAGAAGTTATTATTTTCCATTTGTTCTCAGTTTTAAGGAACGCTATATGTTGTTGATGTAACCATGTCCTGTGTCCCTGGGGTATATATATATATGAGGTTGCACACATGTGAAATCCAATTATCACCACAGAAGCTTTCAAGACAAAAGAGACAGATGGTTGTTAACATGCACAAATCAGGTAATGGATATATAAGCAGCTAAAAAATATACTATTAAGCACAGTTTCAGATGTCTAAAATAGTTAGAAATTTGCCAAAAAATTGCAACCCCCACACAGGGAAAGAAAAAAAAAGAGCCCAAAGATTACAGTTTAGTTGATTCCTCTTGTTTTGTTCTTTTTTTTTTTTCAAAATCACTTTCACAACCACTAGCTCTTTAGAAGTGTTGCACGAAAGAAGTTCTTCCTGAGAGAAGTGCCTGAATTTCACCAACCGTGATGAACACCATTAGCATGTTTGGTGACAAGGCATCTGATACCCCACTGTAAAATCTGGGCTGTTTTGTTGCCAAGATACTATCTGGCTTAAGGCATGTGGACACCTGACCATTACACCCATATGTGCCTGGTGAGCATCCCATTCCAGATTTAGTCCCCCTGTGTTTGCTGTTATAATAAGCTCCACTGTTCTGGCAAGGCTTTCCACTAGACTTTGGAAAAGATGCCCAAATCTGCGACTATAAAGGAGGTTAAAATGTTTTGTATGGAGGAAATCCTCCACGAGAGTCTCCAGCCTTGTTAGACGTTACAAAAAGGAGACTCTTGCAGACGTCTCAGAAAAATGTTTTCAAAAATCTATACAAATCTATACAATGTCCATAAAAATCTGTGCAATGGTTTGAGCACGAAAGATCATCGTGTTATTTATTTTATACATGACTTTTTGCACATGGGTGCCAATAATTATATTCTGCTCATTCTAACACTGAAAATGATGCTGATGATCTTGATCATCTTCATTATCATTGTCAGTGCTATCCACGCTGACTTCGCTAATCACGCTGATAGCTGACAGAGAGATGGACGATGGCAATGGCGCTGTCCTGATTTAGCGAAACCCGAGATCACATAACATCCATGACGACCAGTGCGAATTTCTCTCCTCTCTCTCTCCCGCTCTCTCTCGGCACCAAGCTGTCTGAGATGTGTGTGATAACGCATGATGTGCTTTTAGCAGGCCTGTGGGATGTGATCTCTTTGGGAGTGAAAGTGATCCCATTTGTGCTTTATCACTATCAGAAAGCACTCTGGCGTACCACAGCGTAGCAGTTGTATTGTATACAGCAGACACAACATACGGTCACATGTGCTGCGGTAAACACAGCGCCACTTGTCTGATAGCACACGTATTCAACACTGCATACATATTCATGTGGCCCTAAACGACAACTTGCTCAGGGGCCCCCAGCAGCACTAATCATATTATTTTATACGCAACAATGAACAAAACTAATACTTCATTATCTTGGATGAGTCAGCAGGCTACATGTTCTCCTCTTCTGCTTTTTCCTTTTTGTGTTTTTTTCCCCTGCTTCAGACAGATATGAACGCTTCTTGACGTTAGTTACCTCATTTAGTTGCATAAATTGCATTTGCTATTCTTTTCATAACGCGGGGATTCCTGTCTGATTCCTGTCAAAGAGCAAATGTCTGAAACCTTTTCCTCAAACGTGAGTAAAGTGTCGTAAGGGCCCCCTGGTGGTCTAACGGCCTAAATGACCACTTATATCACTTATAGCAAGACAGCCCCTGCTGAGATCATTGTGTAGTGGTGAGACAACATCAGGAACCTTTTATATTGTGATTATATACATTTTTGGCTGTAGTCAAGACTGCCGTTGTAATGTCCAAGACAAGTCCAAGACCAGGACTAACCAAGATTGAATCAGACAGATTCTTAAGGGGGTCGAGACCAAGTCAAGATCGAGTCCAAATGAAAGCGAGGCGAAGTCAAGATCGAGTCCAAATGAAAGCGAGGCGAAGTGAAGATCGAGTCCAAATGAAAGCGAGGCGAAGTCAAGATCGAGTCCAAATGAAAGCGAGGCGAAGTCAAGATCGAGTCCAAAAACCATGAAATCCTTTTCGAGGCCAAACTTTTATTATTAGACTGTTACTTCTTGTTAAAATTTTTGCACACAACACAGATATAATTTTACAAACTCCAGGCCAGACCAAGACCATACTTAGTGAGACCAATGCCCAAGACAAGTCCAAGTACAAATGCCAACATTTCTGAGACATGTCAATGTAGAAAACGTCTCCAGACTGGACTCTAGACTGCGCTAAAAAGTAACTTTTTTCATAAAAATAGCAACTTTTTTCTTTCTGTGAAAATTCAATCCTTTTTGTTTAACATGCGATTACTGAAAGGACACAAGTATGGTTCTTATTGGTGAAAATCCAAAATCCATCATCAGTATTCGTTGTGTAGGTCAATGAACAGGCCGGCAGCATCAGACAAGGTGTATATATATTAGTATATACATATGAGAAAGGTATTAGGTGTAATAGGAATTAGGTATAAGAGAAAAATGAGAAAAATGGGCAAGGGTCAAAACCAGGAACACAGAAGATGGAAAAGAAAAAAAACAGGCTTGGATGTAACAATACACATGCAGTTCTTTAGGGTGTGTTTGACTCTATGCTCATTAAGACCAGTGGAATGCACCTAACGTACGTAATAAAATTCACTAATGCAATCTAGTTAAAGCAGAATTGCTTACGCGGACAATTTCCAAGATCACACAGGCGAGATTGAGAAAATGGCCAGCAGTGCTCCATTATACTCAGCCTGTATATGACATCATCTTAAACCCGAGTGCATGTGTGCTTTTGTATGTGTGTGTGTGTGTGTGTGTGTGTGTGTGTGTATAGCTCAATGGAAGACCGGGACCGCAGCCGCTCTCCATCACGCAGGACCAGCAAAGTGGAGCAGGTGGTAGGACGCTGGCTTCGTCGTTCCAGAGAGTCCACCAGCAGGTGTGTGTTTGTGCGTGTGTGTGTGTGTGTGTGTGTGTGTGTGTGTATGTGTAATTAACTCCTAACTTTTCATTCTCCGTCTCCGTAGAGAGCGTGTGTTGGACGATGATGGACGAGGAGCTGATGCCAGTCCTCAGGAACAGAGGAGCTGTTCAGTCAGAGTGACGGTTCAGATCCCACTGGACCCTGACCTCAAGTCCCACGGCTTCACCGTGTCCACACACACTCCAGCACAGGTGGAGGAGGTCGTCGCAGGTACGCATCTTCATACACATAGAGCACGTAGAGCCAGAGAGGTTTCGATTCCACTTGATCCGGAAAATCTTTTGCATTATTTTTATTTTTTAATATGGCATGTTGACAGTTCATTAAATCTAGCCATGCGAAACTGTAACGTATGTGCAGGATTTAAATGATTTTTATCACGCTTTTTAAAATTCACAATCTTTTAAAAAGTGTTTGTTAAAAATAATGATGAGGTTAATGTCGAATGTTAATTCACAGCACACTGAATATTGCTCTTAGTCTTAGTGTCTTCCATAAGACCTGGTAAAAGGTATCAAACATAGTACCAGCTTTTACTACATGAATAAACTGTACAATCTTCTCCCCCACAGACAGAATATGATAACAAACATGAAAGCTTACAGGTCTGTGTAAAGACTGATCATTGTGTTGTGTTTGTGAGGAACAGGGAGCACAGACACAACACCAATAATAAGAGTCATGTAGATTAGCATTAATAATGATAAAAGCATGTGTGTGTGTGTGTGTGTGTGTGTGTGTGTGTGTGTGTGTGTGTGTGTGTGTGTGGTTTATTTGGCTGGAGAATATGAACAGCAACAGGAAATCATGGTGCGGGTTTGTGTGAGACCATCTGTTACCCAACCATTTCATGATGATGATGTAATTGCCTTGATGTAATATAACCGAATCATTTCAGTGCCAGAGTGTGAACCCAACAAACTGGATATTAGAAGCTGATTTGATTAGACAAAGTTAGGAATATCTGAGATAGACAAAGATAGGAACACAAAAACTACATCTTGTATTTAAAAAAAAACCCTAAAGAGGCTTTTGGAGAGAGTTTCCTTTTGGTTAGTGAGGTTAAGGTTTAGATTTAGATGTAGGTATAATCGTTAATTGTCAGCATTAATAATTATGTCAGTAGCAGGTCCATACAAACGTGTGTGTGTGTGTGTGTGTGTGTGTGTGTGTGTGTGTGTGTTGTAGGGGGTCCTGCAGACGGCAAACTTTTACCTGGTGACCAGCTTGTGAAAATCAACAACGTCACTGCTGATGATCTGTCTACAGAGCAAGCTGCCGACATTATCAAGTACGTGTGGACGTGCGCGTGTGTGTATATGTATATCATAATCGTTCATTACGACACCACGTGAAGTTCCAAATGGATCCTAAGTGGATATGCGATTGTTCCTTCTCTCTCTCTCTCTCTCTCTCTCTCTCTCTCTCTCTCTCTGTCTTTCTCACTTTATTTTTTTTTTCTTACTTGTATACAGGGAGTGCCAGGACACCATAACAATGACAGTCCTCAGAATAACGGTGGTGAGTGTATACACAAACGCACACACACACACACACACACACACACACACACACACGGGGTTGGCCACGCTAGATCTTAAAAAGAACGTGACGAAGATCTTACCAAAGACAAATCAGGGCTTTGGTCCAATCCACACCATCATTCTTTTCCATTTTCTCCTCCTCTCTGCTGAGGGTGCACTTTTTTTTAAACTCCAGGAAACTCGATGGAGTGCATATTATGTAGAATAAAAGTAGAGAAAGCTTAAGAGCATGTTGAGGGAAAGATTTCCCGCAGGTTTTAGCTGACACTGTAACTTAAGAAGAGCCTCATCCACACCTTTCTTTTACAGTAAATGTAACGAATTGTCTATTTTAGTGGCTGTTGTTCGAGTGGTTGTGCAATGCAGCTAGCTCCGTATTAGCAGTGTTAAGGACTGTGGTTTTTTGTGTGTGTGTTTGTGTGTGTTAGGGGCCGAAGTCGTCCTTCATAACCCCAGAGAAGAGGGCTAAGCTAAAATCCAACCCGGTTAAGGTGCGCTTCGCCGAGGAAGTGGTCGTTAACGGCCACTCGCAGGTTCGGTGCACGCTTCACTTAGCCGTGGTCTCTGAGTCTTTATGTGTTTCATGCAGACATTTCTCTGTGTTCACACCCATGGAAGTGTCTGTCTGTGAGTTAACTTGTGTACGTGTGTGTGTGTGTGTGTGTGTTTGTGGAACGTCTCAATGATAAAAAAGTTATCAAACTGTATTGTGCATTAATCTGATTAGTTTATTATTTAAAGATAAAGACAGCAACAGTTGGCAAATTTATTTCAATATTTAAGTAAATTTAGACCTGTAACAGTCATTTTCTTTCAAAGATGCCATAGCCATGCAGTAGATCTTGCTAGTTTATAAATCTACTTCTTTCTTTGGAGCTGAGGTTGTTATCTAAGTGTATTTCTCTACGAGGGAAATTGAGAGAAAAGACCAGAAAACAAGGCATTCCGTAAAATGTAAGTGTCAGTTACGTTTTAAAATCACATTTTAATAAATGATGAAATCAAAATGGTTCTTAGTGGTGAGCTTAGACTTAGACTACTGTACATTCAGGGATTAAGGAAATAAAAATCAGTGTATTGCACGATATTTTGTCAGATCCTCAGTCGTAGCCTAATCCTTGGCTTTGCAGGCTAAATAGCCATAATTAAAGTATGGCTCTTAGGATGCATCCTTTATATAGAAAAATAAACAGGACTGTTTACAGATATTTAGTTTCCAGTCATTGTCGTCTTTGTGGAATAGTGGTGCTGATATGCCGGTGCGTAAAACAAAAAACATCCAGTGAGTGGCGACTCTGAGGGTAGAAACGCCCTGCTGATGAGAGAGGGACAGAGGAGAATGGCCAGAACCGTTCAAGCCGACAGGAAGTCTACAGTAACTCAAATAACCCCTCTTTACAGCCGTGGTGAGCAGAAAAGCATCTCTGAATGCACATCACGTCGAACCTTGAAGCAGATGGACTAAAACAGTGCAAGATGACAGTGGGCTCCGCTCCTGAATTAATCGTGCGCGTGTTGAATAAAGTGAAGTCATCTGAAATCTGAGAGTCAGCAAACAGGGCATTTTGGATATGAATCATTTGACACTAATAGCCTTGAAAAACCACATCCCCTTCTCCGGTAGTCTTCGTGCATTAGTGTGTATGGTTTGTATTTCTCTTGTTACATTTTCATTTCGAGCTGTATTCATTGTTGTGTATATGTCATGAGAAGTGCTGACATTTTTATTATGGTTTACAGTATTATCAACAGGAGAGTCGCAGAACTCAATATTTGTCCAAAATGACCTTAAGGAACCTTAAACGTCCTTGTACCGCTTAATAACAAAATCATCTGTGTTGAACGTTGTGAGATATTTGAATATCGGCACATGATGATGTCTGTTTTTCTAAGAAACTATGAAATTGAGATGCAGGGGTAGGAGTAAAAGTGACTCAGTAAGCAGAAGCACAGGAAAGGGAAAAAAAGCATGCAGCATTTTAGACAGGCCTCTTCAATAATTCACGAGTAATTGATTAATTATTCAATTAATCGTTTATTTAAGGAGGCCTGCATGTATTCACACGACGCCTGGTGGAGTTTTGTGTACGGTTTGGGATGGAGCACCTTAACTAAACTGAATAGATCTTGTTTCTCTTTATAGATCTGTTAAATAGCGTTAGGTTTTTAATAAAGTGCTCTGGATACATGGGAGTAACCACTGCAGACTGGTGATCTCAGATGATCAGACGTTCTTCATTAGGATGTGAATGCAAGAACTGATGGTAGATGAACATTTTGGGGGGTTTACCAAGCAGAAGCCAGTCTACACACATGGTTAGGATTCCTGCTCAAGGTGGCTGGAATTTGAACCTACAACCTTCAGGTCACTAAACACAGAGCCTTGACTTCTGAGCTACCAAAGCCCCTATAAGTTATGAAAAAAAAACAACCAGATCTTTGGATAGATATTTGCTTTTGTCTCTTCTCTCTAAAAAGGATTTTCTGATTCTTGGTTTTCTGAACATTGATTTTTTTTTTCTTTTGGCCTCCAGGGTAACTCTCTGCTCTTCCTGCCCAACGTCCTGAAGGTCTATTTAGAGAACGGACAGACCAAAGCCTTCAAATTTGAGCCCAAAACCACCGTTAAGGTATGGAGCTTGTGCAGTAATTAGTTTTTGGTTGCCGGAACTGAACCGACCAGGAACTGAATTATTTGATGAAAAAGCGCAGAACGGTTTGAGATTCGGCCCCCGGCACTTAAAAGTCGATTAAAAGGACTATAAAGCTCAAACTGCATTACTTTTCCTGTTCCATCAACAGAACAATGTAATCCAATTAACGTTATTTGATCTTTCACATTGTTGAGCTACAGCATAATTACAGCATCAAAACAAAATAATTAGGAAATAGCGATTATATAATGGTGCCAAATCGAATCGAATTGCGAGAAGTACCAGCAGCCTCCTCTCAGTGTCTTTTTACTATGCATGCGTGTGTGTGTGTGTGTGTGTGTGTGTGTGTGTGTGTGTGTGTGTGTTGGGTGTGTTAATGTGTATTGTGCTGATTTCTCATCCACTAGGACATTGTGATGACTCTGAAAGAGAAGCTGTCTATATCCCGCATCGAGCACTTCTCTCTGGTACTCGAGCAGCAGTACAGCATCGCTAAACTCTTTCTGCTGCATGAGGATGAGCTGATTCAAGAAGTAAAATGCACAAACACACACACACACACACATTGCACACTGCACACAATACACAAGTGTTTGGAATCAGTCAGATTGTATAGAGTTTATCCAAATTCGGACGAACAGAATAGTATAACAGAGACAACACGTGCATTTAAACTAGACTTGTGAAAAGAAGGAGAACACACTACATGCTTGTTTATGTGGTTAAATTCAGGAAAACGCTGTTACTAGGCAACAGATATATATATGGCCTCTTTGTACAAGCTAGCTAATATCTGTAGTTAGCTATCTAGCTAGGTAAGTCTTCAGTGTGGACAATGTAAACAATGTAATGCACAAACTTCTCAGAAATTTAAACCTATTCCTCAGATGTGTTGGAAAATTACTAGGTAAATACTCAATATAAGTAAAATTACACTAAATTAGCTTCAACCAACCACTAAGTTAACTTCCATGGGTTTCCTTTTGAATTTTTTTTTCATGCAAACACTGTGAACACAGTGGTGACTGAATGTAGTGTGTGTGGGTGTGTGTGTGTGTGTGTGTGTGTGTGTGTGTGTAGGTAGTCCAGAAGAGAGAGACTCATGACTACCGGTGTCTGTTTCGTGTCTGCTTCATGCCCAAATATCCACAAGAGCTGCTGGAAGAGGACCCTGTAGCCTTCGAGTATCTGTACTTACAGGTGTGTTTTATGGGAATTTGGATCACGTGGCTTCACAATATTTGAAACGTACTATATCAGTGTTCCATTTTGGATTATTTTATCCATTAGCTCATTTGAGGTAAGCTAAGTCCTCGTAAGTAATAGGTGTGTGTAGTTTCATTGTAAAATGAAAAATGAACTGTTTAATTTTATGTTCTGTTATGTTATGTAGGGCTTTTTAATTAATGAAACACACATATTAATAAGGACAGTGTGGATGTGCCTCCCGTTTAGCAAAAACTAGACAGTAGAAATGATACAATGACAGTGTCAAAAGTTAAAAAAAATTAAAAAGCCCTGACAATCACTTTCTTTGCCTATGTGTGTTCCACATATGCGTGTATATAGAGCGTGAGCGATGTCCTGCAGGAGAGGTTTGCTGTGGAGATGAAGTGTAACACAGCGCTCAGACTGGCAGCTCTGCACATACAGGAGAGACTCGCCAGCACCGGCCAGCCTCCCAAAACCCCGCTAAAGACCGTCATGTAAGTCTCACACATTACTACAGGTGCGCATACTGTCGCACACATAAAACACATCAATGCGTTTTAACACTAACCATAAGCTAGCAAATTAATATTCATGAGCTATCTTGTGTGTGTGTGTGTGTGTGTGTGTGTGTGTGTGTGTGTGTGTGTGTGTGCTGGTGTCCACAGGAAGGACTGGGGTATTGAAAGCTTTGTCTCCAGCACCCTGCTGAAGAACATGAGAGAGAAGGACTTGAGAAAAGCCATCAGTTTACACATGAAGAAGATCCTTTTACAGGAACACAAGCATAAGGTGTGTGTGTGTGTGTGTGTGTTTTAGAGTGATAAAGATGTATTTAATGAGACTTTATGTATCTTTATTTCCTCAGTGTATAGTATACATAGGTGTGTGTGTGTGTGTGTGTGTGTGTGTGTGTGTGTGTGTGTGTGTGTGTGTGTGCGTGCATGTGTACATGTGTGTGCCTGTCTTTTAGGCGCTGACAGTAAACCAGGCCAGGCTAAACTACCTGAGCGAGATGTCTGAACTCAAGTCTTACGGGGGAAAATCCTTTAGTGCCACCATGATGGTAAGAATTCAAGACGCACACAGCAAATTCTTCTACCTCCTCTCCTATTAATTGGATATGACCAATTAACAAATTACAAATTATACAGAAAACTGTAAACAAGTAGTGGGTGGTAAAAAGCTAGCTAGCGAGAGACTTTACAAACTGCATGGAAATACTACTGTGTAAAGAGGCGCATAGTAAAGAGAGGAAGGAGGTTAAAGAGGAAGTAGCCAAGAGTGTGACACTCATGATGATAATTAAATATCTCAGATTTAGACTATTCAAACCATCTGTTCGATTCTAATTTGGGTTTTCTAAACCATAAGAAAAGAAAAGAAAAATGGAGGAAAAGAAATAGGAGGAAATGCTTATTTACACAGTATCTCATTTCACAGTATCTTAAGCACCTCACATGATTAACTCATGTTCACAAACCCAAGCATTATGATTTTTGTTCCATTTGTAATCTATTTGTAAATGTTTAGAGCTCATTTTCATGCCAAATCCCCCAGAATGTTTAATTCAATTCAATTCAGTTTTAGTTATACAGCACTTTTAACAATGGATATTGTCACAAAGCAGCTTTACGGAAATATAGATATAGCTATGGATCCAGATTTATCCCTAATGGCAAAGATAAACTGAGATGACACCTTGGAAACCTTGAGAGGAACCAAAAGGGAATCCATCCTCTTCTGGGTGACCCCGGTTAGTATCATACACACTCCTCTCTCCATCTTCGCAGCTGCAAGACAGGGAGTCTACGGTGAGCTTGCTGGTGGGGGTGCAGTACGGGGTGAGTCAGGTGATCAATCACAAGCTGAGCATCATGACCACCCTGACGGAGTTCAGCAGCATCACCAGGGTGGAGCTCTTAATGGAGTCGGAAAGTGTTAGCCTGGTCAAGATCTACATGCAGGACATTAAGGTACAAACTGTAGGTGTATTCAAAGGTATATAACAAGACATACTATACATTCTCCTCATTCTGTCTCTCCCTTACAGCCCATAACATTGCTGTTGGAGTCGGTGCCTGCTAAGGATTTGTCATGTCTGGTAGCTGGTTACTGCAAAGTATTCATAGATCCTCAAATCTGTGTGTTCCCCTGGACAGTCGAATCGAGGAGCCACCGTATATCCGCAGAAGAAGGTTGGAAGTCATACTCGTTAAATAATGCGTACAATAAAAGCAAAGTAGAAAAATGACACTTGATTATTTTATGCTAGTTCTGAAAAAGTCCAAGCTACATCTATTTAGCTGTTATTTAGTTTCCGTTCTAGTTCTGTCTCCTCCCCTGTCCTCGCTGTGTCTCACCTCGATCAGTTTGGTTATTGTGTCTTAGTCTCATGGTGAAGACTTGGTCTGAAAGACATGAATGGATGATAAGACTTCGCAACAAGACTACAAAATGGCAGGATATGCATAGGAAAACTAATTAAGGGCTTAACACAGAACGCATGAATACAATCAGGTAACACACCAATGACAGGACAGGGCGGAAACAGGACTAGAACAGAAGCACATGATAATGCCAACAAATGGCATGAACTCAAAACTGAACAGCATGAGAGAACCAGGAAACTCTGTATATCTTTATTATATTTTGAAGTCTTCTTTAATACACTGTACTGATGATAAGTACCACNACAGTAATATGATGTGGATATATGTATACTGTGTAGGTTATGTATCAAGATGCTGTAGCGACTCCGAAGACTCAGAGGTGGATGCTCTGCTTGCTCATGCTACAAGTCCTACCCAGACTGATTTGACCATCAGTTTGGTCACTAGTCAAGTTGTAGGACAAGAGGAAGAAAAGGCCAACACAGAAGAAGAGGAGGATTTGGAAGACAAGAGTGAAAAAGAAAGTGTGGAGAATGGAGCTGGAGAAACAAAGAAAGTAAGACTAGAGGATCAGGAGCCTGTTGCAGAAAACGACATGGTGGAAACCAAGGCAACTGAACAAGAGGTCAAGGAGGAGGAGCCACCATGTGTCGTCATTGTAGAGGACCCACCATCAGAGGCATCCGATTCAGTTCACACAGACTCACGCTTCATAACCAGCATGTCCAGCGACTCCATGGACGCTTTAGAGGAGGATGACTTTTTGACCTACTTCTCCACTAACTGTGTCAGCCAGCTGCACGTGAGAGACCATTACCTCCATGTTGATACTCATGTACCATGTCCGAGTCAACCGGATTGCCAAGATGGCGATTTCAATGATGAACTGTGTTCCATTGATTTCCCTGCCAATGATGATGAATTCTTATGTCTTGCTGCCCTGTCTAGCATTGCAGAATGTCTACCCAGTCCTACGGAGGCCAGTGAGGATGAATATTCAGAACAGGAAGTTGATGAAGATGAACAAGAGGCACCAGAGGATGTTTTCGAAAGCATCGAGCCTCCTCAAGGAGAGTGTATGTTTACATTCAACCAGGGTGATGCACAACGGTACTACAACATCTGTGCGAATGTAACGCCCGATAGCAGTCACGTCCATGCAAGAACAGCCTCTCCTCACCACACGCATGAAAAAAACAAAGAAGAGGAGGAGAGGGTGACTGAGCCTCTGCCCATTCTTCTGCCTCCTCCAGGTTTTGGGGACAGTAGCTCAGATGATGAGTTCTTTGATGCCCAGGAGAGATTAATTCCTGAGGAACCTTTGTCCGCACCAATGCCTAAAGGTTTGTTTCCATTATGTACTCTCATATATATGTATTTGTGATTCTTAAGTGGTGAGTGACAAAATCTGGAGTTTAGATTATTTGTACTAGATCATTTGCTTTTATGTCTTTATGTCTTTAAAGAAGCAAAAATCTTACGTGTTTATTTATACCTCTCACCCTTCCAGAACGTTCTAGAGACTCAAGTGTCATGAAGCGTACGCTGAGCCTAAGTAATATTGGCATCACTGCTGGTGAACGAAAGAAGCGAGAAGGAGAGAGTAAAAAGAGAGAGAGAAAAGATAAAGAAAAACAAAAGACGGAGACAAGAAACGAAGTTCCAAGGTTCCGCAAGAGAAGCAGAAAGCGTCGTTCCTTCCTGGAAACGGACCACACCTCATTAGTATCATTTCCTGAAAAAGACCAAACAAAAAATTACAACCAAATCCCAAATCATTGGTTGGGACCCAGGCATCTTAGTGAAAGCCACCTTGGTGGGCTTTCAGATCAAAGCTCCTGCCCCACTGTCTCATCTCTAACAAACGCTGAGGGCGAGCCAGCACAAATGGAATCAAAACCTATCACCCCGTCCAAACCGAGTGAGTCTGGAACCTGTCATCTTCTGCATGGTACCAAAATCAGTAAGGCAAGTCAGCGGAAACAGCAGGTTATATTGATGGAACCAGATTCCATGGAGTTTAAGTCTGTCACCGAAATCATGTCTACTGCCTCACCTGCTATTGTAGCAGTACGCACCTCTACAGAGCCTAAAGTAAAAGGTAACGTCACGAGCAGTGCTGATGGACTTGAAGAAGAAGGTGCAGTAGGAGGTTTGGTTGAAAGGTTGCTTGATGGTCACTTGTTTTTTGGCACTCTTAGCAGGGACTATAGTGATGATGATTTACTTGTGAAAATAAATGACCAAGAATCCCTGATAGAAGGTCCATCTCAGGAACCTTTGCTCAGGAAAAAGAGCTGCTCACTTCCACGATTAGATCAAACACCTGCATCTAGCTCGCTTTGTTTGACAGTCCCAACCATATCCTTCACTCAAAACCCAGGCATGGACAGGCTTGATGTAAAAAGTCTGGAAATGGGCATTCAAAAATGTTCAGTAGAGCCAAAAGAGAGAACAAGAAGTCAGAGCATGTCTGCAGTATCTGACAGTAGCGGTCTCTTTTGTTTAACGAGGCACTTCCCTCATACAGAACCTGTAGTCTTTACAAAAGAACCTCATACTGCTGACACAGACAGTTCTGGCTGTCCATTCACCAAAGAATTATCCTCCACTGTATCTCCTGGTCAGCTTACCCAGGGATACGTATTCGCTCAGTGCTCTTCTGGTATTATTGGTCGCCTCTCTGCTTCAACACTGCGGGGGAAGATCCAGAACTTGCCCCTGTACCTGTCTCGTTCCCAGGAAGTCCTAGCTAGTAACAGTAGTCTTGTAGATATTGCCAAACCAGCAAGGAGATATTCTGAAGATATGACCACAACTGACGTAAAGTCTGAAGAGGTCACAAAAGTGGTTGAAGAGTTTGGGGAAATAGTTTGCAGTAATTCTTATGTAGAAAGAGCACAGAAAACTGAACTCGAAGAACTATCTTGGCCTCCAAAGTCACCTTCAAGCCTGAAATCGGTTGACCCTGTCAAAATCAGCCCTTCATCTCTTGTGGTTACTACGCAAAACCTTAATGGACCATGGAGTGTGGTGACGTCACAAGAGATCAACAGATTACAAGCAGGAAGCAGGCCTCTTGTGGGTGCACACTCACAAACTCTCACAAATTGTGAATCCAAGCCCACCAACACCCAGCCACAGGCCCTGCCTGACCCAAATCTACATGCAAAGCCTGACCTTACTTGCAGCTCAATGCTTGCCTCAGTGTGTGAGACAGTTATCGAGAGTGCTGAAACACCTATGGAGGTTTGTGGCTGCCAATCAGCATATACCAATTGCTTCAGCAATGTCTTGGACAATGGGAGTTTTGATGATGAACTGACTGTCTATGAGTTCTCCTGCAGGACACAGCAAAGCATGCGGGACCGGGTAGCATTGGTGACATCTATCCCTCCTTCATCCCTTTCTGGTTCCTCTTCCTCTTTTTCACCATCCTCACCCCTCCCAGCTTTCTCTCGTGTGGTCCTGCCACCTTCCTCCTCCACTGAACTTGGCCCCCTTCTGTCACCGCTGGACACCCCTGACTGCTTCCTCTCTGACCCTCATGGAGATGCTATCACCTCCTTACTGGCCCAGCATTACCCCTTACCACCAACTGGCTTCCTGGCTCTGCAGAGAGATGTTGCCACACTATTAACTGTCCTGGATTGTGCTATGAAGGACCAAGATTGCATCCAAGAGCATCCCAGAGACACATGTGCAGACCACTTTTCTGAAAACAAGCGCAGGCTACATGTGGAAGCACGAGGGTTTCTGGCTGGCTGTCAGCAGGTAGTGAAGGCTGGGCAGACCCCAGCAGAGACACTGCAAGCCCTAGCGGACAGTTTTCACTCACTGGTGCACCTGACAGCCGTATGCCTAAGTTTCTCTAGCTGCCAGAGGTGCCAAGAGCGCCACTCTCAAGCCTTGTCAGGACTTGCAGATGTTGCACAGACCTATCAGGAGTTTGCACGGGCGGCGGAGCGCTTGGGCATGGCTACAGAAAGGAGGACATGCCATGAGCTCAGCATTAAACTCCTGGCCCGCCAGTGTACCGCGCTCACAACCTCAGTCTTCTGCCTAACGCAGCTATTCCGTACACTCACGGCCCTTTGACCTTCGAACAGTAACGTCTTGCAGACGTCTGACTCTAGTGTAATTCTGCCAAATCTGAGCTACATAAGGCATTAAAGATATAAACATATAAAAGCCTAACTATTAGCAACATAACTAATGGTGTCCAAAGATGCTGACCTTTTACTGATGAGCATACACACACACAACACACAAAATCAGGGTGACACTGATTATGAATGCGCTCACACAGACACACACACACAAACACTGACAATCACTAGTTTAAAATGCGGCATGTGGTATCGCTACTTCATCAGTGTTTTTATTTAAATGTATGAAATTATTTTCTTATTCCAGATCTATGTACTTTAGTACGTTTCTTGAATTCATTAGTGGCTATTTTCGGGTAGGAAAGTTTTTTTTTTTTCTTTATCGTATGCACAATGTAGCAAGTTACGCACAAGAACAGGACCTCACCTTGAACTTTTCCTCATTCCTCTTCCCCCTCTGTCTGTCTGTCTGTCTGTCTGAGGCATAATTGCATCTAAATCAGACTTTATAAAAATGCGTGATCTTACTTTTCCCACACCTAGCTGCGCGCTCACCAGAGCAGAATTAACACTAATGGTTATCTGTTAGTGACCAGGAACTATACTTTGCATATTTTGAGCAGGAATACCAAAGGATATGAATAACTAGGTTGTGCTTTTTTTTGTAGATGAAGACTCAAGTGAGATGGATTTCGACTCCTTTTCATTATTAATAGTTTTTTTTTTTATTACAGACACGTTATTTATTAAACTGTATTTATACGGATATATCATTTCACAAAGTCCGAGCAGATCCACAGAGATATGTTCTTGTTATACGGTTGGCTTCTCACTTCTGTAATTAATTTATTTTTGTTTCTTTGTGCTCAATTTTAGTAACTTTAGTACTGTAAAGGAACATGGGCTGTGATTGGGTTGTCTGCAGCGTCTGGAATCGTGACCTCTTTTCTTCTAAAAGCCTGAATCACAATTTGGTACGACTTATAACAGGAGCAGGCGATTTAGCTTTAACGGTCACCATCATACCACATGAGGATTGTAATATTACTTTTTCATACTGGTGTATGAACTAACCTGGAAGCTGCTGTGCACTATCCTGATTAGGCATGCTTCAAACCATACACATACTGAACTTTACTATTTACAACATGGACTGGGGGAATGCATGCAGAAACCAAAGCATGACCTGATGGAGTGACTGATGAGTGTCAGTGGCTCAGTCACTGACCAATCAAATGAGGGAATGAATGAATGTGTAGATGATGAAATGCAATCTCTTGCTTTGTAATGCAGTATTCACTATTAAAAAGAGTCTCAAAATGACTCATGTTTAAGTGTCTTGCATCTAGTAGTGTTTAGCTTCATCATTGCTTTTCACATTTGCTTAAGTTACATTATGTGATCTAATATACAGTACATATGGTAAGTACATACACATATACACACGCTATATATAAAATTATTATTTATAACTACAGAAAGTCATACAAGCATTTACAGGCCTGTACAATATGTAGATTACGTGATCTATGTCATGTCTTTTTCTTCTTTTTTTTTACTTAGATGTATCCCATGTTTTCCCAATTTAGTCTTTGTCAGTTTGCATGTTCTAGCTAGTTCTCTTCTATCACTCAACAGGTATTGGTATATGTAAATTGCTGTTCAGTCCATGTTACAGAGCAGCTGAACATGCTTAGAGGAGAGTACTAACTGGCCTTTCCCTAGACAGCCAGTGATGCTCTCCTTGCTTCCCTGTCATGGATGGCTATAGTATCACCAAACTTGGAATCTCTTGGCAGTAGGACTATGCTTTAACCATTGTGCCACCTAAAGCCTTGACTGTCGTTTCACTTGAGAACCCATTAAACTTGGAACAAAACTGATCTAACTGAAGAACATTTCCTAAGGTTGATACCCTCAATGTCCATCTGGCACATCTGGATGGATTCTGGATGACCAGCTCAAATTTTCTGACTGCACTATTTTAACCACCAGATCCTGCACACTTCTTCTTCACAGCATCATATGAAAATGACTTGGTTCTGAATTTCACACCAACTCAGTTCCGCAACTGCTTACCTTGCCTTCTCTAAAGTAAGGGTTCACTAGCTCTAATCTGAATCTGCAAACCTCTAAAGACCTACCTCTTCAAACGCTACCCAGGATAACACATATACCTCAGCATTGACATTTATTGGTCATGCAGTAATTTTGATTAGTTTCCTGACTGGTCCACTCTAGCACTTGTGTGAACTATCCCAGATTTGCAGGTGCAAGTATTTTGCATCATCACACCTTTAGCTGTTTGTAAAGATTGGACATTTCCTAGTCCAGTCTAGTTGGGAACTTCCAGTTTACACTGCAGTAAGTAAGTGACTTCCTCTGACCGTTGTTAAGCAAGAGCTTTCTTTCCTAGGTTGAGCAAAAGTTTCTGCAACACGATGTTGTTATCTGCCCTTAATGAATCAACCTTAAACCCAACACGACCTTTTCTGAGCTCTTTTTACTTTCTCAGCACGAATTGTGTTCAAAATGTTTCAAAGAAACAAAAAACTGCACCCTAAAAATTTACTCCAGAGAGCCTAAAATAGTAATACAGGTGGTCAGAGATGTCATAGTCTCAGTACCAGATGATATCAAGATGGAGTGTCCAAGATGATCTCCAAGATGGAGATGATATCTTTTGTACACTTTTCTGAGCTCAAGTTTCCGAATGTTGAAGGTTGTGATCTGATTGGCTCTCCACACTTCCATGTATACACACTTCCATGCGCTGGTTTTCAGAGGGAAAACAATCTTTTGGACAAAACTCTGTGAAGCCTCACCTCTGTGATACTTTCGGACATTGAGGTGTTTCTAAACTAAACGTTTGCTAGTCAGTTAGCAATTTTGGATTAGAATATATGTTTCTAGGATATTTTAATAGTTTAAATTATTTTTTTAAATAATTATTATGGTAATATATATTTGAAACGACATGTTTATCATTACTTTTAAAATAACAAAAACAACATAGTTTTATAATAATTTTTTTTTTTAAAAACGGGTATTATTTGTCAGTTTATGAACCGGGTCTTTTTCGTCAGAGCTTACGAGCCAATCACATTGCAGCCTCAGCTTCCTTCTGTACTACGTCATCGACACAGGCTGCGTTCCAAACGGCTCGGCGGTTTCTATATCAGTGCACTATATTAGGGCTTGAACTAATAACTCGTAAACCCTATATAGTGCAGTTTGTGGGTGTTTGGTGTAGAGCCGGAGTGTGCCCAAGCCGAGCGGTTTATAAGCCACAGCAGCACAGCGGCTGATGTGTGAGTGTTGAATCAGTTATTCAGGAGCCAAAACAAAACAAAATGGCGGAAGATGGAGTCGAAAGTACCGGAGATGTTACTCTAGACAACGCCGTTAAACAGTGGTTAGAGTTTGATAAGGTGAGCAGAGTTATATATTATATAAATTAAACTTATGTACATGTTGGCTAGTCTGAGTTTATCTTGCTAGCTGGTGGTAGTAAGGTTCAATCTCAAACGGCTTCGTGTTGTCTATTTAGGTGTACTATATAGGGTGTGACGAAATTGACACTTGTACCCTACTTAGTGCACTATGTGTATAATGCATTTGGGCTTCGGACTAAGAGTGCAGCCTGGTAGCTCGCTGACGGTTCACTGAAAGTTACTGATTTGGTCGTGTTTCAGTGTTTAGCTTAGACATTTAAGGTTTAAAAGAAGGTTAGATCGTTTCCAAGCTCATACATGTATTAACAGTGAAATTGAAAAGTTTGTTATAGCTAAGCATACACACACACACACACACACACATGAACTTGGCTAACAGCACCGTGAAGTTTCATCTTTAACATGTCAAATGATTAAAAGTTGTCCGAACCAAATTCCTACTTGTCTATAAAGTGTCTATAAATTGAGAACAACTTAATAATTGTAAATAAATGAAGCCTGCCAGATGTGTTCAAGTGTAATCCAGTAAGTGACGTGCGACTCCTGAACGAATCGATTCTTATGAACCGATTCCTGTGATGAATCAATTCGAGCCTGTTCACTCACTCTGTATTACTGGTTTAAAAATTCTTGTAAATTTCTAACACTCTAACAATCTGACCTTAGAATTGTTACAGAAAATAAATGTTTGTGCTGTAGAAATGTGTATTTCTGAAAATTCACCAAATCACCATCTACTCTGTAGACAAATGCATGGTTCAGGGTATAAAGTAACATATCTTATGCACAATATAGTGCACTGCATGATTCATCTTTAGGATTTCACCTCCATTTTGTCAAGTCTAAGACCAGGACTAGCCGAGATCGAGATGAGATCGAGACGAGCGTCGAAGTCCGAGCGTTTACTTCATTCAGGCATTGCTTCAGTGATTACACTGTTTCCTGCAAGAAGGAATTATTTCTTGTCAAACTTTGTGAAAAGACAATTCTTCTTTCTCTTCTTCTTCTTCTTCTTCTTCTTATTATTATTATTATTATAATATATTTTTTACAAACACTTGGTCGACCTTGAGAGAAGTCCAAGTCAGTACAGAAAAGGTCTCAAGGTCAGACTCGAGTCCTACAGCCCAGCTCAGCGTAGTAACTAGAGTGACGTGCAGCGACACGTGAAACTCATTCAGCAGCTAAATGGAAAACGGATGGAAACTGATTGGCAAAGAAAATCTGGTGATTTAAGGCTTAATTGGAGTTAACGTTGTTTGCGTGAGTGTGTAGACGCGTGCCGGTCTGTCTTGTGAGTCTTGGAATGTAGACGTGAGCGTCTGACCCTGAACTTATCAGATTGAGACGGTCTCTGTCGCTCTGTACATCCACGTCTAGGGGGGAAAAGAGATAAGTCACATGTCCCTCACATGATGGAAATCAACCGGCTAAACACGGACGACACGTTCCTGATCTTACTGATGTACATTATGTCTCGGATTAAATAAATATGTCCTACAAATGATCATAAAATCGAACATTAAATTAAAAAAAAAAATCGAAATAAAATGTCTAACGTCTATCAGACTCCGAGGTCTGAGCGCAGAATTCCCTGAAGACTTTCTCTGATATTTCTGTGGAAACAGAACAGCAAGACGGCGGCGAGCGTGCAAGAGATGGTGAAGACGGGAAACTTGGAAGAGCTGCGCAGATGTTTTGGCGCCCGGATGACGTTCGGGACGGCGGGGCTGAGAGCGGCCATGGGGCCCGGCGTGTCGCGCATGAACGACCTCACCATCATACAGACCACGCAGGTGAGACCAAACACACGTCGTCACACGTCGTCACACGTCGAGACGTCACTGTCGCACACAGCACGAAGGCGTTAATCATGACCGGACACAACACTGTGGTCCTTCCATAAGTGTTAAATAAACCTTACAGAAAGCTTCACTGTGTTAATAAATGTACATTTTCTTTGTCTTCTCTCTTTCTGTCTCACTTTAGGGGTTCTGTCGCTATCTGGAGCAGTGTTTTGAGGATCTGAAGCAGCGCGGCGTGGTGATCGGGTTTGACGCGCGCCAGCACACGCCCAGCGGCGCCAGCAGCAAGCGCTTCGCCTCTCTGGCCGCGGCTGTGTTCATCAGCCGAGGAGTTCCTGTTCACCTCTTCTCTGTCTTTACTCCCACGCCGTACGTGGTGCGTATTGTCTCTCTCTCTCTCTCTGACACATCCGTCACAGCATCACATGGCGCTATACCGCCTCATTCATCTGTTTGAACAGTTTTCTCTCTCTCTCTCCCTCTCTCTCTTTCTTTTGTCTCTCAGCCGTTCACTGTATCTCACCTGGGTCTCTGCGCTGGTGTTATGGTGACGGCGTCGCACAACCCCAAACAGGACAACGGTTACAAGGTACGCCAAGACGTCCAGCAACATCACCATCCTGCTGATCTGACCGATTTGTTTGGTTTATCGGGATTTTGTTTGGACGAAGTTGGTTTCCAGCTCGCTCAGTGACTGTGTGTGTGTGTGTGTGTGTGTGTGTGTGTGTGTGTGTGTGTGTGTGTGTGAGACAGGTGTACTGGGAGAATGGCGCTCAGATCATCTCCCCGCATGACAAAGGTATCGCCGCAGCTATAGAGGAGAATCTGGAGCCGTGGGCTGAGTCGTGGGACACAGACGCTGCGTCCCAGAGTGCACTGCTCAAAGACCCGTATCAGGATATACACCAAGAATACCTGCAGTCTATTCAGCAACACTGCTTCCACAGGTATACACACACACACAGGTCTGTCAAATTCCTTAAGTGATTTTTGAGTAAAACGTGTGAAAGAAAGTATTTATCCAGACGGACAACGTGAGTAAAGGTAGCATGTGGGATCGTAAATGCTCGGGTGTACATGCAGTGTGTGTGTGTGTGTGTGTGTGTGTGTGTGTGTGTGTGTGTGTGTGTGGTGTGTGTGTGACTGTGTCTGTTTTGCACACAGAGAGCTGAACAAGAGTTCAGAGGTGAAGATCGTACACACCTCGGTGCACGGCGTGGGTCACGTGTTCGTCCAGGCCGCTTTTAAAGCTTTCGACCTTCGACCTCCGTATGCTGTCGAGGAGCAGAAAGATCCCGACCCGGAGTTCCCGACGGTGGAGTACCCCAACCCTGAGGAAGGAGCGGGAGTGCTGGTAGACACACACTCACACACAGTCTCACACACAGTCACACACACACACACACACATACATACATGTACATATATATACTTACTTTCTATCAATTTATAGTTACAGTTAATGCTGAATCTCTAACACAGAAAGTTAGAGATAGGTCATCATAAGCATTTGCTTTAGTCACATGACTTAGGTGTGTGTGTGTGTGTGTGTGTGTGTGTGTGTGTGTGTGTTTAGAACCTGTCTTTTGCATTAGCGGACCAAGAGGGAGCAACCGTGGTTCTGGCCAATGACCCAGACGCGGACCGACTGGCCATGGCAGAGAAACAGCCGAGGTAGGTGTGTGTGTGTGTGTGTGTGTGTGTGTCGCATCCCGTCACTGGTCCTCTTGTCTGCCTGCAGTGGTGAGTGGAGGGTGTTCTCGGGGAACGAGCTCGGTGCGCTGCTCGGCTGGTGGACGTTTCAGTGCTGGAAGGAGAAGCAGGGGGAGAAGTTCAGGTCCTCGGTGAAGGACGTGTACATGCTGGCCAGCACCGTGTCCTCAAAGATCCTCCGCGCCATCGCTCTTAAAGAGGGCTTTCACTTCGAGGTGCCTGACCTTTCACTCTGTAACGATTTTATCTGCTCTGATATGAGTTAAGATCACATTCCTCTATTTTTCTGCTCTCTCTCTCTCTCTCTCTCTCTCTCTCTCTCTCTCTCTGTAGGAGACTCTGACTGGCTTTAAGTGGATGGGGAACAGAGCGAAGCAGCTGCTGGATCAGGGGAAGAGCGTCCTGTTCGCCTTCGAGGAGGCCATCGGTACGCCAGCGAAACCTTCAGCTAACGTTTCACAGCAGATGGTTTATAAAAGGCGTTCCAGTTAGCCTAAGGTCACTTTCCTAGAACGCTACACGTGTAGAGCCAGGACTCCTGACGCACCTGAGGTGTACGTTTGTTGGATTATGAAGTATAAAATCTGACGGACGAACAGCGTTTTGTTATTCAGCAATAGCCGTTTTACTGTGAAAATTTAACTGATCCTCCTTTCACACGAGTCAGAGATACTGAAGAAAGTTAAAACTGCCTTGCTCCACCTACTGAAACCCTAGCAACCAGCTGAGTTTCCTTAGCAACCGACTAGCTCCAACCTAGCAACCACCTGGGATTGTAGTTAAAGCTTCTATAAAGACCATAGCAACTACCTGGGACCCCGTAACAGGCACCTAGCAACACCGTAGCGACCAGCTGGGATAGCATAGCAACCAACTAGTAACATTCTAGCAACCAAATTGGTTAGCATAGCAATGAACGAGCGGCACTCTAGCAACCAATTGGAACATGATAGCAACCAACTAGGTTAGCATAGCAGCCACCTAGAAACACCCTAGCAACCAGCTGGGTTAGCGTAGCAATGTTTTAACATTGTCACACTTTAACCTTTAACCTTTTTTTGACCTTTTAACATACTGATTATAAACATCATCTAGCATTAAAAACTAGCAAAAGAAGTCAATGCACCAAGAAAGTGTGGTGTTAAAATTGTGTCAGAGGTCACAAAACAGGCTCAGGCGCGTTTCTCTCTGTGGTAAAGGTGGAAACTTCTCAGTCTGTAAATGTGTAGTAACACACACACACGTCGGGTGTTTATTCAGGATACATGTGCAGCCCAGCAGTGCTGGATAAGGATGGAGTGAGCGCAGCAGCCATCGCCGGAGAGATGATCTCATACCTGGCCTCCAAAAACACCTCCATCTCACAGCAGCTTAAAGCCATTTACGATGAGTGAGTCCAAAAAAAAACAATATTTTACCTAAGATATAATCAAAAACAGTTATGAGTCTTATTTAGTTGTAGTTTATGGTGGCTATAAGCTTCCATGGCTCGTTAGCTGCATTAGCCTCGTTTCAGATTTAACGTACACACAAGTGATCGGGTTTAAGCCGGTTCACAGGTCACATAAGTTTGTTTTATCTCTCTTTACTGCTTCCTTAACTGAGCTTAATTCCCGTTAAGGTGGATGTATTGGCATTCTCTTCTATAGCACATCTATGTCTTTACATATAAAGCTGCTTAAGAAGGAATTTATACCACTTACACTAATATTAGTATTTCTTCTGACGTCTCAGTGCATTTTGTGATTTTTATATAAATCATCCCAAACTTTTAAGATGGTTCAAAATGGGCTTTGTGTATCCAGGTACGGCTACCACATCACCAAGAACTCGTACTTCATCTGCCACAACCAGGACACCATCAAGCAGCTGTTTGAGCGTCTGAGGAACTACGACGGCGAGAGCACCTACCCTAAAGAGTGCCAGGGCTTCGCCGTCACCGGCGTCCGCGACCTCACTACGGGCTACGACAGCAACCAGCCCGATCTCAAAGCCGTGAGCGAGCGTAACGTCATCACTTACATATTATACACGACTGTGTTATGTGTAGCGCGTATCTCTGACTGCGTATACTGTATTTCCTCGCTCAGATCCTCCCTACCAGTAAGAGCAGTCAGATGATCACCTTCACCTTTGCTAACGGAGGCGTGGCCACCATGCGGACAAGCGGCACCGAGCCCAAGATCAAGTACTACACCGAGCTGTGCGCTGCTCCGGGGAACAGGCGAGTGTCTGAGAGACGTCTAAGCGGCCGTGCGTCTCTTCCGCACTGATTGTGCTCATGGGTCCTAATTCTAAAAGGAGTTCAGTGTGTGT
>CM074972.1:11487416-11500378 GCA_037577455.1 Pangasius macronema
ACGTCTAAGCGGCCGTGCGTCTCTTCCGCACTGATTGTGCTCATGGGTCCTAATTCTAAAAGGAGTTCAGTGTGTGTGTGTTTTATTTTTAGCAGCAACACTAACAGGACAAACACTAATCCAAATTCCACCAGTAGGGGTCCCTGAAGTGAGGCTTTACAATCAGTGCAATAAAATTAAGCTGTATAACGCTGTTATAAAGTTATGTGAGAGAGGCGTCAGGTAAATAAAATAAATAGAACGACTCTAGACACACGATGGTAAATTAAATTAAATTAAATTGTGTCTACAAAAGTGGTAGCTGGTCCAAATAAGATTGGAGAGGTTGCCAGATTTTGCAAGATTCACCTCTCTGTGTGAATTTCATTTATTTTTCTTTCCCCTTATTTGAGAAAGGACATGAATTCAGGCAGAGAATTGTGAAGCAGGAGCAGGAGAGTAAGCGTCTCTGAGCTGCCGAAGACGCAAAAGATTTAAGTTATTGTGAAGTAAATAGGATTCATCCATCATGGCTTTCAAAAGAGGTAATAAAAGGTAAAGCGATATCCTGTGATTGTTACTCGGATCATTTTAACAGACATGCTAACCTTTATGCATTTATTTAGCGGAGTACGCTAGCACAGGTTATAACTTTAAAAACTTTTTCTCCCTAATGAAAGGTGACTCCGGAACACACATTCTGACGTAAAAACAAAGGTCGAATTGACTCTAACCCTAGAGATTTACAGATAATAATGTTATAAATCTGTTAAAGGTGCAGTCAGTAATAGTGACCATAGTTAGAAAGCCATGCGCTCAGACGCATTCAAACATTTTGAAAGATTAACAAAGAAAACGTCGTCCATGTGGCTATGTGGCTATTCACCATTCGAATGATTCCCGCCCGTATTCACGAAGCTCCGCCTCCGGGATCAACAGTGGCCCGTATACCGTCAATAAAATGACTGACAGGAAGCGCATCCAAACACAAACGAGCGCTCCGGACCGGACGGCGGTAGACTTAATACACACTTGTGCTAAGGTTAAGGCTTTAAATCATGTTCTACATATATATCTTCCTTGGTCATTTGTACAGCTCGGGTTTGAACGATTGCCTACTGCAGATTTTTATTTATTTATTTATTTATTTATTTATTTATTTAAAATCATTAGCACTCAAGCATACTTTAGTATTAAAAAATTCAAGGCATGTGTGTTGTGTATGAAGACTATCAAAGTAATAGACCACATTTCACTTCTAAATGGTTGAAAAATACAAAATTAAATGTTATTTAGCCGTTTAAAGGTATGATGAGTTTTTTTTTTTTCCTCCTCCCAGTGATGTGACTCAGCTGAAGGGCGAGCTGAACAGCCTGGTGGACGCCATCGTGGAGAATTTCTTCCAGCCCAAGAAGAACAACCTGACGGCCCGATCGGAGTCGGATTAAACGCAGGGCTAGCGAAAGCGCCCGATCGAAAAGGTCCGCCGACGCCTCAAACAATCCGGACACGACGCGTTTCCATTTGTTTTCCCCCGCTCTCACTCACACGAATCAACTTCACACTTTTTCTACGGCTGTTTAAACCCTATTTTTCTGTTCGTATTCACATCACGGACTGCACCTTTAACGACATCACTGGGTTCGGAAGATCTGAAACGATGCTCCTAATGAACGCAACCGCACGAGTAATCCCAGACCTGCACTTTTATTCTGACAGAAGTTTTAAATACGGTATTAACCACGTGAGCCACGCCCACCTCACGTGAATTTGGGAAGAGAAGCTGCTCCCATGCGAATATTATCAACAGCTCACTCACTGCTTTCTGTCAGAGCTTTTTTTTTTTAGTTTAGCACTGGATCTATAAAACCCATACTGAAGCATTTAAAAACTGGAAATGCAACATTAGCATCATAGCACCAGTGCAAAACTTTATTTAAAAAAAAAAAAGAGCTTCAGACACCAAACACATCTTAACTGGGACCAATAAGACATTTTCATCAAACCATTGCTTTAATCTTAACCAAAGTATTTAAATGTATACCACAACCTGCTGAATTCTCGAATCTGATTGGTCAGAAGATCTTAATGCGCATCGTTATCAGTCTTTATCATTAATTTAGTCTAATAATAGACCTATTTTAACGTGTGTTATTTAACAACAAAAAATGCTTTAATCACTGCTTTGGTGAAGCTTTCTATAAGGAGACATTTATTTACCATTTATGGAAGGAGTCTCCAGTTTCAGCGCTTTGACAGGACGTATCTCTGTAACATGACAATCTGCAAAAAGAGAGAAGCTGGTGAAGAAATGACTATGAAGGAAGAACTAGTTTTTCACTGAAGGTCCACAGTGTTAAATGTAACTATAAATGGATAAAAATGACATTATTTATATATATTTTAAAAAATACGACAGAAACGCCGCTTCCCACGTCACACGATCTCATGTCATCGATTCATCGCTCTACACTTTAACTATTTAATTCTTTTATTCCTGCTGGATCAGAGACGTTTGATTGTCCACTCATTTATTGACTACTCTGCATCCATGACTCTTTTTTTTAATGATTATTATTAATGAGACCTCTGAACATTCCTTTATTTAATGAACGGTTGATCATTGTCTTCTTTCAGAGCTGTATAAGAACTTTAGTGTCATTTTTCTTCCTTTTTTTTTGTGAACATGGCTGAGTGCTGCCACCTGCTGGCTGATATTGAAATGAAAAAATATACAATGACTACAGAGTATATAGGGCTGCAGAATATGAGTAATTATCCTTCACTACTGTACTTAAGTGCTGTTTTAGAAGATTTCTACTTTACTCAAGTATTGAAAAGGAATACCTGTTAAATATTTATTAGCTATATACATTAGCTAACGCACGAGCCATAGTTGCGGTCTAGAGTTAGCATAATATTTAATAAATATTTAATACGTACAAGTCAAATTAAAATCTTTAAAGTGCAATGTAAATTAGTTAACTTTTTTTTAAGTCGTTAATTGCTGGCCCACTTGTGTTGAACGGAACGGAGATTATGGAGAAAAATGATACACTTCTGTGGCACCAGTTTGCAATAACAATGCAAACGTGTTCATTTGGTTCACCTTCATACATACATGCATAAGATTTCATGTCTGGATTGCTCATTTCTGATCAGTTTTATACATAATATTTACTTTAAATACTTGAATACTTGATTATGTTTCACTCAAGACGAATAGCTAAGTGTAATTAAGTGCATTTTTTTTTTTTTTCCCTGACTCTAAAGCACTGATTATAAATATAGGTCTGAGCTTAAAGGAATGGTTTGGTCCTTTAATCCAACGCAACTCTGTGCAGGTCTGAGAAATGCTCGGTTAATTAATCTTTTCATATTTATTCCTCATGACAAAGTGACTCAGTGTCTGAAATGCAATGTTTAAGTATTAATAATAATAATAATTAACCTTGATCTGTGTTTCTCATCTCCCCATGTGATCCTGATCCGCACTCATCAATGCACATCGCAGCATTAAACTTTAATCCCCAACCCAGTGTCTAGAGTTTACAGCCTAATGATGGGATGTGATTCTGAATAAATGCAAAAGCTTCCACATGTTTACATTTTGTCAGAAACTTCATATCCAAAGCAAACTCCACCTGAAGCAGAAATTCCTGGGATTTAAAGTCACAACCTTCCTCGCAGAATCTTAACAGTTGAGGGACTACTGAAAGTCGGGGCAGTAATCTCTGATTAAAGCCGAAAACATCGAACATTCTTGTACGAAACTGTTCCTGGTTTTATTTAAACATTCCTGTGCCTTGTTGTACTCATGCACTGTTGACTCACACATGCTGCTTTTCTGCACACGCATTTCAGCTGAACCTTCGTCAGTGGACTTCATTCTTAATAAAGAATTAAATAAAACTAATCGAGCACATTGGTTTGTGTTGTCTTTTACTTTGGCATTAAAATTTTGAAGCGGCTTTATAGGATTTGAAACTGTACTCGGTGTCCTTTATGTCTAAATGTCTAATATGGAGCACTACATAGGCTATGAAATTAAGGCCTCAACACTGTATGTGGGCTAAAAGGACGGCATTTTGGGATTGAAACTCTGTTTCTGTGGTGATTATAGCGATAAACCACTTAAAAGGTGTTGTAATAAACATCCAGTGTGGGAAGAAAACCTGGAAAAATCTGATCCTGACACATTTTTTGCCACATGAGAGGAAAATCATTCTGCTTTACAAAGTCAGTGACTTCATTTTTTTTTTTGTATTAATATTTTTAAAAATCTTTTGTTCTACTATAAATGTTATGGATGTGGGAAATACAGCAGAGAATTATTTTTAATTCTCTGCTGTATTTAAGAAATGTCTTCACATTCATCAAACAAGAACATTCTGCACTGCTGAAAAAAACAAACAAAAAAAACCCTGACACCCTCTCAGAATTTTGTAATGGTTTTAATGGTTATAATGGGAGTCATATTGGTTTTAATGATTATAATTGGAGTTGTATTGGGTTTAATAATTATAATGGTAGTTGTATTGGTTTTAATGGTTATAATGGGATTCGTATTGGTTTTCATGGTTGTAATGGGAGCTGTATTGGTTTTAATGGAAGCTGTAATGGTCCCTGTGGGCCTCTACTGGTAATTTGATGCCTTCTATTGGTGCCATGTTATGTCTAGTGAATTCCATTACAGACCAATAATGGTACTGCTCATGGTTTTAGCAGTGAGTTGATGGTTTGTAATAGTATTTGTAGTGGAAACCTTTAGAAATTCTGTGATAGTTTCTACTGTTTTTTTTCAATAAGGTGTGCTCTTCTAATTTCTAGAAAACTTGTGTATTTAGTTTCTTTTATATTTTTATCAAAGGATTTTGACTATAAATTGTTATTTAAACTTAATATATACGATTATATAATATATGATATATTATTATATCAGATGCTAAAAACCGCTGTGTTCTCGCCCTTTGTTTACATCCGGGACACTAGGGGCGTCCGCCATTTTAGGGGTCAATCGAGAGCTATAATAAGAGCTTCAAGTAAAAGTCCCCTGTAATAGTTTACTTTTATGTCCATAATATTTCTGGGATTAATGAAGTAATCTATCTATCTATCTATCTATCTATCTATCTATCTATCTATCTATCTATCTATCTATTTTGTAACTCAGCAAGTTTTTGGAGCAAGTTTCATATTTAAGTGAAATTATAGATTTTAAAAAAATAGTAACTCGAAATATATTTGTAAGTAATATTCACATATACCGTAGTAGTGTGTATTTGTGTATTTTATTTATCTGTTTGTTTGTTTTAACATTTAATTTCGTTCGTACTTCCGCAGCCGCCATGTTTTTCAGCTTACGCAGTAACCTAGCAACGAGACAAACAACCCCCCGGGGGGAAGGGAGGCGGTAGGGGATTTGCGCGTACGCGCCACGTTTCTCGCTTGCTCGCACTCCCGCACTCTTCTCTGGGAGGTGGAGGTGGAGGGGCGGGGGGAAACCGCTCGCGCTGAGCGCCGCTCGCGCACTCAGAACTGAAGTTTCACTGAGAAGAAGCGCGAGCACTTCCTTATCAGAGTTTTATTTTAAAAAAATAAAATTAATTTAAATAAAAAAAGGCATCACGGAACCTTTTGACGACCCAGGATTAAATACTGAAAGACATTTTGAGAAGACCTCATGAAATTAAGGAGTCAGATGGGAGTTTACTTGGATAATAACGGGATTTGATTGAAAGAAGTCCGTTAAAGAAGTGGGCGGAGCCTCTGCACGTGAAGGTACAAACCTCTAGGTGTGGGTGATGATGATGATTATTATTATTTATATTTATTTATGTTCGTGGAAATGTGTTATGTCAAAAACAAGTCGTGTTATATAAACCTAAAACTTGCAGATGTAAACTTGCCACTTGCTCACTTTTAATGCAAACACACTAAAGTTTCATCATCCACTTATTTCATATCATCTTTAATGTTACTTTACATTTCCTCATGCATTGCACATTGCTTCTGCATCTTGTGATATAACAAACACTACATATCCTCTTATGCACACACACACGTGCATGTGTGTGTGTGTGTGTGAGAGAGAGAGAGAGAGAGAGAGAGAGAGAGAGAGGTCTTCCAACTGGGACATTAACACACACAACAATTAAATTTGTTCATATTTAGAATGGGCATCATTTAAAGCTACTACTCCACACAGAGAGGACTTGATTTATGTGTGTGTTTGTGTGTGTGTGTGTGTGTGTGTGTGTGTGTGTTGCTGAACCTAAAATTAGTCTCTGAAAAAGTGATCCTTCTCCAGGGTATCAGATCAAGCTCCTTCAGGATTTAGTCCAAATGTTTAGAGTCACATGGTCAGGAATGTCTTTTATAATCCCTGGGCTTGGGACGAAATAACGTATTTTGATCAAATACACGATTTCCACACAGCACGGAGTGCATGTATCTGTGTGTTTATGTGAAAAGCAATGACTAAAACATTCACCGTAGTGCAGTTACAGGAAAATAATCAACAACAGTGATGGTGTGATGCGGCCTGGTCTGAAGTGGAGTTACGGTCACCACCCAAAGTGTTTTATTCCTCTTATACAACAACAGTTTGCTAATTATTTTGCTTACGTTTTGTCATTTATTAAAGAATGACACTTTTTATCCATTTATAGTTACATTAAATGCTGTGGAACGTCCATGTTCCGAGTTAGTTCCTGTTCTCACTTACGTTATAGCAGCTGTAAACACTTGTCCCCTCACCATCCTCTCATTTTTTTCTCTCTCTTGAAGTTAATAAAACGACAAAACGCAGCAGTTGCAGAGAAACCAGAAAGCGTAAACTCCTCTGTCCTGAAGACTTTCCCATGGCGGAAAACAGACTGTGTCTGTCGTCGCTATAGAAACGCTGATTCAGGAGGACGTAGCGTTCAGGGCGAGCTGCCTCGAGGCGGATCCGTGACACGGACGTTTTTTTCTTTCCACTGTAACTGTACTTTCGAATTGTTCGTATAGGACGTAACAGCTACGTGCATGTTAACGTCAGTCACTACGTAGTTTAATCCTGGCGTCCATATTTCCATATTTTACATCATCATCATATCGCTTCACTTCTGAATTGCGTAATGTCTTGTGTCACCTGACTCCGCCCACTTCCCATTGTGTCACTGTAAAACGCAAGGTCTCGTAAAAACATTAAAGCTTCTTTTTTCTTTTTTTTTTTTACATGGTGTTATTGTTGTCAGTGTAACACAATGTAAGAGGGAAGGAAAATCGTAACTATAGCTAATATTTTGCTTTTAGATAATGTAGCTAATGCCGCTTTTTTTTGTTACCTGTAAATCAATGTTACGATTGTAAACCTGCTCACAGCACATTACAGCTACAATACTACACCATACGGCCACGATAGTGTGGCTCTTAAACTTAACTTTCTTAAAATGGATGTCGTTCCTAGTAGACGTGAGTGAGTGTTAGCGGAGAAAGAGGACTGCTCCAAAAATAGCGAGTCCCTCTGCGTGTATTCTGTTTATCCTGGATCAGTTCTCGCAGTCACCTGAAACTCTTATGAGAGGAATCCAGACTCCATTTTGTTTTTTAGCTGACCGCTTTATCCACAGATGATGACACTGAGGATTAAAGGCAATTCTCAGACACACGAGGAAGATCTAACTGGGATCAGAACAACGGTCAGTGTTTATCTGTACAGAATGTAGGCTCAGATTGTAAACTGACCTCTACGTGACCTTGCGGCGGTGCTGCTGATGTTTATCACTGACATGTCGCTTTAGCCCAAGACTTTCATGTGCCGTATGAATCGTTATAGGATCTTGGAAAAACAGTCTTCTTTTTATCTCTGTTTTTAGTGCAGTTGGGTAAAACTCCGCCCCATAGGCCCCGCCTCCCATAGTTTGAACAACTTTTATATTATTGCAGACAATAAGTAAGGAATAAAACACTTGGGGGAAAAACTATGTGAGGCGGGGCTTAGGGGGCGGAGTTTTACCAAACCGCACCAAAAACTTAAGAGATTCTGGTTTTTCAAGATGGACGCCCTGATATCGATTCATCCTGTACACACAAGTCTTTTATTCCTCTTATAACACAGTGATTTGTGTAGCTTTATCTAAAAAAAAATACGTGTACACCTTATCCGTTTATAGTTATGTTTAATGAGTTAAGTTGTTAACTTGTAATGAAGAGTTGATGTTTCTCTTTCTCTCAATGAACTTTTCTGATGCACAGGGCTCATGGAGGGCATCTGCTTCGAGGTGAAACCTCGAGGCGACTCCGCCCCTTCCTCCCAGCCACTCCCAGAAGGCTCAGAAGATGAAGATGAGGAGATCCAGTACAGGCTGACGCTGGCGGGCTCGTTAGCAGTCCACCCCCAGACCACTATGGCCATGCTGCCGTGGGTGGTGGCTGAGATACGCAGGCCTCGGCTGAAGGAACGGAGCTTCAGCGCAAGAATCTCTGGACCTCAAGCATTAGAGGTGAGTGAGGAGTAAACAGCTGGTTAATAGCAGTGACTGAAGGACGATCCGGGAAGAAAATGTGTAAAATCTGTTAGAAGGTTAAGGAAAGTTTTGCCTTGGAACAGGTCACATGGTGCATGGAGTATGCAGGGTCAACCGGGACAAAATTCCTGAGATCTCATTTATAGCAGAAGTTGTGTATTTCATGCTAGTTTTGAGAGAGAGAGAGAGATAGAGAGAGAGAGAGTGAGACAGATGATTCATACAGGTACAGCAATAACCCACCTCTCGGGCTTCTAGATGCGCGACTGTCCGGTGGTGTTGCGGATCTCGTGTTCCTGGGTGCGGTGTGTGCTGGGCGTGGCATGTGTGGGGGACCCGTGGGACCCACTGCAGCACGCCGTCCTCTTTCAGCAGCGGCCGCATCGCGTCACCAAACTCATCCACAACAGCCGAGAGCCAAGCTACTTCGGCTGTCTGATTCGGGATGAAACCAGCGCTACCTGCTACGTGTTCCGCTGCCACGACGAGCACAAGGTATACACACACACACACACACACAAACACTGATCGATCTCAGAAGAATATAATGGTTTGATGAAGATTGTTTCCATGGTAACAAACGTAGGGACGAGTGATCATGATTCCACAAAACTGAAGCTATTCTCTAAGTTACATTGCATCAATGTGGTGAAAAAATCAATAATTTCTTGCACATGAAAAATAGGCGAATATCAATGTAAAGTACAACACCTTGCAGGTCGAAAACAAGTTATCACTTACGTTATAGCAGCTATAAACAGTCGTTTCCTCACCTCGCTCGTTACCGAGAAAAACGCAAGGCGTAAACTCGTCTGTCCTGAGGATGACAGAACTTACACCTAAAGCTACAACTATAGCTTCTGACTGTTACAAAGCGCTGACACTGGAGACTCCTTCCAAACGCAAAATGTCCGTCAGTAATATTGTCTCTTTAATAACGATCGTTTAGAAGGACGCTAGTCACTGAGTCACTGAGGGAAATCAGGAACCTAAACCGAAAATAGGAAACAAGAAGTGATACGGGAGGAGGAAAGAAGGCTGATCTGACACCATGTTACACACACACACACACACACACACATGCACACACACACACACATACACACCCACCTCTGTTATGGCTAGCGTTCATCATATCTCCTTCATGACCTTATCTGTTTCAGTGACCTTCCTGGGGTGCAAAACACACCTGCTGTATGTCACAACATTTCCGTAAACATAAGTTTACGCACGCTACAAAGTAAACATAATATACGTGTGAGGCTAATTACGAAATCACACGTAACCGGCGAGATTCAGGCTAACTCGAAGATATTAAATACTAATATTTAAGTCGCGACAACTTAAGAGCTAAGACTAACCAGTCCTCCACTAATTAAGATTTCTTCGGACAGTAAGACAGATCACGTTAGACTAATACATTATCAGTTTTTATAGTAACAACTTACACAGCGGCTCATTTTCTGTAAGGCGATGTTATTACCAGTTTATGGAAGGAGTCTCCAGTGTCAGCGCTTCGTAACAGTCTTCAGGACAGAGGAGTTTACGCTTTAATAATCGTTGACAGATTGCTGTGGAATAAGAGGAATAAAGTGCATCAGGACTTGCTTTTATAGGAAAATAATCAACTTCAGGGTGGGAACGGTCACCCATCTTCATCACACCACCTCGTCACTGATTATTTTCCTACAACGGCACACCACCAAGTGTTTTATTCTTTATTGAGTGTGTTAAAGGTTTGAGTGTGTTAAAGGCTGATATAGTGGATTCATCTGTGAGATAAACTGTTTGAAGATCAGCTTTTATCTCAGAAAGTGCTTTGATGCTGAGGTTTGAGGGGGAGCTCGGATCTGTAAATGTCACACACACACACACACACACACACACACACACACACACACAGTGTGTCTGGCTACTATGCACCAGCGAGCTATAAAAAGGAGTGTTTGTGAGAACGTGACCTCAGTAGCATTTGTCTGAAGGGATACCAGATTCAGAAACCTGATCTGGAGACATGTGGACAACACACACACACACACACACACACACACACACACCG
Organism: Pangasius macronema; assembly: GCA_037577455.1. Classification (NCBI taxonomy): domain Eukaryota; kingdom Metazoa; phylum Chordata; class Actinopteri; order Siluriformes; family Pangasiidae; genus Pangasius; species Pangasius macronema. The sequence goes on from CM074972.1 coordinate 11,497,968, forward strand.
TGTCTCAACCGTGCATGTGATCTGTTATGCTAAATGAAACTGGACGTTGTTCGGATGTTGTGTGGTTATTTCAAGTTTGTGTGAAGGATATGCAAAGGTTGTGTGAAAGCTGCGTAGAGGTTGTGTGGGTTGTATAAAGGTTGTGTGGAGGTTGTGTAGATGTTATGTGCTGGTCGCATAAAGGTTGTGTGGATATTGTGTGAAGGTTGTGTGAAAGTTGTGTGCAGGTTATGCCGAGGTTGTGTGGAATTTGCGTCGACGTTGCACGGAGGTTGTATAAAGGATGTGTGAAGACTGTGTAGATATTGTGTGAAGGTTGCCCAGACATTGTAGAGCTTGTGTGGAGATTGTGTGGACACTGTGTGAAGGTTGTGTGAACACTGTATTGATGTTGTGTGAATGTTGTATAAATGTTGTGTGAAGGTTGTTTGGACCTTGTGTATCAGGGTTCTTCACCCCGCTGTTAACACAGGATGTGGTACTGAGTCATTTCCTGTTCATTCACTGCGGCCATAGGTGAGAAGAGGTGCAGAATGTGTGTGTGTGTATGTGTGTGTGTGTGTGTGTGTGTGTGTGTGTGTGTGTGTGTGTGTGTGTGTTGTTTTCAGTGCAGTTCATTTGAAGTTAAATCCATGTAGTTTACAGCACAAACTCTCAAACTCTTTTTCACTCGCACTTTCCACATTTCTCTGCATCTCTTTCTCTCTTTGTCTTTCTCTCACTTCCTCTCTTTCTTTTTCTCTGCATCCCTTTCGTCTCTTTCTCTCTTTCTCACACCCACACACACACACACACACACACACACACACACACACACAGATCCTCTGCCCACTCTCTATCTGTAAGCCATTCTTTCTTTTTCTTTTCTCTCTTTCTCTCCACTTCAGAGAGCGTTACTCGTCGTGATTCAGCCACTAAAAAGCACGTTTATTTAACGTGTTACTTGTTATCCATCATCATTTCAAACATTTAGTATTTGTTGAATAATAGTGATCTCTCTCTCTCTCTCTCTGTGTTTTTCACTTCCTATCTTCCTTAGACTCATCCTCTCTGACTGATGATGAATGATTAGGCCACTAGGGGGAGCTCTATTTAACCTGTATCCGGAAATACAGTTTGGCAGTTTTGAGTTATAGTGTGAGGTCACACACACACACACTCTCACTCTCTCCTTCTTTCTGTCTGTCTCTCTCGCCCCTTCTTTTCTCACGTCATTTTGACACAACCACCTGTCGCTGCTTCAATGTCACACACCCTGTGCCTGCACAGAAGTCCACTCTGAATAGCAGTCCGGTCACGAGGCTTGTCGTATGTGAGACTTCATCAACGCAGGCAGAGGAACAAATGAAACATTATCCATTTACTTATTATTATTATCCCGGTCAGGGTCACGATGGATCTGACTATCCCGGGAACACCGGGTGTGAGACGGGAATACACCCTGGATGAGGCGCCAGTCCATACACACACACATTCACACACATTTGCACACCTAGCGGCCATTTACACACACATACTATTTTATTTCACTACATAACAACATAATGAGATTATTAGTGTAATACTTGCAGATTTAAATACAAGCGTTACTATTCTGTGACATGGAAGTGAACTAAATGTTACAGATTTTAGATTCTGCGTTTCCAGGAATCCCTCAAGGGCCTAGAAGACTCTAATTTCCCCTCTAGGACCTCTAATTTCCTAGAATAATATTCTAATATGATAGGAATATTTACATTACATCCATATACGACAGGTTTAATTTTCAGCGGTGTTACTGAGTGTTTCTCAGGATGCTAGGCCACATGGGAGTCAGGAAACTCTGTTTACTGTTAAAGATAATTATTTTCCAGGCTTCCTGGTTTTCAAATCCCCATGTGTTGGTCAAATTTGGTGAGATTGGACTCATTCAGGAAAGATTTAGGGTGCGTTCCAAATCGAAACACGTTCCCTACACACTGAATAACTACATGTTGTGTGGAGGTTGTGTGAAGGGTGTGTGGATATAGTGTGAAGATTGTGTGGAGGTTGTATAAAGGTTGTTTCCTCGTTGTGTGGAAGTTGTGTGACTTTTATGTGAGCATTGTGTGAATGTTGTGAAGGTTGTGAGGTTGTATGGATTGTATGTGAAGGTTGTATGGAGGTTGTGTGGAATTTGTGTGAAGATTGTGTGAAGGTTGTGTAGATGTTGTGTTAAGGTTGTATAAAGGTTGTGTGGAGGTTGCGTGAAGTTTGTGTGGATGTTGAGAAGGTTGTATAAAGGTTGTATAGAGGTTGCGTGAAGGTCGTGTGGATGTTGTGTAGATGTTGTGTTAAGGTAGTATAAAGATTGCGTGAAGTTTGTGTGGATGTTGTGTGAAGATTGTGTAATGATTGTGTGGATGTTGTGAAGGTTGCATAAAGGTTGTATG
>CM074972.1:11500478-11502978 GCA_037577455.1 Pangasius macronema
TTGGTCAAATTTGGTGAGATTGGACTCATTCAGGAAAGATTTAGGGTGCGTTCCAAATCGAAACACGTTCCCTACACGCTGAATAACTACATGTTGTGTGGAGGTTGTGTGAAGGGTGTGTCCTCGTTGTGTGGAAGTGGTGTGACTTTTATGTGAGCATTGTGTGAATGTTGTGAACGTTGTGAGGTTGTGTGGATTTTATGTGAAGGTTGTATGGAGGTTGTGTGGAATTTGTGTGAAGATTGTGTGAAGATTGTGTAATGATTGTGTGGATGTTGTGAAGGTTGTATAAAGGTTGTATAGAGGTTGCGTGAAGGTTGTGTGGATGTTGTGTAGATGTGTTAAGGTAGTATAAAGATTGCATGAAGTTTGTGTGGATGTTGTGTGAAGATTGTGTAATGATTGTGTGGATGTTGTGAAGGTTGCATAAAGGTTGTATGGAGGTTGCGCGAAGGTTGTGTGGATGTTGTGTGAAGATTGTGTGAAGATTATTTGAAGATTGTATAATGATTGTGTAGATGTGTGCAGGTTGTAAAAGGTTGTGCGGAGGTTGTGTCAGTTGTATCTGAATGTTGCATGAACACTGTGTGAATGTTGTATTGAGATTTTATGGAGGTTGTGTTGACAGTGTATATCTGACATCTAACTTTTTTAAATCGGCATTGTTTACATTGTCAGTTGTAGCTGATGTGGTATTTATTTATTACCGAAAACACTAAAAAATTAAAGAATGTTAAAAAGTGACCACTTAGTAGCAGCCCATTCCTCGAAGCTTACAGTCTGGGTGGATGATAGCTATAGTTAGCTAAAGTGGGAACAGATTCACATTTTTAACTTTTGGGGGAATATTACGGACATTTGTGATGTCATACAAACATCTAATTAATGTTGGCTCTGTAAAATCGAAATATCAACTAATTTATCTGAAAATCTCAGTGACATCAGTCCCCATGTGACGTTAAAATTAAATTTATATTAGCACATGCAACAATATTATAATTTATATAATTGTCATTTATAAGTAAATTTATGATCCAATAATGTGACCATATGAAAACATGGGATCTGGGTTCATGAGAACTTGAAACTCTGTGTTCATTTATAGACAAGAGTTTTCTCACGTCCTGAAAAGGAAATCCCATCTTTAGGATAGCAAACAATGCCAGCATGAACTAGCTAGCTAAAGCTAGCATTGCACTAAACCTCATGCTGCATTCGGCCCACCTCGGAAGTGGGAAGCTGGAGCTCGGAATGATATCATGTTCGCCCTTCATGTATTCGCCTCCATGTTCGTGTTTTATTAGCAAGAAGCTAGCCAGCTAACTGTGATGAGTGATGTATACGTTCCTCGAGCTGCGTTGTCATGGTTATAGATTTAACAAGCGATTATATCTGTACGTTGATTGATATGAAGCAAATACTTGTATATACAAAATAAGTAACTCATTTATAGGTAATATGTGTTGCTATGTTTACTGTTCATGCTGTGAGTGGCCATTTTGATTTGACGTCACTTGCTGAACTCGGAGTCGCGGGCACCATCCCGAATTCCCGAGTAGAAATTCCGAGTTGACGGAGCGTTTTTTTTTCTGGTCGAAGATTGTGAATTACAAGTTATGACCTTTAGTCGAATGTTGCAATAGTGCTTTTGACTTAGAAGAAGAAGATGCAATACATTCGCTGTTCAAAAGAGTAAAGCTGAGAGAAGATAGCGTTGCTAGAGTTGCTAGCTAGTGTTGTTAGGCAACAGGGGAATATGCACACTGCTGAAAGCTAGCTGTTGATTTAGCTAGCTAGTGTGTAGTCTTTCATATACACAACGTAAAGCCGTAGTGATTGTATAAAAAAAATTAATATGAGACAAAATTGTCAGAAATGTAAACATTTACCTCAGTTATGTTGATAATTTACAGAAAAAAAGACTATGACTAAAATGACACAAATGACACTTTACAATACAATTAAGTGAACTCTGTTGAGTTCTGCACACCAGAAATTGACTTTTAAACATGTGGGATTACAAACGATGTGGAATTTTGTCCGTAAGTTTGTATAATTTTTAGATTTAGACGATGGCCGAATCTCCTGAGTGAATCCGTTTGCTAGGTAGGGAACACTGGTCGATTTGAGACGCACCCTTCTCCTCCCGTTGAGTGCCGTTGGAAAGGCGGACTTATCCAACTTTTTTTTAATTTATTTTTTTTAAACAGAGGTAAATGGCTGTGGCGATGAAAGCGCGGTTTCAGAACTTGCTCCGGCGAGATGTGAAAACGGAGAAACACACCGTGAGTACCGCTGTGGCAGGTGGCAAACTTTCAGAACAGGGCTTATTTTAGAGAAGTTCAAGCTGACAGTGTTTGTGTCAAACTGACGGGCTAAGCTAGCATGCTAACCCGGTCAGCTCCTAATGGCTAATAATTACAGTCTCAGACTTCAGCTAAACGTATATACTTTTTAATTCAGTCGACTGTTTATCATGGTGTTCCTGCTGTCAGGATTT
>CM074972.1:11505478-11518928 GCA_037577455.1 Pangasius macronema
CTCTCAGGTGTGTATGCTGTACAGTGGTGTTAGTAAATACACTGTGTAGTGAGAGTGTAATGTGAGCGAGTAGTGAAAGTGTAATTTGAGCGTAGAGAGTGATGTGAGCGAGTAGTGAGAGTGTAGTGAGCGAGTAGTGAGAGTGTAACGTGAGCGAGCAGTGAGAGTGTAATGTGAGCGTAGTGAGCGAGTAGTGAGAGTGTAATGTGAGAGCGTAGTGAGAGTGTAATGAGAGCGTAGTGAGTGTAGCGAGCGAGTAGTGAGAGCGTAGTGAGTGTAATGAGAGCGTAGTGAGTGTAGCGAGCGAGTAGTGAGAGTGTAATGTGAGAGTGTAATGAGAGTGTAGTGAGAGTGTAATGTGAGAGCGTAGTGAGAGTGTAGTGAGCGAGTAGTGAGAGCGTAGTGAGAATGTAGTGAGAGCGTAATGAGAGTGTAATGAGAGTGTAGTGAGTGCGTAGTGAGAGTGTAGTGAGCGAGTAGTGAGAGCGTGGTGTGAGAGTGTAGTGTAGTGAGAGCGTGGTGTGAGCAAGTAGTGAGAGTGTAGTAAGAGTGTAATGTGAGAGCGTAGTGAGCGAGTAGTGAGAGTGGTGTGAGCGAGTAGTGAGAGCGTAGAGAGTGTAATGAGAGCGTAGTGAGTGTAGTGAGCGAGTAGTGAGAGTGTAATGAGAGCGTAGTGAGTGTAGTGAGAGCGTAATGTGAGAGTGTAGTGAGTGTAGTGAGAGTGTAATGTGAGAGCGTAGTGAGCGAGTAGTGAGAGCATGGTGTGAGAGTGTAGTGAGCGAGTAGTGAGAGCGTGGTGTGAGCGAGTAGTGAGAGTGTAATGTGAGAGTGGTGAGAGCGTAGAGAGTGTAATGAGAGCGTAGTGAGGGTAGTGAGAGTGTAGTGAGAGCGTTGAGAGTGTAATGAGAGTGTAGTGAGCGAGTAGTGAGAGTGTAGTGAGTGTAGTGAGAGTGTAATGTGAGAGCGTAGTGAGTGTAGTGAGAGCGTGGTGTGAGCGAGTAGTGTGAGTGTAGTGAGAGTGTAATGTGAGAGTGTAGTGAGCGAGTAGTGAGAGCGTGGTGTGAGCGAGTAGTGAGAGTGTAATGTGAGAGCGTAGAGAGTGTAGTGTGAGTGTAGTGAGAGCGTAGTGAGTGTAGTGAGCGAGTAGTGAGAGCGTAGAGAGTGTAGTGAGAGTGTAATGAGCGAGTAGTGAGAGCGTAGAGAGTGTAATGAGCGTGTAGTGAGCGTAGTGAGTGTGTAAGGAGAGTGTAGTGAGCGAGTAGTGAGAGCGTAGAGAGTGTAATGAGCGAGTAGTGAGAGCGTAGAGAGTGTAGTGAGCGTGTAGTGAGTGTGTAATGAGAGTGTAATGAGAGCGTAGTGAGCGAGTAGTGAGAGTGTAGTGAGCGAGTAGTGAGAGTGTAATGTGAGTGGAGTGAGAGTGGAGTGAGAGTGGAGTGAGCGAGTAGTGAGAGTGGAGTGAGCGAGTAGTGAGAGTGTAGTGAGCGAGTAGTGAGCGAGTAGTGAGCGAGTAGTGAGAGTGTAGTGAGAGCGTAGTGAGCGTGTAATGAGAGTGTAGTGAGCGAGTAGTGAGCGAGTAGTGAGAGTGTAGTGAGAGTGTAGTGAGCGAGTAGTGAGAGTGTAGTGAGCGAGTAGTGAGCGAGTAGTGAGAGTGTAGTGAGCGAGGAGTGAGAGTGGAGTGAGCGAGTAGTGAGAGTGTAATCCGATTTAAAGTTTCTGAGAAACAAATCAGAAACTTTAAATCGGATAATAACGTTGTGACATCCTCATTACATACAAAGATTAGACAAGAGAAAGAAATTTTAGCAGATAGTCTCTCTCTCTCTCTCTCTCTCTCTCTCTCTCTCTCTATCTTGTCTCTCTCTCTCTCTCTCTCTCTCTCTCTCTCTCTAGTAATTTACGTACAGACCCTTTTTCAGTAATTTACGATTGTATGATGGACAGAATGTTGTAAATATTTGAAATCTCTCTCTCGTTTCTCGGCGCTATGGAGATAATCTGCTCTGGTCTATTTTCCTGAATAACAAAGCTACATTACGCTAGATTACACTACGTTACGCTACGTTACATCGCATGTCACTGCTTCACTACCGACTTGTGGTTTGTTGTAGAAATGGAGATAGAAATAGAATGTAACAGCCATCACTCGCTCCTTTTTCTGTTTAGTTTAAATAAAACAAATCTCAGTTTGTGGGTCTCAAACTGAGAGACTGAAAAATACTGAATCTGTAGTGTGTCTTTAAGGACTCGGGTTTACGCATTGTCTTTATTTGATGATTAGTCACAGTTATATCAGCTTATCTGACTTCCTGAGTGTGTGTGTGTGTGTGTGTGTGTGTGTGTGTGTGTGTGTGTGTGTGTGTGTGTGTGAGTGAGTGTGTGTGAGGTGGCAGGGGAACAGCTGTGTGTTTGTCTGACTCAGATGCTTTTTCAGCCTCGTGTGGCATCAGCCTCCTCTGAGAAACCGATGAATACGAGAGACTGCAAAGATACATGCAAACAGAGACACACACACACACACACACAAACGCACAAACGCGTAGAGAAAACAGCATAAGGTCAAGTAGCATGAGAAGGTGCAGAGAGAGAGAGAGCGTGAGAGAGAGAGAGAGAGAGAGGAGGCGATGAGAAAAAGGTAGTGCTCTCATGAGCAACATTGACATCACCCGAAGCGCAGGAGAAGGAGACGTGTTCCTGAAAAAGAGAGGAGGGAAAAGAAAAAGACAGAAGGAGAGGAGGATCGCATGACAAAAAAGTGTTGGAGATTAAAGATTAAGAACGGAGGAAAGGAAGAGAGACATGTAGAGAGAGAGAGAGAGAGAGAGAGAGCTCGGCCATGCCTTCGATGTTAAACTGGCTGATTAAGGTGAGTGATGTAGGGGTGTGTGTGTGTGTGTGTGTGTGTGTGTGTGTGTGTGTGTGTGTGTGTGTGTGTGTGTTCGTGCAGACCCTTTTTCATGTTATGTCATATTTTCTTCGTAAAATACTTATTATAATGTCCACAACTTAGAATTTCAACGATTATTGACTCCAAAATGATTCAGTGATTCAGAATGAGTCACTTAGTCAAAATGATTCAGTGATTCAAAATGAATCAGGATTCAAGATAAAATTACGCTCCTGATCCAAACAGTGCCGAAGGAGAATGTTTAAGTTCCGTGATCTTTGCTGAACAGTAGTCACAAATTTCACAGTTTCAAAATCAGGTGAAATGATTATGAAGTGATGCGAGTGTCTTTTTACCTTTTGAGATCGTGCAGCTCAGGCTTCACCTGCACAGAGTTTCACGCCTCAGGCTAAACAAGCGCAGATTTATGGCTCAGGAATGCGGTCTAGCTTCAGCGAGACTCCGGCGGTCACTGATCTGTGAGACTGTAGAATAAAAGAAGAGTCGAGGAAGCGCCGAAGAGCTGAACCGTGTCACTGAAACACCGTACGAGGCGATGGACATGATGGCCTGGGGGTGGGCGGAGTAATAAAAATATCTCATCGTGATTCTTAAAGACAAAAATATAACATGGAAGATGTGACCTGCGTGACACTTCCCTAACGTGCTACGAGAAAAACGTTTCATCATCCGTGCTCAAATAACTATGTAAAGCAGCCTGGCGCGTTACTCGTAAATGATGTCATGACGGTTCTCTGTAACTCTGATTGATGGCCACCGTAGAGTCTGGAGGCGGGGCTTTGTGTGCGCGGGAGGCGGGCTCCGTAAGGCTTGTGCGATTCCGCTCTCCCTCCTCTCCTGTCACACGACACACACCACCCAGGCAGGGTGAAGGTTAACACGTGCTTCCTCTGAGCCCAACACAAAGCGCTATCCGCCGTCTTCCTCATACATGAGCTCACCGATGCTCAGGATTGGCTAGTGTCACCGGGAGACAGAGAAAGCCCCGCCCACCTGGCTGTTCAAGAAAGCTGCGATCCTTAACCTTCGCTACGATAGACGTATTCGTGTGTGAAATCCGCTGTGCGAAGCAGATGTTCTGTAAGTGTGCGCTTTCTCGCAGCTGTTGTTGTTCTGATGATGGCAGCCAATCAGATTAGTGCTGATCTAATTTACTGGCTGATGGCCGTGTCTCCGTGACGCTCGCTGAAACACGTGACGTGATGTGATGAGATGAGATGAGGGGTTGTATGATATAAACTGGCAGCTCGTATCTCACAGGATGAGCACGGCGTACGCTCCACCAGAGACGGCGGCGATCTCCGCTGCTTCCTACCAAGCGCGATTTTTTTTCTTTACACGTTTAATCATTGCGAGCGGAAGCGAGGGAACGTCAGAGCACACGCGCCGCACGATCGCTCCGAGGAATCAGAGGCTTTGTCGCTTTATATCGTAACTGATTCGCGTAGAATTGATAAAATCTTGTTAAAAAAAGCTCAGGACGAAGCATCGTGATGTCACAGATGTCTCTCAGCCAATCAGAAATAGGCGTTTTCCTGTATACTGTGTGACAAGGTTGACTAATCACTCACACACACGCACACACACACACACACACACACACAGAGGCATGGTCACCTGTTGAAAGGAAGGGTGGGCCATTTTATTTTTCTTCCATTACATCTGACACAAAGCTCTCATTGAGAAGTGTGTGTGTGTGTGTGTGTGTGTGTGTAGGCTCTTTCATCCCATCATGCAGTTTGCACTCTGGCAAGCTGTTTGGCATTAAACGTCAGTAGGTTGGGCTCAGGCCATAAACAGCAAGCTTCCGAGCTGTGTGTGTGTGTGTGTGTGTGTGTGTGTGTGTGTGTGTGTGTGTGTGTGTGATATTAAAGCAGCATGTTGTTCGTAGGTGTAGCCTAAACCTCGGCGTGTTTTTAATGCACTTTGCATTCCTTTTCTGGACAAGACTCGACAAGACCCAGCTACAACCACATACACTCTCTCTCTCTCTCTCTCTCTCTCTCTCTCTCTCTCTCTCTCACTCTCTCTCTCTCTCTATCTATCTATCTCACGTTCTCTTTTCTTTCCTTCATCATGTTTCCACTTGTTGGTTTTCCTACTTTACCCACAATGCCGTGCGCCTACCTGCTGATAAGCCCTCACTTCATCTCTATCTATAGACAGCGATGCAGCGGCGCTTTAGTCCTTTACTCTGTCCAGCTCTCTCACCTCCTCAGTTTCGTATTTGTGAATCGGCCGACGCGTGGATGATGCACAGCTACACAGCTTTCGGGAGTCTTTTTTATTTATTTATTTTTTTAAAATGTGCGAGAGATGAGCGACATCATCAGAGACAACAAATAATAAAAGAAGGCAGACCAGCCCTTTCTTTAGACATTCGGGAACACTTTGGGTTTTCTTTTTCTTTCTTTTTTTTTTTTTTGAGGCTGACGGTACAAAAAGAGCTTGACGAGACTTTTGGAAGACCTGTTAAGACCTGTTACTTTAACCGAAACCCAACCGGTATGAGGAATCACCTCGAGATCAAGACTCAAGAATCGATTCATAACTCTCTGAATCAGAGTGAAGTGAAACATGGCTATGACTTATCATAAGTGCTTTATTCCTCTTATATCACAGCAGTCTGATAGAATATATCACATTTTAATGCCAGAAAACGCACTTCCCGAGCACTGACACTGGAGACTCCTTCCATAAACGAAAAAACCCCACCTCTCCTCACAGAAAACGTCGCCATGTCAACGTATAACGACACGTTTTTAACCCGTGCATCATTAAACTTAGATCATGGCAAGCGTTGAATGCGCTGTTACTATAGAAACAATAACGGATAAAGGAGCGCACGAACCTAAAACGCGCTCTGACCAATAGGAGTAGAGGATTCAGCAGCACCGTGGTGTGTATGTGTGTGTGTGTGTGTGTGTGTGTGTAACATGTTAACGCACGTGCAAATAATTCCATGGCACCCGGTCCATGGGTTTGATCGTTGATCTGTTGAAATAAAAAAATAAAAAAGGTGGAAAATCACCTGTTTTTTTATTTATTTACTGCAGGAAAAATGTCACGTTTTTGAGAGTCACGTGTGTCTTGTGTGAAACTGTGACCTTCGTGGTGGTTTGTGATGTTTATATTGACAGATTAGATGGAATGGAAAAGCATTTGTTCTGTCTCTCTCTCTCTCGCTTGCGCTCTCTCACACACACACACACACACACACACACACACACACACACACACACACACATTGTTTTTAATTATTTCCACTGGCCACTTCTTCTTCCCCTAGTAGATTTAACGCTTCTGAGAATAGCAGCCACTGCGTGCGTCCTCTTTCGTTTTTTCACTTCCTCACTGTAGCACGAATTACTTCTTGCGCCATCTCAACGTGTAGCTTGAATAACGCACCATATAACAAAAGCTCATTTCTGTTTATTGTTATTATTCATTTTCTAATTATGTACAAAAAAAAACAACACAGACCGTATTCTTCTTTCAGGTCCCGGAGATCATCAGCACCCTGAGGCAGGCGAGTAAAAGCTCTGCCCGTCAGGAGGACACGCCCACCGCCCCGCCCGGCGACTCTCCGCAAGACAACGGTCGTCAGGACACCCCGGAGTCGGCGACGGCCTTCGCCAAGAAGTTCGAGGTGCTGTTCTGCGGGCGGGCGGTGGTGGCCCGGAAGAACGCTCCCCCGGCGCTGATAGACGAGTGCATCGAGAAGTTCAGCCGAGCCAACGCTACCAACTCCCTGGCCGCCGGTATCAGGAGAGCCTTCTCACTCACGCAGGTCAACATCCTAGCCAACACGTCCACAGGGCTCCATAAACATCCCAAATAACCAAGTGTTTTATTCCTCTTATTCCTCTTATTCCTCTTATACTACAGCGGTTTGCTGACAGATTTTACAGAGAAAAACCTCAAAGCGTAAAAGTCACTTGTTACAAAGCGCTGACACTGGAGACTCCTTCCATAAATGGCTNAGAAATCCAACAGTCTTGCGATATGTCCATGATAACAGAGATAACAGATATAGCGATAGGGATAAGAAAGGCTTCGAGAATTCGGATGAGCTGTACAGAGCTGGCGATTAAATATTAGCGCAGTAGCACAGACGCCTGGAGCGTCGTAGCCTCGAGCGCACTCCGTGTAACGTGCTTATGCTCATTCACGCTGAAGGTGATCAACGGAGCGAACGAGGGAGCGGATGGAGGAGGGAAGAGGACGCTGTTTTTCCGGAGAGATCCGAGCTTCCCGTCTCTGCAGGCGCTGGATGAGAACGGTCTCTCGCCGGAGCTACAGCGCCGGTCGGCGAACGGAGCCGCGGGAGTCCAGCCTACCAGCCTGCAGGAGAACAGGACCATGTTATTTATGGTGAACACACACACACACACACACACACACACACACACACATGTAGACCAGGCTACAGCAAATCTGAAGCTGTGTGCAATCATAACCATACAAGTTATGCCAGTTTTCAACAAACACAGCTAACCTGCTATACAGAAAACACGCTTAAATGAATCGTCATGGAAAATGACCTGGACGTGAACTTTCTAGAAATAGTGACGCAAACTTAAACAAAGCTTGTTGTGATATTTAGTATCGTATTCGTTTCTTTTCTGCTCGCAGGAGAATTATCTGGCTGCGCTGGGCGCTTAACGATTTCAGCCTTTTTTTCTCTCTCTCTCTCTTTCGGACCGTAACGCTGTTTTCAAACCGGGTTTTCTCGACCCGAATAATACGCTTGTGCCGAGGCCATGGCTTAAACCATTATTTTTTTTAAAAGAGAAATCATGTTCTACATATTTTCCAGGTTATTTGGAATAAAAGAACTCAACTATTGCACCTTTAATTTAATTTAGCCGGGACCTGAGCGCAGCATTAGCAGCTAGATATCTGTCTCAGCTCTCACTTCCTGTATCCGTCCGGAAGATCTTATCCAGATTCCCTCTGGACTCCTGAACATGTTCCAGATGCCTTTACACTCGCTCTTTAAAACCGAGCTGTGGTTTGAGAGACGTGGATTTTTTTTTTAAATTAATTTCTTTAGAGCTTTTTCTTTATCTAGCAAGTTGTAGAACGCAGCGAAACGAGATGTGAAGGTTTTTTTTCTTCAAGTTTTTAACATCTCCATCTGTTTCTAAACGTTTATAAATTCTTCAGCTAGGAAAGAAGCAGTGTAGTGTGTGAAGGATCCACCGCGGATGGTCGTGGACTTTGTTTCTGTTCGCTCGCGAAGCGCTGATTCACCATTTTACAGTTTCTCCTACGCTGTTGGTTGTTAAGAGTCTGTAAATTCCACTGAGATGATAAAATCACGTAAAATACCGAAGCAGGTGGAACAAAGGTCACACACACACACAAGTGGTAAAGCGGAATCAGGCAGTGTGTGTGTGTGTGTGTGTGTGTGTGTGTGTGTGTGTGTGTCTCTCTCTCAGTCCAACAATCGAACAATAAGAGGGACATTTCTATAAATCAATGAAAGAATCGACGAGGGTGGTAAATGTCCCTCTTTACAGGGAATGTGGCATGGCATTCCAGGTGACTCCGCCTCACACTGCAGCCTTGGCCGCATTTCCGAGCCAGCATTCTTCAACACACACACACACACACACGCATACACACATTCTAATGCTGGTGATATGAAAAGGTCCAGGTAAATAAAGTTCTGGTCGAAATTACGAGACGAACTGATTCGATTTCTGTCGTAAATTTATTCCAGAAGCTTCACTCCGAACACGCGGATATGACACGTCATAACTAATTGTGTGCTGTAATGAGGAATCATTTCCACAGATCCTGGGAATCAAGGCTTCTTTGGTTTTAGAGAGAGACTGGAACAATGTCACACACACACACACACACACACACACACACACACAGTAAACTCGGCAGTTGTGGTCTCACCTCAGTGAGGAAAAATGCATGTGCTTGTCTTGTGCTAGTGAAACCACACGGATGCATGCTCACACGCACACGCACGCACACACACACACACACACACACTAGCCTGGAGAATGTTTGAACACACTGGTTTCACTGAATGATTGATAAAAAAGATGATGACGTCAGAGACAGGACAAGTGTTAGCAACCCATAATGCATTTAACAGCTTTCTCTCTCTCTCTCTCTCTCTCTCTCTCTCTGTGTTTTTCACCCCCCCCAAACACACACACACACACACACACACACACACACACACACTTCTATGTCTTTTCTTTTTTGTAGATCGGGCGCTCTCAGATCTTCCTAGTGAGTCCTGACAGTAAGAAGGTGGCCATCGAGAAGAGCTTCAGGGAAATCTCTTTCTGCTCACAGGTCTCTCTCACACACACACACACACACACACACACACACACACACTCACACATGCACCCTCTAGATCAGTGGATCTCAGGGACCTCTTTAAGTGTAAATAAAAAAAATTACCGCTCCTGATTCATTTTAAGTATATAAACCAACTATTCAAATATTATCGTGTTTGAGTCACTGATGGGGGCGTGGCCTTTGTGTCTCAATCATGGAAGGGGGTGTGGCCTCTCTCAATCATGGAAGGAGGCGTGGCCTCTGTGGCCATTAGTTCTACATAAGCAAGCGTGGCCTATGTACATTTTAGTTGTACTTAAGGAGGCGTGGTCTAGTTCTACTCACCTTGTCAGTCACAGAGAATGAGGCGTGGTCTCAAACCCAGCTGTATTATATTATAACTATCTGACGTTTTAAATGCATCTTTTTATACTCCGGCTCATCGGGATCATCGCTGTAGTAGATTCATGTTTATTATGTACAGTAGATTATGTTTAGCGCACACTTTGATCCACCGTTTAAACCTGGGAAATGTCTCTCCGTGTGCAGGGAATAAGGCACGTGGATCATTTCGGGTTTATCTGTAGAGAGTCGGATGAAGGCGGAAGCTGCCAGTTCGTGTGCTACGTGTTCCAGTGTACAGACGAGGCTCTGGTGAGGATCCACTGAAGAACCGAGCGATGAATAAATATTATAATTAAATCTGATTTAAGATGAGGTTTAGTAGGATGTGTAACTTTTGTTTTTGTTTGTGCTGATCTCATGGGCAGGTGGATGAGAAGTACGACTGAGACTTCGTCCGCAAGAGGCACCGGCGGGACGTCTCCTCGTCGTCCTGGGTCTCGGACGTCACACTGTCCTGCCCCATGCAGCAGCTGCACCGACTCTGCGACCGCATCGAGGGTCAGAAGCACATCACACACACTCCAGCTCATTGTAATAAATACCAATCACCCGTAAATTCCCCAGCACGTTCACCTGATCCACATTTATCCAAGAGAGCCTGCGTAATCCGTATATAAAATCACAGTAACTCATCACCGAAGCCGGTCAGTCGAGAAACCGTCACGTGTGTGTGTGTGTGTGTGTGTGTGTGTAGGTCTCGCTGCATCCAAGGCTAAGCTGGAGCTGCAGAAGCACGTGGCTTTTCTGGATAATCAGGAGCAGGCGTGTGTGTTCGAGACCACCCTGGTGGGTATGCACCTCCATTCTAATACTATCATCACATCATTACCTCTACTGTCACTCATCTACACAATATTTTGCATTTATTTATTAATTTGTAAAAAAACTGTGAGCGTAGAGAGAAGATCAATACACAGACATCACAGTTAAGTTTCTGTCTCGTTAGTGGTTTGATAACGTACACACACACACACACACAACTCCTCTATTGATCGTGTGACATATTCTTTCTACAGAGCATTCTCACCCTGTCCCGTTAGCATCGTTAGCATACCCCTTAGCTCACGTTCACGTGACAGCTCGCCCCTGTCGCTTGTAGCTCGTCTCTTGTGTGTGTGGACGAGTGCCACTGCTGTCTCTTGTGAGTGTGTGTCGTCCCTCGAGCTCGGATGATCCCATTCAGGGTCATCTTAATGGAACGGTAACACAGTTTCACGTGTATAGTGTGTAACATTTTAACCTCACCCAGGGATCACACTGGGGGGAAGAAGTTAAGAACCCTTGGTGAAGAGCACGTGACGTTATTGGATTCAGTGTGTCAGTGCTGTGATACGTTATGGGGAGTCACATTCAGACATTTCAGTTAATACGTGTTATTTTAGTGTCTTCACTCTCCTGACACACTGCATGAGTGTAGTTCAGAAGAAAAAAATAAATCAGCAAATCATCAGAATGACCTGTTCATCTGCCTCTGCTCAACAAGCTAGCGTAGGGTCAGGTTGCGTACTCATGTGCTAAGACCGTTATTCTGAAGACCGTGTCTGAATTTTAAAAGCCTCGTGTGTCGTCTTCAAACCTACGAAAGGGTTTTGCGCAGCCGTCTTCTGGACTTTCAGCCCATGACAGCAGTCACGACGACAGCAGAAAGCTTTAATAGAGAGTTTAACGTCTGCATGAAATCACTAAATATTTTACCGTTCGATTTGGAAACCTGATGGACAGACGTTTTGGCGATGACGTACTGTCTAGTGGATGCTTTTATTTCTTTATTTCTTTATTTTGTTTTTACTTTTAAATCTTTCGAATGTACCCAAGAGTGTGTGAATAATGCTGCTTGGAAATTCGCTTGGGTTTGTTTGGCTAAAACGTTTGTGAACCCTTGGTATAATAAATAATGATAAACAGAATAATAAATTAAATAAAGTGTTTTTTTTATGTTGTTGTTTTTTTTACAAGGTTATTC
Organism: Pangasius macronema; assembly: GCA_037577455.1. Taxonomy (NCBI): domain Eukaryota; kingdom Metazoa; phylum Chordata; class Actinopteri; order Siluriformes; family Pangasiidae; genus Pangasius; species Pangasius macronema. The sequence continues at coordinate 11,517,064 of CM074972.1, forward strand.
AGCTGAACGTGTTCTCGGGGTCTGGCGCATTTTCCATTTTCTCTTTGCACTCGCACGCTCAACATCTTTGGTCAATGTGAGGAAGACGCGCGAGCTTCTTCTCGCAGTTTTCATGGCTGCTCGCATCTGGCCTCGTCAGGGATCCGAGTCTGCAGCCAGATTTCTGTAAAGCCTCGTGTTCAGCCACCGGGGTTTAAAGCAGTCACTCAGCTCCGGGCCGCATTATTTGCAGCGTTAGCATTTTTTTTTTTTTGCGCTGAAGGATTTCCTTAAGCGGTCACGATGATGGTGCGATGAGAAAAGCGCTAAAAGCTGGTCAGAGGTGACACCTAGTGGCCATTCCGAGAAATGCACTTATCCTCGTTTGTCCTGTACGGGTCAGTCATAAGAAAAGACTTTTTAAATCCGTTTAACAAAACGGACGCGTGCAATAAAAATCAAATGAAACCACGCTTTCTATGCTACGCAGAATTCTAGCGAATTGTAGTGCAGGCGTGCGTTCAAAACGAAAATTCCCGTCTTCAGTAATAAAAGAAAGCATCGTGTGGACAACAGTGTAGAATTTAATATAATCTCTCTCTCTCTCAGAGAGAGAGAGAGAGAGAGAGAGAGAGACACACACACACACACACACACACACACACAGTGTGTGTGTGTGTGTAGAAAGCCAGACCGAAGTCGGACCAGGAGGAAAACGAGCTGGTCGTATCATGTTTAAGGCGACTCTACGAAGAGAGGCAGAAGACACACACGCACACAAACGTCACACAAACAAAACAGGTACCGCACACACACACACACACGTACACGTACACATACACACACACTTCTCTGTGTTTTTATCATTTTCCTGTCATGACCATTTGTTTAAATAAATAACTTCCTCGAGCAAGGTGAGATCTGTTCGGGTTGTGTGTCAGCTTCTGACATTTTATCAGTTGTATTTTTTGTGTATTTTGTAAAGCTGTGTGTGTTTTTGTGCGTCAGGAATCTCCAGCGGCGTGTGACGAGACGTGCACAGGTCCCGAAGGCAGCATGAGCAGCAGCCGACTGCGTCTGGAACAGCTGAAGAGTGCTCGGTTTTCTAGCGAGTGCCTCAGTGACCTTCCTTATACCTTCCATGTGTGTGTGTGTGTGTGTGTGTGTGTGTGACACACACACACACACACGTGGGACAAGCTAAAGAAGACACTTCATTTATAGCTCTTTTGTGTTTTCTTTCATAGTCGCGTTTCCTTCAGTATCTAATATAACAAAAATGGACCAAAAGTCGAAGTTGCCATTTAATCATTTTTAAAAAAGTTTAAAAGTTTGTGCCCCCTTTTTTGAATATAGTGTAAATACTCTCTAATAACATGTATTCAGCCTTTAAATCTGCCTTCACTCGTCTTCATATCCCCTGAACATGATCCTCAGCAGAAATATTCATATACGATGTGTTGCATAAGTATTCGCCCCCCTGCCTTCCTTCCTTCCTCCCGGACATTTTGTAGTGCTAACGTCGATGTTTCACGGCAAAACTTGTGTGTTTTTTATTTGCTTTTTCATTTACACTGTGCTCTGTGTGCGTGTGCGTGTGTGTGTGTGTGTGTGTGTGCGTGTGTTCAACAGAGCAACAGTAGGTCCAGGTTACAGAGAGAGAGCAGTGACAGCACCTCCTCAAACTCCACCATCAGCAGCGCCCATCAGGTCTCTACCACACATTCACTGCGTCACTTACATCACTACATCTAATAATCCTCCCTCTCTCCCTCTCTCTCTCTCTCTCTGTCTCTCTCTCTGTCTGTGTCTCTCTCTCTCTCTCTCTCTCTCTCTCTCTCCCTCTCTCTCTCTCTCTCTGTCTCTCTCTCTCTCTCTCTCTCTCT